>OY744539.1:90786499-91028999 GCA_963556195.1 Sepiola atlantica | reverse complement strand
CAATTTTTTGAGGTAGGGGTACTCTGGCAGTATATTGACATGTCTATAACAAAATTACCATCATCAACGCTTTCTCTTGACTGTCCAAAATTTAACTTGCTGTCTGCTTTTAATCCATCTTTTTAAAGTCAGTTGGTCTCTGCACATGCACATTAGGCCCAACTATTAAAATCTGCAATTATGAACACAAGTTCTTTTCTTCTGGAAAACGGCTGCCCGACATGCAAAACATGCGATAGCTTTGAAACTGGTAAGTTTTTGTTTCTATTGTTACAAAAATAGAAGACAGTGGATGAATTGTTTTCCGTCTTCAGAAGATCTAATGGAACAGGTACACTGCTCGGCCGGGTTTCAAAAGCGTCAAAGTAAACACTTATAGAAATTAGATAACAAAATAATAAGTCTCTTTACTCCTAGGTAATAATAATAATGAAAATAATAATAATAATAATGAAAATAATAATAATAATAATGAAAATAATAATAATAATAATAATGAAAATAATAATAATAATAATAATAATAATGATAATTAATAATAATATAGAAGTAAAGAGACTTATTATTTTTAGTTAGGTAACAAGAATATCTTAACAGATATGTCACAGATTATAAATTTTTGAATGAAATCAAAGTAGAATAAATAGTAGTTTCGACAAAACGGGTTATGGCTACGTTTATTAACATTGAAAATATTCCATTATGAAATATAAAGTCACTGAATGTCAAATTTCTTTAATTTAAAAAAATTTTTTTTTTTCTATGCTTAAAAGTAAAATTTTATTTTTCACATATGAAACAGAAGTTTTTTTTTTAAATTTAAAATTCATTTTTTTTTTTATATTCATTTGAAGGGATAACCTTAAATATTTGTGTCTGAAATCTTATCAAACCTAATATAACAGATAAAGTTAGTTTGTCGGATTTTCAAAGTCAGACCCAAATAGCAATCCTATTTTTTCATTTTTTTCTTCCTGAAAATAATTATTCCGGCTAAGAAAACTGTTAGAGTGGAGACATTTTCCCTTACTCACTGAAATAGATAAAGAGAAGTATCAGTTGCAATTATACTGAGTTCTCTCTCGTGAATTCACAAAATAATTTCATTACGTTATTAAAGTCACCAAAATTAATTTCTATTTCTTTGTAAACAAATCACTTTTGTTTTTTTTTCTTTTAATTCCTGGTAGGTACAGTTAGTTTGAACTATATTTTCTTTTATTTGTCAATTAAATTTACATTATTCGGTTTTGACTTGGAATTTAAAAAAAAAAATTAATGTAGTAAAAATAATAGAGATGGGATTATCTGAGAAACAACAGATAATGATTTTTCTCAAAAGCTAAAGCAGTTAATGTATCATTTTTAGAATAATCAACAAATACACAGTAACTGAATCGACTATTTAAATTTTTAAATATTTACTAACATTTTAGTTACATGTTGTTTCATGTTAAATTTTACTTCAATGTATCGAAAAGAAAACAAATATTTTATGCAGAAAGTAATATTCAATTATTAAAACTGGAACAATTTAGTGTCGCCATGAAAAAAAAATTCAATGCAAATTCTTGTTAAAACCAAAAAATATTTCTGATGTTTTGATGGCAAAATATAAATTTTCTTCAGCTTTGATTATTTTTAAAAGAATGACTTTTGTATAGTATGTCAATAATACTACTGTTAATGTTATTATTAATACTATTTCTGCTAGGGGAGACCTTTACTTGTCGATAAAAAGTTGTATAATGAATGTGCACATAGTCGGTCAGACACCTACACATTTTAATCAATCAGAGCATAGCATGCTATTGTAAAGTTTTGTGGTGTCTTTTGAGAGTGTCAAGACAGCAGATAGCCATTTTGCTGAGTCAGCCGTGTCTGAACGTATGTGACTTGAATAAAAAAAATAGTCACCATGAGTTCGAAGGAAAACACCAACGATTTCTCTACAATAATATATTTATATATATATTTATTTAATGAGAACAAGAATACAGGAACGTAGACAAGTGAGTTGAGTTGCTTGGTCGGCAGGCATAAAGGTAATAAAATTCCAGTTGGTATCGAGTTTATTCCTGCCCTTCGTCACTATGATAATGACGAGGGGAGAGAATGTATGCCAGTCTGTCTGCATTTAAATCTCGATCCAAACTGATTTGTATTTACCTGGGAAAATAGATGGGCGGAAATCAGTAGGCTTCGAGTGCACATGTCAGTGTATCCATACGCCGACTGAACTACAACTCGGCATAATATTGATATAATAATAAAATATTTTGTGTAAATATAAACCAAATAGGTCTGTCATACAACTGTTACAAGATGTTTGAACTACAGATTGATAATTTGTATTTGGATTATTTGGACTGCGGTTCTCATCTTGAGTGTAATTCTCACAAGGTCGTAGCTAATTATTTGGACTGCTGTTCTCATCTTGAGTGTAATTCTCACGACGTCGTAGCTAATTATTTGGACTGCTGTTCTCATCTTGAGTGTAATTCTCACGACGTCATAGCTAATTATTTGGACTGCTGTTCTCATCTTGAGTGTAATTCTCACAAGGTCGTAGCTAATTATTTGGACTGCTGTTCTCATCTTGAGTGTAATTCTCACGACGTCGTAGCTAATTATTTGGACTGCTGTTCTCATCTTGAGTGTAATTCTCACGACGTCGTAGCTAATTATTTGGACTGCTGTTCTCATCTTGAGTGTAATTCTCACGACGTCGTAGCCAATTATTTGGACTGCTGTTCTCATCTTGAGTGTAATTCTCACGACGTCGTGGCCAATTATTTGGACTGCTGTTCTCATCTTGAGTGTAATTCTCACGACGTCGTAGCTAATTATTTGGACTGCTGTTCTCATCTTGAGTGTAATTCTCACGACGTCGTAGCTAATTATTTGGACTGCTGTTCTCATCTTGAGTGTAATTCTCACGACGTCGTAGCTAATTATTTGGACTGCTGTTCTCATCTTGAGTGTAATTCTCACAAGGTCGTAGCTAATTATTTGGACTGCTGTTCTCATCTTGAGTGTAATTCTCACGACGTCGTAGCTAATTATTTGGACTGCTGTTCTCATCTTGAGTGTAATTCTCACGACGTCGTAGCTAATTATTTGGACTGCTGTTCTCATCTTGAGTGTAATTCTCACGACGTCGTAGCCAATTATTTGGACTGATGTTCTCATCTTGAGTGTAATTCTCACGACGTCGTGGCCAATTATTTGGACTGCTGTTCTCATCTTGAGTGTAATTCTCACGACGTCGTAGCTAATTATTTCGACTGCTGTTCTCATCTTGAGTGTAATTCTCACGACGTCGTAGCTAATAATTTGGACTGCTGTTCTCATCTTGAGTGTAATTCTCACGACGTCGTAGCTAATTATTTGGACTGCTGTTCTCATCTTGAGTGTAATTCTCACAACGTCGTAGCTAATTATTTGGACTGCTGTTCTCATCTTGAGTGTAATTCTCACGACGTCGTAGCTAATTATTTGGACTGCTGTTCTCATCTTGAGTGTAATTCTCACGACGTCGTAGCTATCTATTTGGACTGCTGTTCTCATCTTGAGTGTAATTCTCACGACGTCGTAGCTAATTATTTGGACTGCTGTTCTCATCTTGAGTGTAATTCTCACGACGTCGTAGCTAATTATTTGGACTGCTGTTCTCATCTTGAGTGTAATTCTCACGACGTCGTAGCTAATTATTTGGACTGCTGTTCTCATCTTGAGTGTAATTCTCACGACGTCGTAGCCAATTATTTGGACTGCTGTTCTCATCTTGAGTGTAATTCTCACGACGTCGTGGCTAATTATTTGGACTGCTGTTCTCATCTTGAGTGTAATTCTCACGACGTCGTAGCCAATTATTTGGACTGCTGTTCTAATCTTGAGTGTAATTCTCACGACGTCGTAGCTAATTATTTGGACTGCTGTTCTCATCTTGAATGTAATTCTTACGACGTCGTAGCCAATTATTTGGACTGCTGTTCTCATCTTGAGTGTAATTCTCACAACGTCGTAACTAATTATTTGGACTGCTGTTCTCATCTTGAGTGTAATTCTCACGACGTCGTGGCCAATTATTTGGACTGCGGTTCTCATCTTGAGTGTAATTCTCACAAGGTCGTAGCTATCTATTTGGACTGCTGTTCTCATCTTGAGTGTAATTCTCACGACGTCGTAGCTATCTATTTGGACTGCTGTTCTCATCTTGAGTGTAATTCTCACAAGGTCGTAGCTATCTATTTGGACTGCTGTTCTCATCTTGAGTGTAATTCTCACGACGTCGTAGCTATCTATTTGGACTGCTGTTCTCATCTTGAGTGTAATTCTCACGACGTCGTAGCTAATTATTTGGACTGCTGTTCTCATCTTGAGTGTAATTCTCACGACGTCGTAGCTAATTATTTGGACTGCTGTTCTCATCTTGAGTGTAATTCTCACGACGTCGTAGCCAATTATTTGGACTGCTGTTCTCATCTTGAGTGTAATTCTCACGACGTCGTAGCCAATTATTTGGACTGCTGTTCTCATCTTGAGTGTAATTCTCACGACGTCGTAGCTATCTATTTGGACTGCTGTTCTCATCTTGAGTGTAATTCTCACGACGTCGTAGCCAATTATTTGGACTGCTGTTCTCATCTTGAGTGTAATTCTCACGACGTCGTAGCTAATTATTTGGACTGCTGTTCTCATCTTGAGTGTAATTCTCACGACGTCGTAGCCAATTATTTGGACTGCGGTTCTCATCTTAAGTCTAATTCTCACGACGTCGTAGCCAATTATTTGGACTGCTGTTCTCATCTTGAGTGTAATTCTCACGACGTCGTAGCCAATTATTTGGACTGCTGTTCTCATCTTGAGTGTAATTCTCACGACGTCGTAGCCAATTATTTGGACTGCTGTTCTCATCTTGAGTGTAATTCTCACGACGTCGTAGCTATCTATTTGGACTGCTGTTCTCATCTTGAGTGTAATTCTCACGACGTCGTAGCCAATTATTTGGACTGCTGTTCTCATCTTGAGTGTAATTCTCACGACGTCGTAGCTAATTATTTGGACTGCTGTTCTCATCTTGAGTGTAATTCTCACGACGTCGTAGCCAATTATTTGGACTGCTATTCTCATCTTGAGTGTAATTCTCACGACGTCGTGGCCAATTATTTGGACTGCTGTTCTCATCTTGAGTGTAATTCTCACGACGTCGTAGCTATCTATTTGGACTGCTGTTCTCATCTTGAGTGTAATTCTCACGACGTCGTAGCCAATTATTTGGACTGCTTTTCTGATCTTGAATGTAATTCTCACAACGTCGTGTCCAATTATTTGGACTGCTGTTCTCATCTTGAGTGTAATTCTCACGACGTCGTAGCTAATTATTTGGACTGCTGTTCTCATCTTGAGTGTAATTCTCACAACGTCGAGCTAATTATTTGGACTGCTGTTTTCATCTTGAGTGTAATTCTCACGACGTCGTAGCTAATTATTTGGACTGCTGTTCTCATCTTGAGTGTAATTCTCACGACGTCGTAGCTAATTATTTGGACCGCTGTTCTCATCTTGAGTGTAATTCTCACGACGTCGTAGCTAATTATTTGGACTGCTGTTCTCATCTTGAGTGTAATTCTCACGACGTCGTGGCCAATTATTTGGACTGCGGTTCTCATCTTGAGTGTAATTCTCACAAGGTCGTAGCTATCTATTTGGACTGCTGTTCTCATCTTGAGTGTAATTCTCACGACGTCGTAGCTATCTATTTGGACTGCTGTTCTCATCTTGAGTGTAATTCTCACAAGGTCGTAGCTATCTATTTGGACTGCTGTTCTCATCTTGAGTGTAATTCTCACGACGTCGTAGCTATCTATTTGGACTGCTGTTCTCATCTTGAGTGTAATTCTCACGACGTCGTAGCTAATTATTTGGACTGCTGTTCTCATCTTGAGTGTAATTCTCACGACGTCGTAGCTAATTATTTGGACTGCTGTTCTCATCTTGAGTGTAATTCTCACGACGTCGTAGCCAATTATTTGGACTGCTGTTCTCATCTTGAGTGTAATTCTCACGACGTCGTAGCCAATTATTTGGACTGCTGTTCTCATCTTGAGTGTAATTCTCACGACGTCGTAGCTATCTATTTGGACTGCTGTTCTCATCTTGAGTGTAATTCTCACGACGTCGTAGCCAATTATTTGGACTGCTGTTCTCATCTTGAGTGTAATTCTCACGACGTCGTAGCTAATTATTTGGACTGCTGTTCTCATCTTGAGTGTAATTCTCACGACATCGTAGCCAATTATTTGGACTGCGGTTCTCATCTTAAGTGTAATTCTCACGACGTCGTAGCCAATTATTTGGACTGCTGTTCTCATCTTGAGTGTAATTCTCACGACGTCGTAGCCAATTATTTGGACTGCTGTTCTCATCTTGAGTGTAATTCTCACGACGTCGTAGCCAATTATTTGGACTGCTGTTCTCATCTTGAGTGTAATTCTCACGACGTCGTAGCTATCTATTTGGACTGCTGTTCTCATCTTGAGTGTAATTCTCACGACGTCGTAGCCAATTATTTGGACTGCTGTTCTCATCTTGAGTGTAATTCTCACGACGTCGTAGCTAATTATTTGGACTGCTGTTCTCATCTTGAGTGTAATTCTCACGACGTCGTAGCCAATTATTTGGACTGCTATTCTCATCTTGAGTGTAATTCTCACGACGTCGTGGCCAATTATTTGGACTGCTGTTCTCATCTTGAGTGTAATTCTCACGACGTCGTAGCTATCTATTTGGACTGCTGTTCTCATCTTGAGTGTAATTCTCACGACGTCGTAGCCAATTATTTGGACTGCTTTTCTGATCTTGAATGTAATTCTCACAACGTCGTGTCCAATTATTTGGACTGCTGTTCTCATCTTGAGTGTAATTCTCACGACGTCGTAGCTAATTATTTGGACTGCTGTTCTCATCTTGAGTGTAATTCTCACAACGTCGAGCTAATTATTTGGACTGCTGTTTTCATCTTGAGTGTAATTCTCACGACGTCGTAGCTAATTATTTGGACTGCTGTTCTCATCTTGAGTGTAATTCTCACGACGTCGTAGCTAATTATTTGGACCGCTGTTCTCATCTTGAGTGTAATTCTCACGACGTCGTAGCTAATTATTTGGACTGCTGTTCTCATCTTGAGTGTAATTCTCACGACGTCGTAGCTAATTATTTGGACTGCTGTTCTCATCTTGAGTGTAATTCTCACGACGTCGTAGCTAATTATTTGGACTGCTGTTCTCATCTTGAGTGTAATTCTCACGACGTCGTAGCTAATTATTTGGACTGCTGTTCTCATCTTGAGTGTAATTCTCACGACGTCGTAGCTAATTATTTGGACTGCTGTTCTCATCTTGAGTGTAATTCTCACGACGTCGTAGCTAATTATTTGGACTGCTGTTCTCATCTTGAGTGTAATTCTCACGACGTCGTAGCTAATTATTTGGACTGCTGTTCTCATCTTGAGTGTAATTCTCACGACGTCGTAGCTAATTATTTGGACTGCTGTTCTCATCTTGAGTGTAATTCTCACGACGTCGTAGCTAATTATTTGGACTGCTGTTCTCATCTTGAGTGTAATTCTCACGACGTCGTAGCTATCTATTTGGACTGCTGTTCTCATCTTGAGTGTAATTCTCACGACGTCGTAGCTAATTATTTGGACTGCTGTTCTCATCTTGAGTGTAATTCTCACAACGTCGTAGCTAATTATTTGGACTGCTGTTTTCATCTTGAGTGTAATTCTCACGACGTCGTAGCTAATTATTTGGACTGGTGTTCTCATCTTGAGTGTAATTCTCACGACGTCGTAGCTAATTATTTGGACTGCTGTTCTCATCTTGAGTGTAATTCTCACGACGTCGTAGCTAATTATTTGGACTGCTGTTCTCATATTGAGTGTAATTCTCACGACGTCGTAGCCAATTATTTGGACTGCTGTTCTCATCTTGAGTGTAATTCTCACAACGTCGTAACTAATTATTTGGACTGCTGTTCTCATCTTGAGTGTAATTCTCACGACGTCGTGGCCAATTATTTGGACTGCTGTTCTCATCTTGAGTGTAATTCTCACAACGTCGTAGCTAATTATTTGGACTGCTGTCCTCATCTTGAGTGTAATTCTCACGACGTCGTAGCTAATTATTTGGACTGCTGTTCTCATCTTGAATGTAATTCTCACGACGTCGTGGCCAATTATTTCGACTGCTGTTCTCATCTTGAGTGTAATTCTCACGACGTTGTAGCTAATTATTTGGACTGCTGTTCTCATCTTGAGTGTAATTCTCACGACGTCGTAGCCAATTATTTGGACTGCTGTTCTCATCTTGAATGTAATTCTCACGACGTCGTGGCCAATTATTTCGACTGCTGTTCTCATCTTGAGTGTAATTTTCACGACGTCGTAGCCAATTATTTGGACTGCTGTTCTCATCTTGAGTGTAATTCTCACGACGTCGTAGCTAATTATTTGGACTGCTGTTCTCATCTTGAGTGTAATTCTCACGACGTCGTAGCCAATTATTTGGACTGCTGTTCTCATCTTGAATGTAATTCTCACGACGTCGTAGCTAATTATTTGGACTGCTGTTCTCATCTTGAGTGTAATTCTCACAACGTCGTAGCCAATTATTTGGACTGCTGTTCTCATCTTGAATGTAATTCTCACAACGTCGTAGCTAATTATTTGGACTGCTGTTCTCATCTTTAGTGTAATTCTCACAACGTCGTAGCCAATTATTTGGACTGCTGTTCTCATCTTGAATGTAATTCTCACAACGTCGTAGCCAATTATTTGGACTGCTGTTCTCATCTTGAATGTAATTCTCACAACGTCGTAGCCAATTATTTGGACTGCTGTTCTCATCTTGAATGTAATTCTCACAACGTCGTAGCTAATTATTTGGACTGCTGTTCTCATCTTTAGTGTAATTCTCACGACGTCGTAGCCAATTATTTGGACTGCTGTTCTCATCTTGAATGTAATTCTCACAACGTCGTAGCCAATTATTTGGACTGCTGTTCTCATCTTTAGTGTAATTCTCACAACGTCGTAGCTAATTATTTGGACTGCTGTTCTCATCTTTAGTGTAATTCTCACAACGTCGTAGCTAATTATTTGGACTGCTGTTCTCATCTTTAGTGTAATTCTCACGACGTCGTAGCCAATTATTTGGACTGCTGTTCTCATCTTGAATGTAATTCTCACGACGTCGTAGCCAATTATTTGGACTGCTGTTCTCATCTTGAGTGTAATTCTCACAACGTCGTAGCCAATTATTTGGACTGCTGTTCTCATCTTGAATGTAATTCTCACAACGTCGTAGCTAATTATTTGGACTGCTGTTCTCATCTTTAGTGTAATTCTCACGACGTCGTAGCCAATTATTTGGACTGCTGTTCTCATCTTGAATGTAATTCTCACAACGTCGTAGCCAATTATTTGGACTGCTGTTCTCATCTTGAATGTAATTCTCACGATGTCGTAGCTAATTATTTGGACTGCTGTTCTCATCTTGAGTGTAATTCTCACGACGTCGTAGCCAATTATTTGGACTGCTGTTTTCATCTTGAGTGTAATTCTCACGACGTCGTAGCTAATTATTTGGACTGCTGTTCTCATCTTGAGTGTAATTCTCACGACGTCGTAGCCAATTATTTGGACTGCTGTTCTCATCTTGAGTGTAATTCTCACGACGTCGTAGCCAATTATTTGGACTGCTGTTCTCATCTTGAGTGTAATTCTCACAACGTCGTAGCTAATTATTTGGACTGCTGTTCTCATCTTGAGTGTAATTCTCACGACGTCGTAGCCAATTATTTGGACTGCTGTTCTCATCTTGAGTGTAATTCTCACGACGTCGTAGCTAATTATTTGGACTGCTGTTCTCATCTTGAGTGTAATTCTCACGACGTCGTAGCCAATTATTTGGACTGCTGTTCTCATCTTGAGTGTAATTCTCACGACGTCGTAGCCAATTATTTGGACTGCTGTTCTCATCTTGAGTGTAATTCTCACGACGTCGTAGCTAATTATTTGGACTGCTGTTCTCATCTTGAGTGTAATTCTCACGACGTCGTAGCTAATTATTTGGACTGCTGTTCTCATCTTGAGTGTAATTCTCACGACGTCGTAGTTAATTATTTGGACTGCTGTTCTCATCTTGAGTGTAATTCTCACGACGTCGTAGGTAATTATTTGGACTGCTGTTCTCATCTTGAGTGTAATTCTCACGACGTCATAGCCAATTATTTGGACTGCTGTTCTCATCTTTAGTGTAATTCTCACAACGTCGTAGCCAATTATTTGGACTGCTGTTCTCATCTTGAATGTAATTCTCACAACGTCGTAGCCAATTATTTGGACTGCTGTTCTCATCTTGAATGTAATTCTCACAACGTCGTAGCCAATTATTTGGACTGCTGTTCTCATCTTGAATGTAATTCTCACAACGTCGTAGCTAATTATTTGGACTGCTGTTCTCATCTTTAGTGTAATTCTCACGACGTCGTAGCCAATTATTTGGACTGCTGTTCTCATCTTGAATGTAATTCTCACAACGTCGTAGCCAATTATTTGGACTGCTGTTCTCATCTTTAGTGTAATTCTCACAACGTCGTAGCTAATTATTTGGACTGCTGTTCTCATCTTTAGTGTAATTCTCACAACGTCGTAGCTAATTATTTGGACTGCTGTTCTCATCTTTAGTGTAATTCTCACGACGTCGTAGCCAATTATTTGGACTGCTGTTCTCATCTTGAATGTAATTCTCACGACGTCGTAGCCAATTATTTGGACTGCTGTTCTCATCTTGAGTGTAATTCTCACAACGTCGTAGCCAATTATTTGGACTGCTGTTCTCATCTTGAATGTAATTCTCACAACGTCGTAGCTAATTATTTGGACTGCTGTTCTCATCTTTAGTGTAATTCTCACGACGTCGTAGCCAATTATTTGGACTGCTGTTCTCATCTTGAATGTAATTCTCACAACGTCGTAGCCAATTATTTGGACTGCTGTTCTCATCTTGAATGTAATTCTCACGATGTCGTAGCTAATTATTTGGACTGCTGTTCTCATCTTGAGTGTAATTCTCACGACGTCGTAGCCAATTATTTGGACTGCTGTTTTCATCTTGAGTGTAATTCTCACGACGTCGTAGCTAATTATTTGGACTGCTGTTCTCATCTTGAGTGTAATTCTCACGACGTCGTAGCCAATTATTTGGACTGCTGTTCTCATCTTGAGTGTAATTCTCACGACGTCGTAGCCAATTATTTGGACTGCTGTTCTCATCTTGAGTGTAATTCTCACAACGTCGTAGCTAATTATTTGGACTGCTGTTCTCATCTTGAGTGTAATTCTCACGACGTCGTAGCCAATTATTTGGACTGCTGTTCTCATCTTGAGTGTAATTCTCACGACGTCGTAGCTAATTATTTGGACTGCTGTTCTCATCTTGAGTGTAATTCTCACGACGTCGTAGCCAATTATTTGGACTGCTGTTCTCATCTTGAGTGTAATTCTCACGACGTCGTAGCCAATTATTTGGACTGCTGTTCTCATCTTGAGTGTAATTCTCACGACGTCGTAGCTAATTATTTGGACTGCTGTTCTCATCTTGAGTGTAATTCTCACGACGTCGTAGCTAATTATTTGGACTGCTGTTCTCATCTTGAGTGTAATTCTCACGACGTCGTAGTTAATTATTTGGACTGCTGTTCTCATCTTGAGTGTAATTCTCACGACGTCGTAGGTAATTATTTGGACTGCTGTTCTCATCTTGAGTGTAATTCTCACGACGTCATAGCCAATTATTTGGACTGCTGTTCTCATCTTGAGTGTAATTCTCATGACGTCGTAGCCAATTATTTGGACTGCTGTTCTCATCTTGAGTGTAATTCTCACGACGTAGTAGCTAATTATTTGGACTGCTGTTCTCATCTTGAGTGTAATTCTCACGACGTCGTAGCTAATTATTTGGACTGCTGTTCTCATCTTGAGTGTAATTCTCACGACGTCGTGGCCAATTCTTTGGACTGCTGTTCTCATCTTGAGTGTAATTCTCACGAGGTCGTGGCCAATTATTTGGACTGCTGTTTTCATCTTGAGTGTAATTCTCACGAGGTCGTGGCCAATTATTTGGACTGCTGTTCTCATCTTGAGTGTAATTCTCACGACGTCGTAGCTAATTATTTGGACTGCTGTTCTCATCTTGAGTGTAATTCTCACGACGTCGTAGCTAATTATTTGAACTGCTGTTCTCATCTTGAGTGTAATTCTCACGACGTTGTAGCTAATTATTTGGACTGCTGTTCTCATCTTGAGTGTAATTCTCACGACGTCGTAGCTAATTATTGGGACTGCTGTTCTCATCTTGAGTGTAATTCTCACGACGTTGTAGCTAATTATTTTGACTGCTGTTCTCATCTTGAGTGTAATTCTCACGACGTCGTAGCCAATTCTTTGGACTGGTGTGCTCATCTTGAGTGTAATTCTCACGACGTCGTGGCCAATTATTTGGACTGCTGTTCTCATCTTGAGTGTAATTCTCACGACGTCGTAGCCAATTATTTGGACTGGTGTGCTCATCTTGAGTGTAATTCTCACGACGTCGTAGCCAATTCTTTGGACTGCTGTTCTCATCTTGAGTGTAATTCTCACGACGTCGTAGCCAATTCTTTGGACTGGTGTGCTCATCTTGAGTGTAATTCTCACGACGTCGTGGCCAATTATTTGGACTGCTGTTCTCATCTTGAGTGTAATTCTCACGACGTCGTGGCCAATTATTTGGACTGCTGTTCTCATCTTGAGTGTAATTCTCACGACGTCGTGGCCAATTATTTGGACTGCTGTTCTCATCTTGAGTGTAATTCTCACGACGTCGTGGCCAATTATTTGGACTGCTGTTCTCATCTTGAGTGTAATTCTCACGACGTCGTGGCCAATTATTTGGACTGCTGTTCTCATCTTGAGTGTAATTCTCACGACGTCGTAGCCAATTCTTTGGACTGGTGTGCTCATCTTGAGTGTAATTCTCACGACGTCGTGGCCAATTATTTGGACTGCTGTTCTCATCTTGAGTGTAATTCTCACGACGTCGTAGCCAATTATTTGGACTGGTGTGCTCATCTTGAGTGTAATTCTCACGACGTCGTAGCCAATTCTTTGGACTGCTGTTCTCATCTTGAGTGTAATTCTCACGACGTCGTAGCCAATTCTTTGGACTGGTGTGCTCATCTTGAGTGTAATTCTCACGACGTCGTGGCCAATTATTTGGACTGCTGTTCTCATCTTGAGTGTAATTCTCACGACGTCGTGGCCAATTATTTGGACTGCTGTTCTCATCTTGAGTGTAATTCTCACGACGTCGTGGCCAATTATTTGGACTGCTGTTCTCATCTTGAGTGTAATTCTCACGACGTCGTGGCCAATTATTTGGACTGCTGTTCTCATCTTGAGTGTAATTCTCACGACGTCGTGGCCAATTATTTGGACTGCTGTTCTCATCTTGAGTGTAATTCTCACGACGTCGTAGCCAATTCTTTGGACTGGTGTGCTCATCTTGAGTGTAATTCTCACGACGTCGTGGCCAATTATTTGGACTGCTGTTCTCATCTTGAGTGTAATTCTCACGACGTCGTGGCCAATTATTTGGACTGCTGTTCTCATCTTGAGTGTAATTCTCACGACGTCGTGGCCAATTATTTGGACTGCTGTTCTCATCTTGAGTGTAATTCTCACGACGTCGTGGCCAATTATTTGGACTGCTGTTCTCATCTTGAGTGTAATTCTCACGACGTCGTGGCCAATTATTTGGACTGCTGTTCTCATCTTGAGTGTAATTCTCACGACGTCGTGGCCAATTATTTGGACTGCTGTTCTCATCTTGAGTGTAATTCTCACGACGTCGTGGCCAATTATTTGGACTGCTGTTCTCATCTTGAGTGTAATTCTCACGACGTCGTGGCCAATTATTTGGACTGCTGTTCTCATCTTGAGTGTAATTCTCACGACGTCGTGGCCAATTATTTGGACTGCTGTTCTCATCTTGAGTGTAATTCTCACGACGTCGTGGCCAATTATTTGGACTGCTGTTCTCATCTTGAGTGTAATTCTCACGACGTCGTGGCCAATTATTTGGACTGCTGTTCTCATCTTGAGTGCATGTAGATTGTTCTTGTTCCATCAGCCATGACCAGGTAGAAGTTTAAAGTAATTTTTTATCATATTCCTAGTATCGCCTGTTCTAAGGATTGAACCTTCAACCTCCAGAACACTCTCAATTAGAACTGATTATTAGTTAGCACTTTATCTGTTGCGCCAGTGATTTCAATTTAACTTTCTGACTCTACATCAGAATGTTTCAATAACTTCCCATCTAAACTTTACCGTCCTTGAAAATTTCATTCATTTATTTTTCTCGCAAGGAGTAGTTCGGCAATGTAAAACACTAATGGATTTCAGTGAGCAGCAGCAGCAGCAGCAGCATCATCATCATCATCTATTTACTCATTTCCATATTAACAACAATTGCTAATCTTGTTCTTGCACTCAACTTTGACATATTTGAAGACTGTTGAACATTAACACAATGTACACACTTCAGTGCTGTTACACACACATACAACACATTTGTGTGTAAATAAATGTAGTTGCTTATTGAAACAAATATGGCTGTCTTCATTTTATTGTTGTGTTGCTCATGATTTTATTATGATTGTCGTTTATTACTGAACATAATGAGGTTGATGACAAATACAATTAAGACTGTATGTTCATCCCAAATCTATCAGCAGAAATGTGAATGCAACAAACAAAACATTTAGTTAATATAATTTGAAACAACAAATGCTAACATAACTATTCATGATCATATTACCATAGGTTTTACATTCAATCATAAACACTCACATCCTATGTACGAATACTATCCTAAAGCTGAATTCATCAATGTTTGTTTCCCCTAAGGATATTGGCGCTCTTGTATAAGCAGTAACCGATCTGAGGGAGATAACTCTATTTTTCTTAGCCGCCGCTATTCCGAATTCGTTTTTACTTTGGCAAGGGAGATAACTTTGTTTATCGCAGCATGAAAGAAAATAACTTTTCTTTTTATGTTTATATAAAGTCTATACAATTTGTGGCATGTAAATAAAAGTGCTTAAAAATTATTTTGAACGGGTTTGGGTTAGGGTTTTTAACGCATTTCAAAACTGTAACATGTTTGTTATTAATAAACAAAGTTATCTCCCTCAGATCGGTTACTGCTTATACAAGAGCGCCAGGATATTTTCCTATATACTTCAACAACACAAAATACATTCTTTAGTTCTGGGATTGAGTTATGTTTGGGGAGGAAAAAAAAATTCCTGTGTGTTGATTCAACACCTCTAATAGTTTTTGATGCTTCTCTGAGCATTTAGAGAGATACGTTTTTTTTTAGATAATTTACATTGTTTGTTTGCCAACACCGTAAACACATATGTAAATTAGATAGAAAAATAATAGAACTCTTTGTTTCTATATTATCCATAAGGATAGATGTTATGGTGTGATGTTGATCTACCCAATTTGTGAATATATGCCGCCTTCCAGACACTATGTATAGAGGAGATTACAATAGTCTCGATGCAGTCATTCTGTAACATACTATTCTGTACTTCTTTAAATACACACTCTTGTAAATATACCACCATGTTGTCTTATTTATTATCGGCCCTTTAAGGTCCCAAAAATACAAAAGCAAAGCGAGTTATTATTTTTAGTTATGTAAGAAGAATTTCTTAAAAGATATTTCACAGTTTATGAATTTTTGAATGAAATCAACGTGGAACAAATAATTGTATTGGTTGTGACCCAATGGATCACAGCTACGTCGTCTAGTCTGAATATATAAACATACGTTGACTAAACAAAATAGAAGTTATTGATATTTCTTGAATTAATGGATGGATCTTGTTACATTTTCTATCCAGTTCTGCTGTCGATGGCAGAAATATGAAAAAAAAAAACATTGTGATTTCAATCAGACTAAACACTTACCTGTTTTAATTCCATCCAAGAAAATGGAGAATACAAAATCAAATGCACAAATTTAAATCCAGACGATCAATAAAAGAAAATTAGATTAAAAAATAAATTATCCCGACAGAAAATAAGTTGAATGTACAGTTAAAAATATTTTTTTTTCTCTAGGTAAATCCAGGTCATGTATTTTATCTATTGCTCTTACATAGTAATAAATAATGCATTAGTATGTGTGATAATATATCTATCTATATACTACTAAAACTGTGGACATTCTTATTGTGTATGCGTGTCTATGTGCTCAATGGATGAGCATACATTTAAACAAATTGAAGCCATCGGAAGTGATCCTTTAGTCATAAATGCGGAAGTAACAAAAGTATGATGTCAACAATAAAAACAGAACATAGACAGTGAACTGTGTGTGTGTGTATGTATGTATGTATATATATATATATATATATATATATATATATATATATATATATATATGGAGTATTGTTGCCATATCTACTAGTCTCTCCCTCTTAAACAAGGTCCAAAAAAGAGTCGCCAACTTAATAGGTCCCTCACTATCCACCAAGCTCCAGTCTCTGTCCCATCGCCGCAATGTTGCTTCCTTGTGCCTGTTTTACAAGTACTTCAATGGATTGTGCTCTGATCAGCTTGCTGCTCTGGTGTCCCCACGACGTAAATTCACTAGACCAATCTTACAATCTGCCAAATCCCATCCATTCACTGTGGAGGTCCCCAGATGCCGAAGAGCTTTTTACTCCAAAAACTTCTTTCCTTGTGCTACTGGACTCTGGAACTCCCTCCCTGCTACCTGTTTTCCTGACGGTACTGACATGCAGAAATTTAAAACTAATGTAAACAGACATCTCACTGCACAGCTCCCAATTAAGGTTGACCCCCCCCCCCCTCTCCCCAATTTCACCCTTTTCCCCAGTGGCCTCCCTTATTTGGGGTAAACTGTTAATATATATATATATTGTGTATTTAGGCAAGATTCTTTCATTTGAACAAACATTGTTAAACATAACAGAATTCCACATGCTTGATTATACCTTTTTGTATTTTTTCGCTTTTTCTAATCTTTTTTTGTGTCAAAATCAAAAAAAATGAATGAATGTTCCATAAGTATCACTAGCACTTTCGATTCTTCAGCGAATCATCTTCAGTTGTTTTCGTCACCTGAAGATGATTCGATGAAGAATCGAACGTGCTAGTGATACTTATGGAACATTCATTAATGTTTTTTTGATTTTGACACAAAAAAGATTGGAAAAAGCAAAAAAATACAAAAAGGTATACTCAAGCATGTGGAATTCTGTTATGTTTAACAATGTTTGCATAAATATATATATATATATACATACATATATATATATATATGTTACGAACCTGGTATGACATGTTACACAATGGAATGCGTTAATGCCGGACGTAAACAAAATATTTTCCCGGATTCAAAAGGGAATAAAAGAAAGGAAAAAAATACTTATCTGTTTCGAACTCTGTTTTGGATTTCAGAGAAATTAACAATAAACACAACATGCTGAAGAAATAACAATGACACAAGGAATTGTATAAAAATCGGTAGTTTATTATTAGCTGGGTGTGTCAACAAAATGAGCATAATAAAAACAATAGGGAATCAACAAGATAATGTTCGGGGGGGGGGGGGTTAAAGAAATAAAATTGGTTTGGTGTAAATGTAGTTTCTTGGGGCCTGAAGGAGACAATGTTCTAGTTTGGGGGGGGGGAGTTGTTCGAGCAGAGTAAGTTCATAAACATATCATGTGCATGGGAATACGAAAATGTTCTTGAAATGGATGGAGCAAATGTTCATGAGAATTGAAACAACTCAAAGATTACTTAGCTTTAGGGAAGATATAACTGTAGTTGATTCGTGAATTGACGAGGAGATAAAATAGCTTTGGTTGTGTCACCAAATTAAAAAGTTAAAAACCAATGTCTTCTGTCGTGGTAGCGTCAATCGGGAGAATGAAGATCTTTCCACAAAATTATTCCAGTCTTTGGTTAAAAGATATGCAGCTGGTTTGAGATGATGATATTCGAGGAATTGATGGAAGATATTTTTGGTTTTGAAAAGATAATTTTTTCCAGCAAAACCCTGTCTGTCTGGTGAAAAACTCTGTCAATTCATTCTCCAACATCTGAATATATTAGCAACGTCAGAGGAAACCTGCCGATTTCTTGTCAGGTAATGGTCATGTGACATTTGGCAACCCATACATGGGTTTTAGGATGATGCCTTTTGGTGTCAATTTAGAAGGTCAAGATGATTCTATTTTAGGAACCGGCTCACTTATGCAGTAAAGTATGTCTTTGAAGTTGGGGATACAGTGTTGCCTATGCTGGGTTAAGTTCGTTTCACATGAAAGTCTTAAAATTCCCTCGTCCAGAACTTGGTCTGGAAGAAGGGCAATATATCTTGAGTGTTTATGGATGGGCAGAAAATGTTAATCATCGTTGTTTTATAAACAGAGTTGATATTTTGGGTTAATTTGATATCTTTTTAAGCAAATGTTGATATTTTGGTTTAATTTGATATCTTTTTAAGCAAATGTTGATATTTTGGGTTAATTTGATATCCTTTTAAGCAAATGTTGGCACTTTGGTTTAATTTGATATCTTTTTAAGCAAATGTTGATATTTTGGGTTAATTTGATATCTTTTTAAGCAAATGTTGATATTTTGGGTTAATTTGATATCCTTTTAAGCAAATGTTGGCACTTTGGTTTAATTTGATATCTTTTTAAGCAAATGTTGATATTTTGGGTTAATTTGATATTTTTTTAAGCAAATGTTGATATTTTGGCTTAATTTGATATCTTTTTAAGCAAATGTTGGCACTTTGGTTTAATTTGATATCTTTTTAAGCAAATGTTGATATATTGGGTTAATTTGATATCCTTTTAAGCAAATGTTGGCACTTTGGTTTAATTTGATATCTTTTTAAGCAAATGTTGGCACTTTGGTTTAATTTGATATCTTTTTAAGCAAATGTTGATATTTTGGGTTAATTTAATATCTTTTTAAGCAAATGTTGGCACTTTGGTTTAATTTGATATCTTTTTAAGCAAATGTTGATATTTTGGTTTAATTTGATATTTTTTTAAGCAAATGTTGGCACTTTGGTTTAATTTAATATCTTTTTAAGCAAATGTTGATATTTTGGTTTAATTTGATATTTTTTTAAGCAAATGTTGATATTTTGGGTTAATTTAATATCTTTTTAAGCAAATGTTGATATTTTGGTTTAATTTGATATCTTTTTAAGCAAATGTTGATATTTTGGTTTAATTTGATATTTTTTTAAGCAAATGTTGGCACTTTGGTTTAATTTAATATCTTTTTAAGCAAATGTTGATATTTTGGTTTAATTTGATATTTTTTTAAGCAAATGTTGATATTTTGGGTTAATTTAATATCTTTTTAAGCAAATGTTGATATTTTGGTTTAATTTGATATCTTTTTAAGCAAATGTTGATATTTTGGTTTAATTTGATATTTTTTTTAGCAAATTTTGATATTTTGGGTTAATTTGATATCTTGTTAAAAAGTTCAATTGCAAGAAATCCTGTTTCTATGAAATTCTCAGTATGTGACAATATATATACAAACTAGGATCAGAGGATTTTGTTATCATGTTTGTTTGTCTCTGTGCACACTGGATGATGTATCACAAAGGGATGACGTCATTCATTAAAACGGGTTCAAGACATCCGAAAAATCCCTTATGACGTTTTGCGATGTCATATAGGTGGAAGACATTGGAAAGATCCTTCATTACGTCATAAATGGATGACATCAAAAAATGTCAACATTCGTTTATATAGTAAAACAGAACATAGACGACCTGTGATCCATCTGTGGAATACGTTACCACAGAATTGCTTCCCTGTGGGCTACAACACGGTCGTCTTCAAATCTAATATCAACAAATACTCGTCATAAACCGTTTTTGCAAGTAATCAAATTGTTTTTATTCCATTCATCATTTTCAATCCTCTCATTCAACTGACAATCTATCCATCTTGTTAACGCGTATCCATGAGTGAATAAAGAAAAACTTCCGCTACTTTACGCATGAGATAAAATGTTTGTATCGTTTGATTCTTGATATTGTAATTGAGCATTTTTATGTATGTGTTGGTCATTTATTAATTAGAAAACTACTTTATGGAATTGCACAAAATTTAGCATGAAGTATCTAGTTATGAAGCATGCTAGTTATAAGGGCAAACTGTTAATACAATGCTATTATCAATATAATGTTAATGCTCTTAATAATACTAAAACTAATGAACACCTATAGGTTCCAAAACTATTGGAAAAGTTTGCACTAAATTTTGCATGAAGCATATTTCACATAAAAGATGTCATTAAAGGGTAACAATTCTTGCTTTTCTCATAAGAATGATCATTTTAAATCATTCGATTAAAACAATTCTTGCTTTTCTCATAAGAATGATCATTTTTAATCATTCGATTAAAACAATTCTTGCTTTTCTCATAAGAATGATCATTTTTAATCATTCGATTAAAACAATTCTTGCTTTTCTCATAAGAATGATCATTTTAAATCATTCGATTAAGACAATTCTTGCTTTTCTCATAAGAATGATCATTTTTAATCATTCGATTAATACAATTCTTGCTTTTCTCATAAGAATGATCATTTTTAATCATTCGATTAAAACAATTCTTGCTTTTCTCATAAGAATGATCATTTTTAATCATTCGATTAAAACAATTCTTGCTTTTCTCATAAGAATGATCATTTTTAATCATTCGATTAAAACAATTCTTGCTTTTCTCATAAGAATGATCATTTTTAATCATTCGATTAAAACAATTCTTGCTTTTCTCATAAGAATGATCATTTTTAATCATTCGATTAAAATAATTCTTGCTTTTCTCATAAGAATGATCATTTTTAATCATTCGATTAAAACAATTCTTGCTTTTCTCATAAGAATAATCATTTTTAATCATTCGATTAAAACAATTCTTGCTTTTCTCTTATAAGAATGATCATTTTTAATCATTCGATTAAAACAATTCTTGCTTTTCTCATAAGAATGATCATTTTTAATCATTCGATTAAAACAATTCTTGCTTTTCTCATAAGAATGATCATTTTTAATCATTCGATTAAAACAATTCTTGCTTTTCTCATAAGAATGATCATTTTTAATCATTCGATTAAAACAATTCTTGCTTTTCTCATAAGAATGATCATTTTTAATCATTCGATTAAAACAATTCTTGCTTTTCTCATAAGAATGATCATTTTTAATCATTCGATTAAAACAATTCTTGCTTTTCTCATAAGAATGATCATTTTTAATCATTCGATTAAAACAATTCTTGCTTTTCTCATAAGAATGATCATTTTTAATCATTCGATTAAAACAATTCTTGCTTTTCTCATGAGAATGATCATTTTTAATCATTCGATTAAAACAATTCTTGCTTTTCTCATGAGAATGATCATTTTTAATCATTCGATTCAAACAATTCTTGCTTTTCTCATAAGAATGATCATTTTTAATCATTCGATTAAGACAATTCTTGCTTTTCTCATAAGAATGATCATTTTTAATCATTCGATTAAAACAATTCTTGCTTTTCTCATAAGAATGATCATTTTTAATCATTCGATTAAGACAATTCTTGCTTTTCTCATAAGAATGATCATTTTTAATCATTCGATTAAAACAATTCTTGCTTTTCTCATAAGAATGATCATTTTAAATCATTCGATTAAGACAATTCTTGCTTTTCTCATAAGAATGATCATTTTTAATCATTCGATTAAAACAATTCTTGCTTTTCTCATAAGAATGATCATTTTTAATCATTCGATTAAGACAATTCTGGTTTTTCTCATAAGAATGATCATTTTTAATCATTCGACTAAGACAATTCTTGCTTTTCTCATAAGAATGATCATTTTTAATCATTCGATTAAGACAATTCTTGCTTTTCTCATAAGAATGATCATTTTTAATCATTCGATTAAGACAATTCTTGCTTTTCTCATAAGAATGATCATTTTTAATCATTCGATTAAGACAATTCTTGCTTTTCTCATAAGAATGATCATTTTTAATCATTCGATTAAGACAATTCTTGCTTTTCTCATAAGAATGATCATTTTTAATCGAATGATTAAAAATGATCATTTTTAATCATTCGATTAAAACAATTCGACAACATTTTACCAAATTTGACATAACAGATGTATAATAGGAAGGGATAATACTACTACTACTACTACTACTACTACTACACTATTAATAATAATAAACACTTATAAAACTATAGGTAAACATTCCACCAAATCTGACATGAAATATAATTGATATGAAAAAAGTCAGAATTAGGCTGCTGCTGCTGCTGCTGCTACTATTAAATCTGTTCCGAATTTATTCCACACGTTTGTTTTATAGAAATCGCTCCAGACAAGGTACAAAGCCACTTTATGTATGGAGATAAAAAAATACAATTTACAGAACAAAAACTAACCAACAATAAGTGTTATATGGATAGATTCCGACCCAGTAAACAGAAATTCTTCTCCCTTTGTAAGAAACATCGCTCATGGGATGTGAGGACTAAAGGACAAAATAAGGGAAGCGAGAGTTACAAGGTTGCCGATTGCATCAGATTTGACATGAAACACTTGAAATAATAGGTTCATGATAGTGGGGTAAAATTATAATACTGTTGCTACTACTACCGCTGTCATCATATTCGGTTTACCGTCCATTTTATAAATTGACTTCCAAACTAACCTATCTCCAGCCGGGTCTTTATTTATCCCTCTTTCTCTCATCGGTCCTTATCACTTCCTCTAATGTTTTCCTTGACCTATCCTTGTGAACTGACCCTGTTATCATAACTACATCTATTAACCCAAACAGTCTCATCCATTTTTTCAAAGTGACTAAACAAACAAAGTCTCCTGTTCTGCACGCATTTCCTTATACTGTCCAGATTTAGTCTTCATCAGATTTAAACATATCGTTAAGACTCACATTACACATCCATCATGTCATTCTCGTATCATTTCTCTCCATGTAACGCATGTTCCTAACTCTCACTGGCGAGGTTTCTCTTTACGCTACTGCTACTAAAAATAAACATGTATTGTTTAAACCTATTGATTAGAATTGCACCAAATTTCACATGAAACACTTTTGAGATGCGGATTATGTCATAGGCTTCAAATTTATACTAATACTACTGTGACTAGTACTAACAATAAACACTTATATCCTTTAAAAGTATTGGACAGAATTGTATTAAATTTAGCATGAAGAACCCTTGGAATGTTGGATGTGTCATAGGACAGTTCAAAATTAGAATACTATGACTAACAATAATGTTTAAAAAACAAAGGTTCTAAATCTATTAGATACAATTGCACTGAATTTGACATAAAGAGCCCTGGGGACATCGGCTGTAATAACATAGAAATGGTAATGATAATGCATCAATAAAGAACCAATCGCTCTCTGCAAGAAGTAGACAAAAACAGATTAACCTTATTAACGGAAGTAAATTTTTATACTATGTTTCGAATTTTTTTAGATGAGGATTGATAATTTATAGTTGGACTACTATTCTTATTTTTGATGTTATTTTCGCAACATTTCGGCCGATGTAGCCTCTGACCTTCAGACGCATCTTTTCAAACTCAGGAATCTCTTGTGAATGTCAAACTGAACCCTTTATTTAATCCTCTTGACGACTTTAGTGATGTTCAGCATGGCTTTCATGGTTTTCGTTCGACTGCTGATCTTTTAACTGTTGTAACTGAGCGAATCTGTCGGTTTATGAATAATTCACGAGAAGGGAAGAGCCATTGCGCTTAACATTTCGAAGGAGTTTGACAGAATGTGGCATTCTGATCTCTGACACAAACGTCAGGGTCATGGTATTGATGGTGAGGTTCTTGACATTATTAGGTATTTTCTTTCTGATCAAAGCTTGCGATTAACTTTGGACGGTGTCTCTTTCTCTTTTCCTATCAATGCTGGTATTCCTCAAGGCTCTATTCTAGGCCCAACACGGTTTCTTCTCTATATAAATGATCATCCAGAGAATATTGTTCAGAAAATTAACATCTATGCTGATGATACCACTCTCTATTCTGGTGTTGCTTCTCGCTTATCTCCCTCAGATCAGTCGAAATATGCAGCTGATCTACAAGTTGACCTGGATTCAGTTGTGGATTGGGGTACGAAATGGCTTGTTTCATTTAATCCAGTTAAAACTCAGCTCGTGTCTTTCAGTCTTTTCTTTCTGAGATTCTCATGGATGGCTCTGCTCTTGAGGAGAAACTGACTCTGAAATTTCTTGGTTTTTCATTCTCATCAAATCTTTCTTGGAGTTCATACATTAAATCCATTGCTCTTTCTGCTTCTCGTAAAGTCGGTTCTCTATCGCTCCAAACACTTTCTTACACCTGAGGCTATTGTCTATCTCTACAAATCTACAATCAGACCATGTATGGAGTACTGTTGTTATATTTGGGCTGGTGAATCTGTCCCATTTGAGGTTTCTTGATAAGGTGCAGAAACGTATCTGTAATTTGATTGGCCCTAACCTTTCTTCTTCTCTGCACCTTCTCTCTTACAGGTGTGATGTTGCTAGTCTCAGTCTTTTCTATAAATACTATTATGGCATGTGTTCTTCAGAATTATGTGATCTATTCCCAGCTACTTTTGTTCCAGTTCGTTTGACTTGTTGGTCTAGTGGTCTCCATCAATTCGCTGTTTTGATACCTCATTGTAATACAACTTCCTATTCCAGTAGCTTCTTTCTAAGAACTGCAGGCTTGTGGAACTCTCTTCCTGCTGACTGTTTTCCTCCTACCTATAATCTTGATCTTTTCAAGACTAAGGCCAATAGGCATCCCCTGTCTTTGCAATAGCCATATTTATTCTTGTTAGCTCCTTATCAAGTGGCTTCATGCCTTGTCTGGAGCAATTTTCATTAAAAAAAATCCACAGTCATGAGCGGGTAGAAGTCTTAAGTAATTTTTTATTATATTTGTAATAGGCATCGTCTTCAACTTCCAGAAGGCTATCACTTAGTGGAAATTTTGGATTCTTATGTAACTTAATTTCTAAGTGGAAATTCCCTCTTCCTACATAATCTTACATGATAGACAGACAGCACTTTTGCATTGCAGACTATTGGGAAATTTGTGAACTCAAAATTTCCCTCCTGATATGGGTAAAAAAGAAACTTGTGTTTAATTAAATCATAGTATATTATACTTTAGCATTACATAATCCTCCCATAAATGATTTGACTATTGACTGTACTTATATATTTCTGCTTGACACTTCTCAAAATTAAATTCTTAAAAAAATATTGACTATTTTTTTATGACTAACAATCTAAACAATGTCTCAATTCTTTATGCATAGAAAATTTTCAGATGAAATTGAATGAATGAAAAAATAATGTTAGACACAAGAAATTAAGAGGGCATTTTTAGGAAGAGAACTATTCAATGTATCGAAAGATTTTTGTTTGTTTTGTAGGTCTTCAACATATATATGGCTGGCAGACACTTGTGCTCACGCAGGTACAGAGAATTTGATTGTCTTCATGCCCAGTTAAAAAGAGAATTTGCAGATTTTAATTTTCCCAAACTTCCTGGTAAAAAATTATTCACATTGTCCGACCAACAGCTGGATGCCAGAAGACGAGGACTCGAACAGTATCTGGAAAAGGGTGAGTCAGCATTTTCATTTTTAACCCTTTTTCAAAAAACAAAAACAAAAGTGGTCATAATAGGTTTTCCCGATTTTCTTTTGTCTGAAATGCAACAAATTGAAAGTTTTTGTTTTAGAATTACTTACAAATATTTACAAACTTATTTTTCTGAACATGTTATGGTAATCATTGTTATTTTGAAATATTTTTATTTTAATTTTTTTCAGCGATATAAACTCTAAAATTCTCTTTATATGTGGATATATCGTAAGAGTCAAACGAAAAAATATTTTTTTAGTGAAAAGGAAGATGAAAATTCTTGAACAGCTCTTTAAGAATATATTTTTTCTTTTCTTTTTAATTGAAAGAAAAAAACTGATTTAAGCACAGTTGTCCCCCTTAAATAGCATTTATAAAAATCAAAATCAGATCGCACATAGAATCAAATTTAATTAAATGATAAAAACAAACAAATAAATAAATAAAAATTAAAATAAATAAAAAGATTAATGATACCAAAAGGAAAACAGCAAATAAAACAAAAACCTTTTAATGTTAAACTCATAAAATAATACTGATACTGCAGTCTATTTACCGCATAGCTTATTCCAATGGCCGTCATTCACATGCTTTAGAACAGAGTTGAGCATTCATCTGATGAAGGGATTTTTCCCAAAATATACGGATTCAACTATAAAGTGATACTTGAGGCACATAAAATTTTTAATTAAAAAAAATATAATAATAAAAAAAAAGAAAAACAGGAAAACTCATTTTCACTTTTTCATTCAGCCGACCTTATATTCGATACATCCCGCATTCTAATTGTCTTCTTTAAATTATTTATATATACTACACACAATGCTTCAACCAAACTACATCAACCTATTAAAAGATAAACGTTTTCACTTATGTTTCTGCATGCAAAGACAATTTTCTATTTAGAAACATTTCCAAAATGCCTTTGTTTATCACAATTATTTTCCTTTCTTAATTACTATTGTACCTACCTAGTGTTGCCATGATGCAATGAGATTATTTTAGTTTTTAATTTTTATTTGTTTGCATATTTTTCAAACTTATACCAAAAAAAAAAAATTTAGTTGTAAGGGAGACAACTCTTTTTATATTCGCCAATAAAAAAATTATGAGTTATTCCTGATTTTGAATTTTCGGTCATCATTAAAAAAATGTTTCCCTTTTTACCAATGATGTCTGAGCAGAACTGGATAATTAAAAAAAACTGGATAATTAAAAAAAACTGGATAATTAAAAAAAACTGGATAATTAAAAAAAACTGGATAATTAAAAAAAACTGGATAATTAAAAAAAAAAATAATCTGTAGCAAAGTAGATTATAAGTATTTTTTTTCCACTCCAAACAAGGCAATATTGTGGCAACCTGAGAGGTAGGGGTAGTTGGGTAGCACGATGTTTGTTTATATTACATTTAAATTTCTGCGTGTTGGTACGGTCAGGGGAGCAGGAAAGGAATTCCAAAGGCAAGCGGACTGAGAAAAACCCCAAAAACTACTGGAGTAGAAAATCTTCTGACATCTAGACATCCTTGCAGTGAAGGGGGGGGGGGGATTTTGCTGCTAGTCGGTGGTATGAGTTTGTTGAGGGAGTTCAAGCACAGTAAGTACATTGGAGCACATTCTGTGGAAGTACTTATAAAACAAGTACAGGGATGCAACTCTGTGGTGATGCGACAGGGGATGGAGCTTGGCAGACAGACCTAAACATTCTTTTTTGCACCATGTCCAAGAAGGAGGGACTAGTGGTTGGTGCACTAGCCCAGATGTAGCAACCGTACTCCATGCACGGGCGAATGATGGCTTTGTAGAGATATAGGATAGGATACCGGCAGATGTGAGACATTTTCTAACCCAGTAGAGTGAGACTACCTTCTCTGCAGCAACTTTGGCAATATCTTCTATGTATTTATTCCAGTTGATGTTGCCTGAGAATGTCAGACCGAGGAATTGATGATAAGGTTAATAACATGGTACAACAATAAAGAATAAAATAAAAAATTGGCTAGTCAGAATCAAAGTTTGATATGTCAGCTTAAATGCTATTTAGGTCCAACTTTTACAAGCTCATCAGATAACTTCATATGTTAGATTTCAATCAGGAGGCGGTTAATTGTTCTTTGTATAAAGCTATTTTGGCTGAAATTCCACTTTTAACAGATTTTCTTTCTATTTTTTTGTGAATGTAGCATTTATTATCCCCTTTGTGGAGAAATAGAATCACTTTTATAAATAAAATGGTCATGTGTTGCACGCATGTGTCTATCAGGTGCTCGTATTAAAAAGAAAATACAAGCGTAGCATGCAAATTCCCTTCTCTGCTGCAGCCAATCAGTGGAGTCTGAGTCTCTATAAAAGCAGACACGTATGAAGTCATGATAGCATGAATTTTCTATGATCAGTGGACATTGGTGGTTCGCTTGTTATCAGTTGTCTATTAGTAGTTTAAGCTATTGAATGGGTTATCATTCTGTTTGTTACTGTATCCTTCATTCTGTTTGTTACATTCTCCAGTGAAATTTTAACAATCGGTATTAGACATTAATTAATAAATATTCTCCAAATTTCAGTTTCTTTGTAATATGTTAAAGGGTTTTAGGGGTCATAATATGGGCGCAACATGCAATATAAAAATTCAAATATATCAAATTTGCATTGAATTTGATCCGTATTCGTTAAACACCAATTAAGATTTTTTTGATTTCAATTTCTGAAAACCCCTTAAACCTTAAATTTTAGACATGTTCTAGAATCAAAATCATGTAATGAATTTTGATCAAATTTGGAATAATGGTTTCTAGACATAAGGTTTAGTATCATTATCCATTGATTTTAATCTTCATACGGGAACATAAAACTAGTGCAAAACTGTTCTGTTCAGAGAATTAATTTTATCCGTCCTGGGACAGGTATTCTTCTAATGTGTGTATATATATATATATATATATATATATATATATATATATATATATATATATATATATATATTGCTAATGAGTTGTCACTTGAGGATAGGAGTTAATGAGATAGGTAGTTTGTCAGTTGAATGATGAAGAATATTGTGAGAAGATTGAAAATGATGAATGGAATGAACAAAATTTGATTACTTATGAAGACGGTTTATAACAAGTACTTGTTGACATTGGCTTTGAAGTTGGCCATGTTGTAGCCTGCAGGGAAGCAGTTCCATGGTAATGTGTTCCATATATTTGAATTGATACAATGATATAATAATGCCTTATATCAGTAAGGGGATGCTAATGTGCAAATAAAACCATTGAAAGGAAGGCCCCGAAACGGTGCCCATTTTCTCCTGATGACTCCTTAAAAATATATTTAAAATAATTATTCTTTAGAACTGTTCTGTGCAAATAATAATTGCATGAGCAGTTTTTTACTGTCTGTTCATCTTCTGGTGCGTTTCAATTAATTGTTAAGTAATTTTCTTCTGTCCATGTTTTAGTCACAAAAAAAATGAAAATTGTTTACGAAAATCTAACACTAAAACAATCAAACAAAATCAATCGCACATTGTGAATAGCATAAAAAGAAATTCCATACTTCACACCTTCACAAAAAGAAATATCATGAATATAAACTTCTTGGCTTGAAATGGCCGTAAAACAAAATTAAATCAATCAATCAGTCACACTACGTACAAAGAATAGTATTTTATGCAAATTGCACTGCCTATTTTAACTTATGAATTCAGTGTCTGCAAGTTCTTAAAATGTGGCCAATGCTGTGAATGTAAATACAATCCTTAAAATGAAAGATTTGGTTAAAGTTATGTATTTGGTTCTGGCTCGTTCAGACAAGTGACTTAGTAGAAAAGTAATTTTCCAAAATGCAACCGATATAATAATCTTTATCTTTTTGTCGACTTCAGAAAATACCTACATAGCTCTGGTAGGTTGAGAGGTGATATCCAGTTGGTGTGAAAGAAGTATAAGACAATGGTGATGTTTTTATAGTTTCAAAAAAATTTATTTCAATGACTATTACATCAATAGAAAATCTTAGAAAAAGGAAATAGTAATGTGTAAATCACATATAGGTGAGAAACACAGAGACATGCCAGGTGGTTATGAATATATAGAAGAGGTGGAATAAGAAATGCTTATGCAAGGTAGTTAATTCTCATTATAATATTCAAGTAAAAATATGACTTATCTTCCTTACATTATTTGAGTTACATTTAGAAATGATGACGCCGTTTACGAATGATGTGTCGCATGACCTTTTTCAACATCAAAATTTAAGTTTTCAGATATTACCTATTTCTTTCCACAAGTTTCTATCTGAATGAAAATACAATTTTTTAAAGTTATTTAGTATAAAAAAAGAATCTATCAGTATTACTATTCTGTAATAATAGTGAAATTTGCTGGTGATAGAAACATTAGCTTCTATCTTTAATTGATATTTGGTGCAGAAAAGAAAGATGTCTTCCCTGCAAAAAATATTCTGTAAAGGAATAATTATATTTTCAAAGAAATTAAATCAAATTACAATTCAGTTTTTCCTTACAACATGGACCAACGTTAAAGAAAAGGAAATGGCTATTCAAAATGAAATATTGATATTTTAGGACGGAAGCTATTTAGGTCTAAAGTTGCTAATCAGGTTGAGTTAATTTTAATTTTATTTAATTGACAATGTAAATAATAATGAATAACAAGCCGCGCGTGCGTGGTCCCCCTCTGTATGTGACTCGATGTGGCGAGTGTAAAATGCAATAAATTTGGGCAATTTGGGGCATTTTTGACCTCCATTGTACCCACTGGGGGTGCGAATCAGGATTTTTCTGAGGTCAAGGATGCTCATTTTATATCCAGAACAATTGCCTGTACAGTTTGGCCAAGTTTCAGAAAAATTGAATGGATGGATCAAACGTTATGGGAGAAAAGGGTCATTGTTTTTGCCATTTTGGGGACTTTTGACCCCCTGGGGGCGCGAACCAGATTTTTTCCAAGGTCAGCGATACTTATTTTCTATTAGGAACAATTGCCTCCATATTTTGGTCAAGTTTCAGAGAAATTGAATGGATGGCTGAAAAGTTATGGGGCAGAAAATGTCATTTTTTGCCATTTCGGGGCCTTTTGACCCCCTGGGGGGCTAACCAGATTTTTTTTCAAAAATCGGAGAATGTCACTTTCTAACCTGACCAAAGTTACAACTTCATGCAAAATTTCAGAGAAATTCAATTGATGGTTGCGGAGAAAAATCCGGACGGACGGAAATGCCTAAAAACATAGGTCTCCCGATTTTATAAATCGGGGGACCAATTAATCTGGTTAATAAAAACATTGTTTACTGTTTTCAAAAAGCATGTTTTTGTATTATGAAGGATTGGCTTTGGTAGAATGTCTTGTTCATTTTGAATTGATCAAATATTTGTAAAAATGTTTGTGAAAAGTATTATTTTTTTTCGAACTTACTTGCCAGTATATCTCGCATACTTCTTCATGGTAGAAAACACAACGAAAGAAATCCTGGAAATGCTATAAAACAGTCTACTGCAATAAACATGGATCTTAGGAACTCTCATACTATGCAAAAAAAAAAAAATGGATTGACCGTAGTTGAGGGCCACTCAAATACTCTCTTTTCATTGACTACTATACCAAGATTCAGGAGCGAGCCCCATTCCTTTCTATGGATTGCTCTACTTATGCTTGATTTTCACCTAATAATGCTGAGTGTTAAGCGAGGAGGCATCAAGTACTATTCCTTGAGTCACTGGTATGACTAGACTGTGAATTGAACTTCAGTCTCTCGCCCCATTTGCAAAAATTCTAACCATTATGACAAATGTGCTGGCTATGCAGGTGAACTCTTAATTCAAAATATTATTAGCTTAGAATTGGTAAAGAGATTTCAGAAATCATAACAGCGATTCATTCACTAAGCCTCCATCTTCTTTCTTGCGAATTATCTGCCCTTGAAATCTTTTTAAGAAAGAAGATGGAGGCTTAGTGAACGAATCGCTGTTATGATATGCAGAATGGAAAAATACTTGTAATTAAAGTTCTAGTGGATAATTTTTTCTGCATTTTTGTACAGTGAGTAAGAATATAACGCTGAATAAGTATATAGTATTGTTTTTATAAAAAAATAATTTTTTCGTACGGCCGCTGAACAGCACAAGCACCGAATTTTCATATATTTTCAACTAGATTATGTCAGCTGCTACTTACGGACGGAAAAAAAGTGTAATTTTCAGAAAAGAGTATCGGATTTATTGAAGATCGGCCAAAGAAAAATGTTCGATGATTGGTAATCGAAGTCGAAGTGGAAAAAAAAGAAAATTATTAAGTTTGTTTGTCTTTACCAAACAGAATTTTACTTGTTATACAAAGTTTAGGAGGTTTTATACAATACTTGAACGAATGTGTTCTTTAAAAAACATGTCTTTATAGTACCATTTCACGTAAAAACTGGTTGCTTAAAAATTGCACGTCAATCTGCCTCTAATATTTTCTCAAATCTTGACTTTTAGCTTTCAGTTACAAAAAATATATGAGACTAGATGTACCTATGACCCATCAAGCAACTGACTGTTAACATTAGAAACCATTATCAACCAGCAGAGCATTACTTCTGTTGGCCAAGGGAAGAGTCTATCAGGCATGTGTGCGCAGTATGATGATATATATGGAAGTGTAACCTAGCCAGTGAGAATGGAGGATATGTGTTGCATGAAAAGAAATGATATGAGAATAATATGATGGATGTGTAATCTGAATCTTAAAGACAGGCTTAGATCTGATGACCCCAGAGGAACATTAAATATCGATAGTGTGCAGAAAAAACTTATTTGGTTTGTTCACATTGAAAGAATAGATGAGAATGATTTGGTTTGTAGATGTAGAGCAGTTGAGGTAGCAGGGTCAGTTGGCAGGTAAGAGCCAAGGAAAACATGCTGTGACTGGAATGGTTTGTGTTACAGCACTGTCCGATTTTGTTTCAACAATTTTTGAGAGCAGCTGCCATCTGTGGTTTGCCCGCTTGACGTAAGATGCCCTTTCCTTCCAACAAAGACATCGGGTATAGACAAAGTTCATAGGACTTGCCATCTTACGGCCTTAGATCACCCGTCTGAGACCACAAGAAATCTCTGGAATAAAAGTGCTGGGTCAATGCTACGATCTGCAGAAACTTTGATGTTCTTGCTCGATGCTAGTCGTTGCCCTCAAACTCCGTTTGTGAGAGTAAGAGAAAACTAATTGTCCATCCATCTTCTGTTCAATATCTTATCCGATTTTTAAAAAGTCCTGAACGTGTTGACATCCTCATTGGCAGTAATCCCTGTGATAATATTGTGTAACGATTCATCACCTGAAAATGGCTTAAAGCTGTCTAGTAGCTCTACAACTTTCCCGGGGTCTGTCTCATCTCTTTTCATCCGAGAGGCAGACAACTCCTTATGTTGTTCACTTGTTGTGTAATTTCATGCGGTAAGTTCTTTCATGATGAGGTTCTAAGCTGATGGCCCAAACTGTTCTCTAGTGTTCGGACATCCCACTTCTCCATGTGAGCCCACCATGACTTTTGAGCGAGTACATTAGTGTTTGCCTGATGACAAAATCAGATCCAAGACCAGCTCAGTATTGTATACTGTGTCTGATTATGTGAAATTCAGACTGGAACTTTTGATGTACTGCACATAATTTTGATGACCAGCAGCTGCGAATATTGGCAGGCAAGCGGAGACGGCACTGAAATGCAGTTCCCAAGACCCCATTCGAGCGAGTGCCCTAGCAATTCCTAGCATGTGCTGGTAGTTTATCTATAGTTTGCTGTTTTTAAAGGCCCTTGCCAGTTCTTCCTTTTTCAGAGTTGTAAATCCTATCAATTCAATCTGATTCCAACAATGACTTCAAATCAGATTCACCAGTCTCCCTAAGCAGGTACAGCCGCTCAAATTCCTCTACTTGGTCCTAAAAACTAGGTTCATCCTCCAAGATTTTGGCAACAATTTTATGTGTGAGACACTGATCCGCCAGCAGGTGGCCACGAAACGCTCGTTGCACTGTCTTTTCACTTCAACCAGACTACACCTAGCTGGCAAGGCATGATGCACCTGATGCATAAGAAGTGCGAATATCCGGGAAAACCATTGGTACAGTTTCTCCCGATGATAGACATGAATCCAGGAGATAAAACCTGTATCCTGTCCACCCAAGATTACCTATGCGATCTTTCATCAAAACACAACATGCCGACTGTTATTACCTTTGATCAACTGCTGTTTTGGAAGGCTTCTGAAATTGTGAACGCTGTTCCAGATGATACTCCAATTAGGAATGTGATACTATTGCTTGACACATTCCATACTTTCATGAATGTGTTGAGCGCTATTGGGACGTTGATGGATAGCAGCGGACTGAAGGAGATCATAGAGACGGTATATGGTGAAAATGCTGTCGCACAAATGATGAGTGGAAATATCCTTAATAAAAGCTTTTAAAAGAAAAAAATCCTAATTTATATATATTTAATTATAATAGGTATTACATTATCTTTTTACCCGTTACCATATATTTGTAATCATATATATATATATATATATATATATATATATATATATATATGTGTGTGAAAATGTTTTAGCATATACTTTCTATTCTTTATGTATACCAACCTCTTCAAAGTGAAAGCTCGATGATTTTTAACATGTAACAACAGAGCATATATAAATAAACACCATTTTGCTACATTCCAAAGACCAAGATTTTATTCATCTTACGAATCATTTATATATATATATATATATTTTATTCATCTTACGAATCATATATATATATATATATATATATATATAATCTCCATCAAACTCATAAAACTTTGGATCCGTTGAAAAGTAATGACATGATCAGCATGTAAAGTTGGTTTCCCATTACGCAGTTTTGGATGAACATGGGTATCCATCTCTTAACTAACTGTGCCAGAAAAAATAACGTTTTTACTGTCTTTCAATTTCCAACAAAATTTCGTGCAACCAACTTTCTGCCTTTCTCTCTCCAATCCAAAATCGCTTCTCCCCTTCCCAGCTGTCCTCTTCATTGATCTCACCTGATCTCCACATATGCAAATCACATAAACACCTGCACCTATGAAGAGAAGCCCTTTTTAAATCTGCATACGACATGCAAAGCAATTCCTTCTTTTTCCTGATGGTGAGTGTTCCTCTTTATTGTCACACCATCTCTTGATAAAACTCATTTTTAAAACTCTACAAGTTTGCAAAAGGGTTTACATTGGATGTACAACTACAAGAAGGCCTCTTCATCAGCCGTTTCCTTTGAAAAGCCTAGTTATCCAAGATGCTCTACTCTTCCTTGCTAGGAGAGCATTATCTTGCACAAAAACAATCTTCTTGAATCAGGCTCACTCTCTCCACTCCAGATTCAAAATTCTCCTTCATGCGGGTAATATAAGCAACAGCATTCGACTCTGTCTGGTTAGGGTTTTTCATACATGTACCAACAAACCACCAATAATACCTGCCCTATCATTTAGCCTCCTCCTCCTCCGTGGATGATCATGCCCATACCTTGCTCCAACTGTCAAATCCTTCAAGAGTGGCATAAGTTTTTGTTTATGAAAAATACCCTGAAAAAATCAAGTTTCATGTACTAGACTCATCCAAAATGATTGTGAATATGAATTTGTTGTAAAAGCTAACACTGACTAAACTTGTTGTAAAGGGTAACACTGACTAAACTTGTTGTAAAGGCTAACACTGACTAAACTTGTTGTAAAGGCTAACACTGACTAAACTTGTTGTAAAGGCTAACACTGACTAAACTTGTTGTAAAGGCTAACACTGACTAAACTTGTTGTAAAGGCTAACACTGACTAAACTTGTTGTAAAGGCTAACACTGACTAAACTTGTTGTAAAGGCTAACACTGACTAAACTTGTTGTAAAGGCTAACACTGACTAAACTTGTTGTAAAGGCTAACACTGACTAAACTTGTTGTAAAGGCTAACACTGACTAAACTTGTTGTAAAGGCTAACACTGACTAAACTTGTTGTAAAGGCTAACACTGACTAAACTTGTTGTAAAGGCTAACACTGACTAAACTTGTTGTAAAGGCTAACACTGACTAAACTACCTTTTTAAGAATACAGCCTATCATACTTTTTGACAAATTATTTTTTGCCAATGTGCTTAAAAACTTCACCACCTGTTATTGAATGATTTTTCAGTCTCTTACTTGATCCATGTTCAGCCGAGAAACTGTCCTTGACAAACCTTTATCTTCCCTCTTACAAATGTTTTGTATCTCTTATCGTCTTTTGCCTTTGGCTAATTCAGAAATGATTGTTGATTTCTTGGTAGCAGTGAAATTCCTTTTACATTCCATATTCTATGCATCGCAAATAATTTTACAAGCTAAAATCAGTTATTCTTCAGTTTAATGGCTTTGCCTATTTACACGTGCTGAACGGGAAGCTATTTACATATTCGACACATATCGATGTCGCCAACATTAAAGTGAACATTTTGCTACATTTCAATCAATATTATCTGCTCTTCTTTATATAAAAGTCAATGTTTGTTTGTGTGTTGTAGAAATCGATATTTCAACAGAACATTCAAATACATTTTATTAAGGGTTTACTTTTTCAAGGAATCTAAAGTCATCATTGAAATTTTCCTTTGATCTGTCTGGGGTCACTAGGAGAAATTATCGGTTAGGTCCATAAAATGACTGAAATATATTAGAATGTAAAGAAACCAAATTGATTTTTTTTAAATAGATTTTCTTTGTTTAAAAGATAAAGAAAATTAAACAAAGTATATCTCAAAGGTTTAAACATTTAAATATTTGTAATTATTATTTTAAAGATTTAAAATAATTAATAACAAATGTGTTTCGATTTGTTTAAGCAATTTTACAGAAACTGTTCACAAGTCGTTCTTTTAAAAGGAAAACACCACTGTGCTAAGAATTTTTTTTTTATTGCTTGCCCTCATATTCCAAATATTAACTTTTCTTTCAAGGCAAAAATTGTAAATCTGAGTATATTTGAAATTATTTCTGACCAGCAATCTCCACACAAACAATGCCAAGTGAATTTGACATGGAGTGTATGATATGTGCACAAATACAAGATGATCTTGTAGTCAATTATATATTGACTAAAGACTAATTAAAATTTAAAAAAACTAACAAAAATACCCTAAAGTATCTTGTATTGTAAATGTGGTGTCTTTATCTGTCTGGTGACAAGATCAAAAACAGCTTTTCTTGTAAAATGTTATGAGGAATCCAATCGGCATTTTATAATGATATTGTGGGTTCTTGCTGATGCTGTACATAAATGGACAGCAACAATGTTTTACTTTATTTTATTTAATTTATAACAAAGATCTGCAACAAAACTAAACAACTTTTCTAAGGTAAGATTTTCCGAACAATCCAATGATCGTAATTATTATTCGATCGGAAAGCTTGATTTTGGGGAAATTGCACTAAAATCTACTATAAGAATAATAGATTATTTGAGTGTTAAAAATATTAAAAATGAAACAAATTTTTTAATTTTGCACTTTTAACTATTTTTCAAAAAAATTCTAAACTGCATGTTTTGCGTTCGTTTTCTAATCAGGACAACTTTTATTCCCAGACAACACCAGATGCTCCTTATAAGTCATTTTGTTGCCCAGGTCTAGGGTTAGTATATGTGATTAGTGTTGCTGATAGTTTTTTAATGTTGTGCGTTCCTGAATTTATCTCGATAAGTTTATTGATGAATAGTGGTTTTAAAATGCAGGGCCTTATGTTTTTTGGGGTTTTTTTTTCATAGTTCTGGAAAACAATTTGAATCATCTAGAATTGCTTAAATTGACAGGACAGAGTCGTTGTTTTTATTCACAAAACAAGGTGTCTAAAAAAACAAAAATGATTAAATTCAAAACAAAAATAATCACTTGATCACAGTTCAATGAAGAAAAATTGTCTTTGCGAGTGCTTCTCCATTGCCATCATTTGTGGAAACTAGAGTTGGGCGGTTTTGAAATTTTGGTTTCGGTTTCGGTTTTTTTCCCTTAAAACCTCGGTTTACGGTTCGGTTTTTCGGTTTTTTTGAAAAAAATTTTTTTTACTATGGAAGCTATTCATTCTCTTGTGTGATGATTAGTTATTATTCAACGTTTAGTTGAATTATGCCACTGTTTCGATAATTTTGTGACTGAATCATTCTCCATGATATGAATCGTATAAGTTTTAGGAAACGATTCCTGCGTTATTTTGCCGGTTCATGTATATTTAACTAAATTGTTAAACATACAGTGACGCCCGGCACAATAATTATTTACTAATGTAATGGGATCGTTATTATGCCGGTTCATTTTTTTTAAAAACCTAATTGTTATGGCCTTGCGAAAGAAAAGGTAATGAAATAAATAAGGGCAAATATTTAAAAACAATTTGTTTTCATCATCAGTTGTGTTGGTTAAAGAAATAAAAAAAAATCGACCTGCCCTATTGTGTCGGTTAAAGAAATATCTGCTTTTAATACAAAAAACATTAAAAGTAAAATAATTAAATGAACGGAAATATTAGAGACAATTAGATTATTTAGTCGGATTTCATTTGCTGTAGAGCGTATCTGATGTAATTTCTTTACGAATTACTGTTTGCAGACGGGAATATTGGGACCCCGATTCGTACACAAGCATCTGAAATCCGGCTAAAGAATCTAATTGTCTCTAATATTTTCGTTCATTCAATTAATTTTTATTTTCAACTGCTACACATTTTAATCCAAGGTTGAATTGTTTTACAAACAAACATTGTGAAGCGGCAGCACTTTTTATACCCGCCACAGGAGCCGGAGATACCACGGGCACCAGTAGGCGTGGCTCAAATAAACCAAACAATCGCAATCATTTTAAAATAGATATTTTACCTTTATTATTAAAAAAAATACTATTTTTCTTTTCGGTTTATTTTTATTTAGTTACTTTTCATAATATAATTAATGTTGATGAATTACTAAGTCTGCTCTCGATTTAAGTAATTGAAATTAAGGAAAGTTACATATAAAGAAAAAAATAAGCAACAAATAAATGTTACCAAAGGCAACATGAATTATTCTTCTACCTACCTGTATAAGTTTATTTGTTTATTTTATTATTTATTTTGATAAATGATTTTTTTAAATAAAAATAAATAATAAAATAAACAAATAAACTTATACAGGTAGGTAGAAGAATAATTTATGTTGCCTTTGGTAACATTTACTTGTTGAATTAACTTGTTAAAAATGTGCTTTAATAGGTGTTGCTTCGTAATCCTTGAACCAAGGCCAAACTTTTAAAAATAATGAAGTTATTAAGTTGTTGAATTAACTTGTTAAAAATGTGCTTTACAAAGGAAAGATTTTAATGTAAAATTCTGATTTTCTTTATGAAGAAAAACTTCGATAATGTTAAAATATACAGAAAATCACTGGATTTAAACAGTTTCTATTTTAAAATGTTCTTTCAATGAAATCATAAAATAAGTCGTAATTTTGAAGAGTTCACTCCTAATCGAATCAACCGGAAGTAAAAATTAATTTTATCGTTATTTTAAAATATATTGTCGCTTAATAAAGTTTTAAATTATACAAAAAATCAATCAGGCAAAGTTTAATTAAAAACAAACAAAAAAAAACAATCAGGCAAAGTTTTAAATTATAAATAAAATTTCGTTTGATAAAGTTTTAAATAATACAAAAAAATTAATTTAAATAATAAAAAAAAAAGTAATTTATAGTTAAATAAACACGAGCCGGCAAAATAACGTAAGACTCATTATTGTGCCGGGCGTCACTGTATGTTTAACAATTTAGTTAAATATACATGAACCGACAAAATAACGCAGGAATCGTTAGTTTGCCGGGACCGGCAATATAGCCTATTCGTAAGTTTTAAGGTGTTGACTGTTGTAATCAAAGTTCTGATACCTTTTCAACAGTTAACTCGTTAAAACAGTGACCAAAGATTCATGAAAGATTTCTGAAGAATAAAACTGAGTTTGAATATACATTCTATCTAATTCTTTAACCCATCAGAAGCTAAAATATATCTCAGAAATGCAAGAAATTAAAAAACGAAAATTTATTTAAACAAACAAAATAATTTTACAAATAAAATTAAGCAAAAATGATTATGAAAATGAAATATTGTGAATCAAATAGATTTTCGACATCATACGGAACGCGTTTGATTTTTTTCTTTTTCATTTGAAAATGCTAAAAATACGATGTCATGTTGTCTGTCGTATTTCTCTTTTTTTCATTTGAAAATTCAAAATGTTAATGATAAACAAACTGTAAACAAAGATTTCTTCCTACAAGTCAATTAAATGTTTTTATCATATATTTGTTCAATCTGTCCTCTTACTAATATAACATTTTTTGGTAATATTCAATTTTATTCAAATCGGAAAATCTTTTCAACCGTGTTTTCTTTGTATATGGTGGCTTACTGTAGTAAAAACACAATACCGAACGGTTACGGTTTAAAAAAAAAAAACGATTTGGTATTCGGTATGGAGACGAAACCGAAAAACCACGGTTTTTCGGTAAAACCGCCCATCTCTAGTGGAAACGCTTTGAGCCTGCTCTCGTCCTGCCAAATCAGCAAAACATCTGATGAAACTTCCTGATATTTGCATATTGATTTTGAAAAAGGATATTTTATTAATTAACTATTCTCTGTTAGTAATTATAAACTTAATAAAATTCAATTGAATTTGCCTTACTTCAACTAATGCTACAATTTTTCAATCTTTTATGAAGAAACGATATTTACTGAGAATTATGAAAAAGTTATTTTTTTATATTGACAGAACACATTTTTATTTTCATAGCAGCTGCCATCGTGATGTGTGTAGATTGCTTTCATTCTTCTTCACAATTAAAAACAACAACACCATTATTTACTCCGGGTTACTTTTGTAGATTTATTTTTTCAGTATTCTTTACAATATTCAGTAATATTACACACGTTTCATGTGCAAAACCCCAAATTATGATCATCATTCAAATAAATTTAAAATATTTACAATGAAAGAAAGTCCCTATTTACTTGCCCCCGGGGAGAGTTAGACACAAGGTCGTTTTTTTAATGTGCGGAAAATCCAGCTCTTCCAAACGGAAGCGCTCTGGATTGGGGCAAAAATTAAAATTGTCTCTGTCAAGAAAAATTTCTCCTTCACTGACCGAGGACAGAACAGATATTACACTTTGATCCCAGCCTGAATGCTGAAAAAGTGAAGCAAGTAATTTTTTTCTCTAATGTAAAAAAAGTAAAAACAAAGTTTTCTCTTTCATTTTGCTATTCTACTTCCATCCTCTCCCTTTTCCTCTTGAACTTTGAATTGATACGCTTACATTGAAAGGGAAAGAGGATAAAGAGAGAATTACATTTCTATTACCTGAGACATAGTAAAATATTAAAGATCAAAAATTGTTTATTTTGAAAAGGAACATTGATTTAAGACAAAATTACACACAACCAACTCATAAGAAAATGAAAATGTACCCCTGAGATGCACAGGTACTTTACTGCATTCAGCAGGTATTCAGGGTGGATATTTAGTAGCATCTCTATTAATAGGGGTGGGACGTAATGGGTGAAAATTTCAGATTCATGCGAGTAGTATTTTTTTGTGTTCATTTATACATAAATAACACTAAACAATCAAACATTTTGAAAATTTTGCAAAATTCAGAAGATGCAGGCCAATAGTTTTTGGATATTTTACATTCATGAAAATGGTCCTAAATTAAAGTACTATATTAGATTTAACCATCTATATCCATTCATAGCTTTTGAGGATGTTTTAGGACCTGCAATGTCGCATGAAACCACTTTTTCACCGAAAAATGATGGATTTTGAGTCCCGTAGAGCCCTAACAGCTATTTTTGGCCTGCACCTTCTGAATTTTGCAAAATTTTCAAAATGTTTGATTGGTAATGTATAAATGTACACAAAAAAATACTACTCGCATGAATCTGAAATTTTCACCCATTACGCCCCATCCCTACTATTAAGAGAGTTTCTGATGACTGAAATTGAAGTAATTTTTCTTCTTTATATTTATAAAGTTGGGCCAATAAGATAAAACCCCAAATTCATATTCACAGTCAAAGAAGAATAGGTTTCTAATATATACTCATCATGTGTATATTCTCGACGACGTCATATGATTAACTAATTAACATATTGCTTTGCAAAAGGATATTTTATTAATTCAATATTCGTTCCTATTGTTTTTTTAATTCATATAATGCATAATTCTATTTGCAAATATTTTTTTATCATGTTTATATGCTTAGCATTTTGGATGAAAAGAGTCTTCTTTCTGGTCAATGTACTTATGTCGGTTCTGAATCTTGGTTTCCTCAATCTTCCCAGGCAACGCCGGGACACGTGTTCTGCTAGTTATTTATATGGAGAGTAAAATGTGTCTGTCAAAATAAATATGATTGTAAAATACGAATGACACATGACAAATATGGTGATCGCAAGAAAAAAGTATATTTTATGATTTTTTTTTTTTTTTTGCCCTACAAATTTTAATTGGAGTCGATTTTTGATGATTAGATGCGTTTGTATTTTCCCTGTGGGTAATGTGGTTGCGTCAACATATTGACTTCCGAAATCAGCTTGAATGTATGTACAAACGTTAACATAGATGCATTTTCACAGTTCTGTTTAGATGCTTGTGGTATATAGTTGCACGCATGTGCAGAAGCGTTCCACTCCTCGCCATTTCTGTGCTAAATTATGGTTTCATTTTGACGCTGTTATTATTAGGTATGTTGGAAGAACGGCAAATATTTGCGATAAAATCAAATCACAAAAAATCAGAGCAAGAATACGAATAAGCATTCAATCTTTTATTTTTCTCTTTTTTTTATTTCTCAAAATATAAAATAAAAACAAAAAGGAAGAAAAATAATCAAATTTAAAAAATATTTGCTTTCAAATCTGTTATTCTCTTTCTAATTTTTTGCAACAATTTCGAAAGGGGCGTTAACTAACCACCCCTTTTGCCTCTCATTTGTTTTTCTTTCCTGATGTTTTCTAAATTTAGTGCGGTTTCCTGCCTAGGTAATTTAGAAACACTATCATATTGCTGTATAGAGTTATGCAACAATCTATAATCTCTTTAATTATATCATATTCTGTTTTGTATTTTATTTTTACAATTAGTCAAAAGTGTTTTTCTAATATATATGTGCTAACTCCTCTCTTTTTTTTTTTGGTATGACCTTAAAAGACATCCAGTGGTGAGCCCTCCAGCTGTGGGGAATATGGAGTTACCCCATTGTTGCCATTGCTCTCAGGTCTACTCTGGCCCAGAGTGGTAGTACCTTTAAGGGCCCAATCTATGGGTTAAATAGAACCTACTGGCGCTACCAAATCAGGCTGTCTGAAGTTATTGACTTCCTGACTCAAAAATGCACCAAACATTGATGTTTTATTGTTTTTTCCTTTGCAAAACTCAATCATGTTCTGCAAAATCCAAAGAAAAAGAACAACAATTTTTCTCCCTCCCTTCTTCTCCCCACCCTCTTTCACTCAACCAAACACCTTAAACATATAAAGAACTTGAAGCATAAAAACCTTCACCAAAATGACCGGATTCAGCATTAAATAACCCGAAAAGGGTTGATATGTCATAAAACAAAACAACCAAACCAAAAACCATGATTAAAAATTTGAAGATATAAAGAATTTGAAGCATAAAAACCTTCACCAAAATGACAACAATTCAAAATAGCAAAGCTCTTAACTAATGACTATAAATGACCCATTGACTTAAGACTCAAATGAAGGATATTTCCTTCTACATTCATGGCATGAAATGACCCGAAAAGGGTTGATGTGCCATTAAGCAATATCTTACCTTCCTCTCTTTTTTGTTTGACATTTCATTCAGTGAGGTCAGTCAGTCCTTTGCTTTATTGGAATGAATTTGCTAATTTTATTTAATTACTAGCGATATTCAGCCGGTGTTGCCGTGTGGAGATATATTGTTGGTTGGAAGGTTTCTTTGAAAAATAATTTAAAATATCATTGTGTTTATAATTTTTACCTTGAAAGAAAAGTAAAAAATAGCATTTCAATATGGTGTCAAGTAATAAAATAACTTTCAGCACCATGGTGTTCTTAACCCTACTTATTTTAAATCTTAAAAATACCAGTAAAAACAATTATTTCAGTGTTTTAGACCTTTTTTTAAATACATTCTTCACTGAGATATTCTTTGTTTAATTTTATTTTTATTTTATGAAACAGAAAATCTATTTAAAAAAATGAATTTTGCTTCTTTACGTTGAAATATATTTAAACCTAAATAGACCTAAGTGATAATTACCCTAGTGACCCCAGATGGAATCGAAGGAAAATTTGAATCGTCTTTAGATGCCTTGAAAAATGTCATTCTTATTGAAACTTATTTCAATGTTGTATCGATTTCTTAACTCCCCAAACATTAGTTTTAGTAGGAAGACCCGACGTTGCTCAGGATTGAATGAGGGTTATTACGATATCCTTTTTCACTATGTTCATAACATCATATTACTTTCTTTTGTTTTTACTGCCCCCCTCCTCGTGTTTCACCCCCCCTCCTCGCGTTTCACCCCCTAATATAGTCAAGCTGAAATGCTTGAAAATTCTCTGAATTAGTGTCTTGTACATATGGTTTAAATTTCATTAAAATCGGATATACATATTTGAAGTTTTATAGGGATTCTGTCCCCATAGTTCACTTAGAGGTGATAACACAGCGATTCGAAAACACTTCCATTGTTTTTCCCAGAGATTTTCATACAAATGGTAGTAATGTAGGCACATAATTTATTCTATTGTAAACTTTACCATTTAGATAGTGTGCCCCCCCCCCCCCCCCCCCAATAATGAAAAACTAATACTATATATATTGTTTATACCCGTTCTGGAATGGGTATTTTTCAGGTATATATATAACTTGTGGGTGGTACACATTTTTATAATAGCTTTGAACAAAAGAAATGAAGACTTTGAGGGGTGGGTGATTAGAAAAAAAAATTTAATTCACTTTTTTTTTCCTATTTAAATTTTCGAACAGACCTAAGCATGCTTTCAACCATTGCATTGTCAGAGGTTTATTGTTGCCATATTATTGTCTGTTAAATTGAAATGGAACTAATTGCAGTTCTTTAACCCCACTGTTGCCATTTACTGTATATCGTTGGAATTTTTTTGTTCAACCCTTCAAAAATAACTTTCTGATATTTATACAGACTTGTTTTTTATATCTCTTTTACTTATTTTTTGCGTCCGACTATCCGGCCTATTTCCATTTCCATTCAGTCGGCACTCTTATGTCAACGGTTTACCTTTAACGATGCGTTGAAAGCATTCTTAGGCTGGTTCTAAAATGTAAAATGTAAGAAAATAAAAAAAATATAACTTTTATCTTCATAGACAATGGATACCCTCTGCTTGATGAGTTTATAGTGAAGCAAGGGCTGTAAATCGCCAACCCCGTGTGTTTTAACTCCGACATTGTTCAAGTTCAGCCACAGGGAGTAATTCACGATGCCTAGAAGCCCTACTGGCATAAATCTAGAAATACTGGTCTAATTTCGGAGTTTTCTTTCTCCTAGATGAGTTGCCTACCATGCTTGAGAGTTTAGTTTACTTTACTTTACCACTTATAACTAGAGAGACGGAAAATGGATCCATATCTTTATGAAATACAGTAAAACTGGTGTCCTGGCATTGCCTAGGAAGTTTGAGGATTCCAAGAAAATCCTGTTCTCACTCCAGAACCCCATATTACTATTTTTGTTATTTCATTTCTTACAGCGGCCGAAACGTTTTGATGATAACACTCAAGATGAGAAATGTAGTTCGAATAAGCAAAATTATACAAATTTTGTTATTTTGTTTTACTTTCTATAATAATATATTGCTGTTTATGGATATTCGTAGAGTTAGCGACTGGTGAAGCAAAATTTATCCACCTTACTAAATAAATCATCCTAGTGTAATGGGTGGCGGTCATAGTACATCTAACTGAGAGGGTGAAAACTTTGTCAACCTTCTCTTAAGAAAATAAACTAATGGGAGTGAAAAATAATTTTTCTTTCAAAACATAGATCATTTTAGGGAGAGAATGAATAATATCTAGCTTTTGACCTATTCCGCACACTGAAATAGGGGGAAACCCCACTTGACTTTATATATAAGAAGATATACATATGTATAATAATGATAATAATGAAAAAACACTATACTCACTTCCATTTAATAATCTTAATTTTATCTGCCTACGTACCTCCCACTCACATACTGCCACCCTCTTCCTATAGAGATCATGCCACGGCTACCTGTTTCATGAGGAATCACCCACTACCGTCTCGCTACCATCATACCTTTCGCCCGTCCTTGCAAACTCTCTTCTCCCCCGAGGCTCAGTGTGGAACCTTGCATTGTTGTATATATAAATACTTTTCGCTATTCTCATAGCATGTATCTTGAAGAAGCCTTAATAAAGTTTTAGGTAAAATATTGATTTATACATGTCTCTGTGTTGACTTCCTTCTCTTCCATTTGGTTTGTGTCCGCTTTTATCCTTTATTTCCATTTTTATTTCACCTACATATTTAAATAACTAGGAAATTTACTATGCGTTGCCTGGATATATATATATACATACTTTTTCAATGGTCAAATCTAAAAAAAATTTAAAGTGTTCCCTCAAATGATGGCAATGGTCCTCAGTGTGATGTGGTTTTAATAGACTCATGCGGTTGAGGAAGTCCCGCGTGGCGGAATCAATCGCTCCACTTGTCTCCACAGCAATCAGTTGAAATACAGTTCTGTTCAAAAGATTGGTGTATTTTGAATGTTTGCGAACCTCCATAGACGCTGTTATATGTCCATGGTTTGTCGCCGATTTTATTATTGATAGAATATATTAAACATAACTAATAAAATTGCAGTAGGTATGAATCTCCTCATTCCGCCCATTTCTGGAATAAATAGTACAACATGACGGTTCTTCTGACAATTTGTTTCTATAAATAAAATATTGGTTTAGAAAAAGGGTTCCCAGCATTAAATGACCAAAAAGGTTAAAATGCTGTCGAACAAAACAACTCGTTATTATACATTAGCAAAATAATGTCTTTCTTATCTTATATAAATATATTTTGTCTGTCAGTCACACATTTTTGAAACATAATAAATACATTGCACAATTTGCCTAATTTTAGAAATGTCAGAGATTTTAACTACTTTTAGAAATGGAGAATATTGCATTTATAGTAAATAATGAATTCCCAACAAATAAAGCGGATGCCATGACCAGAAATCGAAACCGGAACCTTGAGATCTTTAGTCTGAGGTTCTACCAACTAACCTATTTGGACTTGTTTTTAAAAAAATAGAGATTAAAACATTACCGTAACAAAATAATTATAGCTTTGGCATGGCGGTATAGATGTCTGATTTACGTCGGGTTTCCAAACATAAATGCAAACATAAATGCAAACATAAATGCAAACATAAACGGTAATTAAAAAAGAATAAATGAATGGCTAAACATTATCAATAGCATTGGAAATTGTTAATAAACCCAAACAATTTATTTTGCTTGAACTATACAGCAATAGTGAGTTAAATAAGCCAATTCTCGTTTACAGAATAGTGATCCTTTGCTTGCGTCTGATAACCCATTAAATCTTGTGTTACTAAATTTTGAAATGACGTTGCTGCATTACTTTATCTTTTAACATTTTAATCATTTATAATGATAACGACATGGTATAATGGTTACAGGTATCGGTTGTCGACTCCACATACCGAGTTCGAATTCTGTTGGGGACTATTGCATGACTTTCACTCCTAATACCGTTGGGAAACGGATGAAACCCCAAAAATAAAAGTCGGGTCGACTACACTTCGAAGCCGACGGTTTTGCAGCTAGTCTAGGAAAAGGAAATCTCCGAAATAATAACGCCGATCTTTCTGTTTATCCATTCATTGTTTCCAGTCGTTCACCCTCTTTCCAAAGCTGGCTTTTGGGAGAAAGGGAAGATTGATACAAGCCCCGATACAGATACAGGTATGCCTTAAACGCTACCTACTAAGAATAGAGTCAACCATTATTTCTTCAACTCTTGCCATAAAGTAACTCACTAACTCCCACTTACTAAGCATTCACAACAAAAAGTTAAACATAAATTAGGAATTAACTGTTAATTATGATTCTGGTGTGAATTTTTAGATTGACGACCTATCATTATTATTAGTTATTATTATAACGTTTTTTCTCCAAACTATTTCTCCGTTTATTTTGAAATTAATGAACTCTCCTGCAACAAAGGATAAAAAAAAAAAACTCTAAATGCAATCGCAGGCTTATGGCACATCCGGGGTACAACACTAAACTGCGTCGGGCACCCTTTGGCAAGATGTTCACCTCCTATATCACCCTACCACCCCAATACCCATCTTTCCCAGCCCTTTCTACATTTTCTTTTTGCCTACCCCATCTCCCACATTACCCGCCCCCCTCTTTCCCACATTACCCCCCCCCCTCTTTCCCACATTACCCCCCCTCTTTCCCACATTCCCCCCCCCTCTTTCCACATCCCCCCCCTCTTTCCCACATTACCCGCCCCCCCTCTTTCCCACATTACCCGCCCCCCCTCTTTTCCACATTACCCCCCCCCCCTCCATGTTCTAGTTATGACACAAAACTGCATCCACTCGTGAGACCCAAATTTGGGAGCTTTGAGGAATGTGGAGTTAGCCGTTAGTTCCAATTACTCCCATGTCCACTCTGCTGACCTTGGAGTGGTAGTACCTGTCAGGGTTAAATCGTTTACAGATTGTGTTTACAAGACATATGATTATGCTTATAAAACAATTACATCAACAAACCAATCGTATACAAAACGTATGTATGGTTTCAGCATAAAATGACCCAACGGCGCTTGATATGCCATAGAGCTAAACATTATGCACGAGTGTTTGTAAATTTAAAAATAAACATAAAAATCTCCAGTTCATCTGATTTAATTATGTAAAAAACCAGAACCTATACAAATAATCATATTTAAAATAGAGAGGGGGGGGGGGCATTACCATCATATTCTTTTTTCTAATCTATCGTTATTTTCTTGGCCTTTTGGCTAAGATCAAAGTGTAGTATCTGTTCCGATGGATACTGCACCCCATAGACTGGTATTGTCTTGGCCTTCGGGTCTTGATTTACGTCGGTCTATGGGTCTGTCCTGTGCAGTTCTAGGAGGTCCACCCTCCCAGGCTTCGCCTCCCCTCTTTGGGGAGGAGTAAGTTTATTGCTTACTGCCTGAGGCGCCCCTACCGGGGAATGCTGACGGGGCTGCACAGGCAATTTTTAAACCCCACTTTCCCGACCCGACCTTGTGTCACCTCTTACTTGTGGGAGTAAGATAAAAACTGGCCTTGTGCCTAACTCCTGGAGAGGAGTAAATCAATACTCTATTGTTATTTTCATGGTAGCCGCTCGACTGAGCTCCAATCTGGTTCTCTCTTGTAAGACATTCGCAACAAAAACTCGTCTAGCTACAACCACTGTAAATAATTTTCCTTTCTTCTTCTGTGTACCTAAAACTAAATGGAACTTCCATGAACAAAGTTTATTACCAAGAACTTCCCATTTTTGGAATATAATACCATGGGGCTGCTTCCCAGCTGTCTACAACATGGTCGATCTTAAGCCCACTGTTAATAAATTCTTATCAAGCCGTATGCGTAAATAATCAAATCCCGACCATCTAAATCAGGGGCGGGCAACCTTTTCCGAGTGAGGGCCAGATGAGACTTTTGGAAGGAGATCGCGGCCGGAGTGAAAAACGAAATCTCAGAATTACTATATTTTGTTTACATTAATAAATTGTACAAAAATTGCATTGAACACTCTACAAATCTGATAGTTTTTCTCAAGAGACTTCTGTATGTGATGTTATAAAAGGCACCGACGAAGAGCCATTTTGGAATCATAAAAAATTATGGCGGGGGAAGTAGCAAGTTGATCCAGCATTCGTTTTGATACACTTCACATAAGTTCTATGTTTTATGCCCTTTCCTCGTCTCTCGTTTTCTTCTTTGCCTCTCTCTTTCTCTTTTTCAATTTTTATCTCAGGCCAAGGATTTGAAATTAATAGTTAAAGAAAAATGAAATATACATGCATCATCGCTCGCTGATATTTATACATTTTTATCCCACTGTAAATCTTAATTGAAACCTACTTTTACGTCTATGTCACAAAATGATATGAGTTTTACTGGGAGGTCCGCGGGCCGGATTGCAATAATAAAGCATAGCAAGGTGGAGGGACGGACGCTAAGCCTTCGCGGGCTGGAGGTTGCCCACCCCTGATTTAACCCATCATTTCCAATCCTCTCATAGTATCGTTCGTCAACTGACGTTCTCATTAACCCTTATCTTCGAGTGGCGTTTATTAAGCGGTGACACATTAGTAGACAAAAATATAGAAGAAACATGAAGAAGGCCGATCATCAGCTGAAACATAGGAATTTAAGTATCTGTTGAGGAGCAATAGTCCAATGAGAAACAATGCAAATATTATTAATCCGTTTTTTTTAGGAGGGGGGGGGCGTAATAATCTTTATTTAAAGTCAATCTAGAATTTTGTCAGCTTTTTTGAGGGGAAAATAATTGCTGACTCTTGTTTAGAGTTCAGTTTTGTTCAAGAGGCCTCAGCGTTATTTTGAAATCAGAAATTTTCATAGGCTTCACCTTGATGGTGTTATTTTGAAATCAGAAATTTTCATAGGCTTCACCTTGATGGTGTTATTTTGAAATCAGAAATTTTCATAGGCTTCACCTTGATGGTGTTATTTTGAAATCAGAAATTTTCATAGGCTTCACCTTGATGGTGTTATTTTGAAATCAGAAATTTTCATAGGCTTCACCTTGATGGTGTTTTTTTGAAATCAGAAATTTTCATAGGCTTCACCTTGATGGTGTTATTTTGAAATCAGAAATTTTCATAGGCTTCACCTTGATGGCGTTATTTTGAAATCAGAAATTTTCATAGGCTTCACCTTGATGGCGTTATTTTGAAATCAGAAATTTTCATAGGCTTCACCTTGATGGCGTTATTTTGAAATCAGAAATTTTCATAGGCTTCACCTTGATGGCGTTATTTTGAAATCAGAAATTTTCATAGGCTTCACCTTGATGGCGTTATTTTGAAATCAGAAATTTTCATAGGCTTCACCTTGATGGCGTTATTTTGAAATCAGAAATTTTCATAGGCTTCACCTTGATGGCGTTATTTTGAAATCATAAATTTTCATAGGCTTCACCTTGATGGCGTTATTTTGAAATCAGAAATTTTCATAGGCTTCACCTTGATGGCGTTATTTTGAAATCAGAAATTTTCATAGGCTTCACCTTGATGGCGTTATTTTGAAATCAGAAATTTTCATAGGCTTCACCATGATGGTGTTATTTTGAAATCAGAAATTTTCATAGGCTTCACCTTGATGGCGTTATTTTGAAATCAGAAATTTTCATAGGCTTCACCTTGATGGCGTTATTTTGAAATCAGAAATTTTCATAGGCTTCACCTTGATGGCGTTATTTTGAAATCAGAAATTTTCATAGGCTTCACCTTGATGGTGTTATTTTGAAATCAGAAATTTTCATAGGCTTCACCTTGATGGTGTTATTTTGAAATCAGAAATTTTCATAGGCTTCACCTTGATGGTGTTATTTTGAAATCAGAAATTTTCATAGGCTTCACCTTGATGGTGTTATTTTGAAATCAGAAATTTTCATAGGCTTCACCTTGATGGTGTTATTTTGAAATCAGAAATTTTCATAGGCTTCACCTTGATGGTGTTATTTTGAAATCAGAAATTTTCATAGGCTTCACCTTGATGGCGTTATTTTGAAATCAGAAATTTTCATAGGCTTCACCTTGATGGCGTTATTTTGAAATCAGAAATTTTCATAGGCTTCACCTTGATGGCGTTATTTTGAAATCAGAAATTTTCATAGGCTTCACCTTGATGGCGTTATTTTGAAATCAGAAATTTTCATAGGCTTCACCTTGATGGTGTTATTTTGAAATCAGAAATTTTCATAGGCTTCACCTTGATGGTGTTATTTTGAAATCAGAAATTTTCATAGGCTTCACCTTGATGGTGTTATTTTGAAATCAGAAATTTTCATAGGCTTCACCTTGATGGCGTTATTTTGAAATCAGAAATTTTCATAGGCTTCACCTTGATGGCGTTATTTTGAAATCAGAAATTTTCATAGGCTTCACCTTGATGGTGTTATTTTGAAATCAGAAATTTTCATAGGCTTCACCTTGATGGCGTTATTTTGAAATCAGAAATTTTCATAGGCTTCACCTTGATGGTGTTATTTTGAAATCAGAAATTTTCATAGGCTTCACCTTGATGGTGTTATTTTGAAATCAGAAATTTTCATAGGCTTCACCTTGATGGTGTTATTTTGAAATCAGAAATTTTCATAGGCTTCACCTTGATGGTGTTATTTTGAAATCAGAAATTTTCATAGGCTTCACCTTGATGGCGTTATTTTGAAATCAGAAATTTTCATAGGCTTCACCTTGATGGCGTTATTTTGAAATCAGAAATTTTCATAGGCTTCACCTTGATGGTGTTATTTTGAAATCAGAAATTTTCATAGGCTTCACCTTGATGGCGTTATTTTGAAATCAGAAATTTTCATAGGCTTCACCTTGATGGCGTTATTTTGAAATCAGAAATTTTCATAGGCTTCACCTTGATGGCGTTATTTTGAAATCAGAAATTTTCATAGGCTTCACCATGATGGTGTTATTTTGAAATCAGAAATTTTCATAGGCTTCACCTTGATGGCGTTATTTTGAAATCAGAAATTTTCATAGGCTTCACCTTGATGGCGTTATTTTGAAATCAGAAATTTTCATAGGCTTCACCTTGATGGCGTTATTTTGAAATCAGAAATTTTCATAGGCTTCACCTTGATGGTGTTATTTTGAAATCAGAAATTTTCATAGGCTTCACCTTGATGGTGTTATTTTGAAATCAGAAATTTTCATAGGCTTCACCTTGATGGTGTTATTTTGAAATCAGAAATTTTCATAGGCTTCACCTTGATGGTGTTATTTTGAAATCAGAAATTTTCATAGGCTTCACCTTGATGGTGTTATTTTGAAATCAGAAATTTTCATAGGCTTCACCTTGATGGTGTTATTTTGAAATCAGAAATTTTCATAGGCTTCACCTTGATGGCGTTATTTTGAAATCAGAAATTTTCATAGGCTTCACCTTGATGGCGTTATTTTGAAATCAGAAATTTTCATAGGCTTCACCTTGATGGCGTTATTTTGAAATCAGAAATTTTCATAGGCTTCACCTTGATGGCGTTATTTTGAAATCAGAAATTTTCATAGGCTTCACCTTGATGGTGTTATTTTGAAATCAGAAATTTTCATAGGCTTCACCTTGATGGTGTTATTTTGAAATCAGAAATTTTCATAGGCTTCACCTTGATGGTGTTATTTTGAAATCAGAAATTTTCATAGGCTTCACCTTGATGGCGTTATTTTGAAATCAGAAATTTTCATAGGCTTCACCTTGATGGCGTTATTTTGAAATCAGAAATTTTCATAGGCTTCACCTTGATGGTGTTATTTTGAAATCAGAAATTTTCATAGGCTTCACCTTGATGGCGTTATTTTGAAATCAGAAATTTTCATAGGCTTCACCTTGATGGTGTTATTTTGAAATCAGAAATTTTCATAGGCTTCACCTTGATGGTGTTATTTTGAAATCAGAAATTTTCATAGGCTTCACCTTGATGGTGTTATTTTGAAATCAGAAATTTTCATAGGCTTCACCTTGATGGTGTTATTTTGAAATCAGAAATTTTCATAGGCTTCACCTTGATGGCGTTATTTTGAAATCAGAAATTTTCATAGGCTTCACCTTGATGGTGTTATTTTGAAATCAGAAATTTTCATAGGCTTCACTATAATGGTGTTATTTTTGATTTTCCTCACATTTAATCGCTCCTCTATTGTCTTTGCCCTGAACTTAGGCATTATTATGAATGGTACTATTTTTTATTAGTATTTCAAAATGGTCACTCATCTAGGTACGAACAAGGTTAAATGTTGTTTACTTTTGATGATCTCACGATAATCAGTGTGTCAAAGGTGAGTATAGTAATTAACTTTTGAAAAAGAATCGAACCAAGAATATGTGAATAACTTGCGGAAGAAGAATAGCAGAAAATATCTTTGGATGCAAGTTTATGGCTAAATTGAACACAGGTTGTTGCTTATAAAATATTCAACAGAAGTGTCATCACAAACTTGGCGCACAACATGTGCAATATATATAATTTGGCGCACAACATGTGCAATATACATAATTTGGCACACAACATGTGCAATATACATAATTTGGCGCACAACATGTGCAATATACATAATTTGGCGCACAACATGTGCAATATACATAATTTGGCGCACATGTGCAATATACATAATTTGGCGCACAACATGTGCAATATACATAATTTGGCGCACAACATGTGCAATATACATAATTTGGCGCACAACATGTGCAATATACATAATTTGGCGCACAACATGTGCAATATACATAATTTAGCGCACAACACGTGCAATATACATAATTTGGCGCACAACATGTGCAATATACATAATTTGGCGCACAACATGTGCAATATACATAATTTGGCGCACAACATGTGCAATATACATAATTTGGCGCACAACATGTGCAATATACATAATTTGGCGCACAACATGTGCAATATACATAATGTACATAAATTAATTACCTTTTGTGATATTGTATGAAATTAGAAACTTTTATGTGAATTTCATATTGAATTATGATGATTGTGTTGAAATTATGCATAGTGCAAAATTTTAGTCTTCCATGTCTAGTGTGTCCCAAGATAGTAAACCATGTTGTTATATTCTAATTGTCTGAGATGACCTAAGCAGTCACTTTTATTGATGGTTTCGATGTGATGAAGCTAGACCATGATTAGCTCATGTTGAATCATTTAAATAATTTTTTTTTTTTTTTGATAAAATTTTCTTTTTTTCTTTGTTATTGAGCAGGAAAAATAAACATGAGATTTTTTTTGGTTTTGATTTTTGGAGATAAGGATTGATAATTGTTCCCCCGATTTATAAAATCGGGGGACTTATGTTTTGAGGCATGTCCGTCCGTCCGGATTTTTCTTCGCAACCATCCATTGAATTTCTCTGAAATTTTGCATGAAGTTGTAACTTTGGTCAGGTTAGAAAGTGACATTCTCCGATTTTTGAAAAAAAATCTGGTTAGCCCCCCAGGGGGTCAAAAGGCCCCGAAAGGGCAAAAAATGACATTTTTTGCCCCATAACTTTTCATCCATCCATTCAATTTCTCTGAAACTTGGCCAAAATGTGGAGGCAATTGTTCCTAATAGAAAATAAGTATCGCTGACCTTGGAAAAAATCTGGTTTGCGCCCCCAGGGGGTCAAACGCCCTCAAAATTGCAAAAAATGACCCTTTTCTCCCATGACGTTTGATCCATCCATTCAATTTTTCTGAAACTTGGCCAAAATGTAGAAGCAATTGTTCTGGATATAAAATGAGCATCCTTGACCTCAGAAAAATTCTGGTTCGCGCCCCCAGGGGGTCAAAGGGGGGTAAAAAATGCCCCAAATTGCCCAAATTTATTGCATTTTAAATTCGCCACATCGAGTCACATACAGAGGGGGACCACGCACACGCGGCTTGTTTGTATTGTGTGATCCGTGGCACAATGGATAAAGTGCTAAGTAATAATCCAGCTAAGCAACAGACTTCTGGAGGTTGAAGGTTCAATCCTCAGTACAGGCGATGCTGAGAATATAATTAGGAATTCTACCCGGTCATGGTAGACAGAATTTGAGTTATGTGCTTCTGTCAATTAAATAAAGGGTTCAGTTCTGAAATTCCCTACAGATTCTGGAGTTCCACAAAATGCGCTTGAACTAGGTTGGGTTAGGGTTAGGGTTGGGTTAGGCTTACATTGACTGAAATGCAAGAATAACATAAAAAATGAGAACAGTAGTCCGAATAATCCAAATCAGATTTATTTTTGCTTTAAAACTGCCAATTAAGGATTTTTACATTTTTATGGACATCCTCTACATAGAATTGTGCTCTAATTTTGTGCGGAACACAATTTGATCATCAGCAATATAATTTAATATGAAATTGACAGAAAAGTTTCTGATTTCCAGAATTATAGGAGGCATCCTAAGTGGGGAGTTGAGCAACAAGATGTTTGTTCACATTACATTTAAATTTTTGCATGTTAATACAGTCAAGGAAACAGGGAGTATGGAAAGGTTTCCAAAGGCAAGCAATCCAAAGAAATAAGCTGTTAGAGTAAAAAGTTTTTCGGCATCTCGCAGCCTTTACAGTGAAGGGGTGGGATTTTGCTGCTAGTCAGGTTTGTTGAGGAGGTATGCACGCAGTAAGTTCGTCGCAGTATATTCCTGGGAAGTATTTGTAAAACAAGCATAGGGATGCAATATTGCGACGATGGGACAGGGGTTGGAGTTGGGTGTGTGGGAGCTATTAAGTTAGATTCTTTTTTGTACTCTGTCCAAGGCACTCCCATCTGATCTAGTTTGCTAAAATATATATATATATATATATATATATATAAATATATATATATATATATAAATAATTGTAATTCTAAGCTTATTTCTATTATATTTGCTGCTAAGAAGTAAAATGAGACTGGCTTATCACCTCAGCGGGTTATTGCTATTGGGATAACCCTTCCTCCCATCTCTCTCTTTCTCTGTCTTTCTCTCACTAGCAACATAGTTTTGGACATTTTTCAGTAAATTTTAACAGATTCAATTTCAATTAACTCTTTAGAAAAAGGAAAAATCAAATTTTTGTTTTCAATTTACAACACTCATTTGAATAAATTTTGGTTGAATTTTTCCTTGTTTGATTGAAAATAAATGATACATTTTGATACATATGCTCGTCTACAAACCCTGCAAATGAACAAGTAGAGGCATGCTGTGTAGTATTAAGAATCAATTATGTATATCTATTAAATATGTTTGTTTTAGAACTGTCACATTCTGAAAGTTGTACATGATGCATTGGTTTAGAACATTTATTTTTCATCATGTTTATATTCGTAATTTTGTTCTGAGAGAACTCTTTATTTTTAAATATTTAAAAATCTTTTTTTTAATATTGATGTCTAAAACCTTACCGTTTTGACAATAGGATGTAAGGCAGATGGAAATCAATTTCAATGTACTGTACAAAAGATTAGGCATTTTTTTCGTACTGATAGGTCACTTGAAGATAAGAGGATCACTGGTTGGACTTGATCGACGTCACGAGAGGATCGGAAACATTGGCTGGAATAGGTACAAGATTACTAACAGTACTTGATTTTCCAAGAGGACAGCTCGACAAGTATTTGTTTACATTAGACTCGAAAATGACCATGTTGTAGTCGATTGGGTAGCAGACTCATGGTATTTTGTTGCATAGATACAATGTTCTAGGAAAGAAACTTTGTTCAAGGAAGTTCTGTTTGGTTTTTGGTACAGAGAGAGAGAAAGGAAGGTTCTTTGCTGTGGTTGTAGCCAGACGAGTTATTGCTGTGAATTTTAAGGGGGGGGGGGTGAGCTCAATTAGGCATCTGCCATGAACATAACGATACAGCAGAAAGAGACTAGCAACATCTCTTCTGTGTGAAAGAGACTGTAAGGACGAGAAGAGATCCTCCCCCACTAGATTGCAAAGTCGATTCTTTTTACTCTGTCAAATCAAGAAAGAGTGTTTGGGTGGCAGCTCCCCACATATGACAAAAGTACTCCATCTTAGAAAGAGTTCTTGGGTGGCAGCTCCCCACATATGACAGAAGTACTCCATCTTAGAAAGAGTTTGGGTGGCAGCTCCCCACATATGACAGAAGTACTCCATCTTAGAAAGAGTTCTTGGGTGGCAGCTCCCCACATATGACAGAAGTACTCCATCTTAGAAAGAGTTCTTGGGTGGCAGCTCCCCACATATGACAGAAGTACTCCATCTTAGAAAGAGATTTTGGGTGGCAGCTCCCCACATATGACAGAAGTACTCCATCTTAGAAAGAGATTTTGGGTGGCAGCTCCCCACATATGACAGAAGTACTCCATCTTAGAAAGAGTTTTTGGGTGGCAGCTCCCCACATATGACAGAAGTACTCCATCTTAGAAAGAGTTTTTGGGTGGCAGCTCCCCACATATGACAGAAGTACTCCATCTTAGAAAGAGTTCTTGGGTGGCAGCTCCCCACATATGACAGAAGTACTCCATCTTAGAAAGAGTTTTTGGGTGGCAGCTCCCCACATATGACAGAAGTACTCCATCTTAGAAGGAGTTCTTGGGTGGCAGCTCCCCACATATGACAGAAGTACTCCATCTTAGAAAGAGTTCTTGGGTGGCAGCTCCCCACATATGACAGAAGTACTCCATCTTAGAAAGAGTTTTTGGGTGGCAGCTCCCCACATATGACAGAAGTACTCCATCTTAGAAAGAGATTTTGGGTGGCAGCTCCCCACATATGACAGAAGTACTCCATCTTAGAAAGAGATTTTGGGTGGCAGCTCCCCACATATGACAGAAGTACTCCATCTTAGAAAGAGATTTTGGGTGGCAGCTCCCCACATATGACAGAAGTACTCCATCTTAGAAAGAGTTTTTGGGTGGCAGCTCCCCACATATGACAGAAGTACTCCATCTTAGAAAGAGTTCTTGGGTGGCAGCTCCCCACATATGACAGAAGTACTCCATCTTAGAAAGAGTTCTTGGGTGGCAGCTCCCCACATATGACAGAAGTACTCCATCTTAGAAAGAGTTCTTGGGTGGCAGCTCCCCACATATGACAGAAGTACTCCATCTTAGAAAGAGTTCTTGGGTGGCAGCTCCCCACATATGACAGAAGTACTCCATCTTAGAAAGAGTTTTTGGGTGGCAGCTCCCCACATATGACAGAAGTACTCCATCTTAGAAAGAGTTCTTGGGTGGCAGCTCCCCACATATGACAGAAGTACTCCATCTTAGAAAGAGTTCTTGGGTGGCAGCTCCCCACATATGACAGAAGTACTCCATCTTAGAAAGAGTTCTTGGGTGGCAGCTCCCCACATATGACAGAAGTACTCCATCTTAGAAAGAGTTCTTGGGTGGCAGCTCCCCACATATGACAGAAGTACTCCATCTTAGAAAGAGTTTTTGGGTGGCAGCTCCCCACATATGACAGAAGTACTCCATCTTAGAAAGAGTTCTTGGGTGGCAGCTCCCCACATATGACAGAAGTACTCCATCTTAGAAAGAGTTCTTGGGTGGCAGCTCCCCACATATGACAGAAGTACTCCATCTTAGAAAGAGTTTTTGGGTGGCAGCTCCCCACATATGACAGAAGTACTCCATCTTAGAAAGAGTTCTTGGGTGGCAGCTCCCCACATATGACAGAAGTACTCCATCTTAGAAAGAGTTCTTGGGTGGCAGCTCCCCACATATGACAGAAGTACTCCATCTTAGAAAGAGTTCTTGGGTGGCAGCTCCCCACATATGACAGAAGTACTCCATCTGAGAAAGAGTTCTTGGGTGGCAGCTCCCCACATATGACAGAAGTACGCCATCTTAGAAAGAGTTCTTGGGTGGCAGCTCCCCACATATGACAGAAGTACGCCATCTTAGAAAGAGTTTTTGGGTGGCAGCTCCCCACATATGACAGAAGTACTCCATCTTAGAAAGATTTTTTGGGTGGCAGCTCCCCACATATGACAGAAGTACTCCATCTTAGAAAGAGTTTTTGGGTGGCAGCTCCCCACATATGACAGAAGTGCTCCATCTTAGAAAGATTTTTTGGGTGGCAGCTCTCCACATATGACAGAAGTACTCCATCTTAGAAAGAGTTCTTGGGTGGCAGCTCCCCACATATGACAGAAGTACTCCATCTTAGAAAGAGTTTTTGGGTGGCAGCTCCCCACATATGACAGAAGTACCCCATCTTAGAAAGAGTTTTTGGGTGGCAGCTCCCTACATATGACAGAAGTACTCCATCTTAGAAAGAGTTTTTGGGTGGCAGCTCTCCACATATGACAGAAGTACTCCATCTTAGAAAGAGTTTTTGGGTGACAGCTCCCCACATATGACAGAAGTACGCCATCTTAGAACAACTGGCTCTTATACAGGTAAAGGATTGCATCAGATGTCAAATACTTTCTGAAGCTGTAGAATGATTCAATTATTTTTCCAGCAACTTTTCTTGTTGATTCTGAAGCCTTTGTTGTTGTTTCGAAAAGCTTCTCGATTGTCCAGATTTTCAAACAGATTGCTAAAACAACAGCTACAATATTTCAAGAAAATTTCAAGAAAATTTCAAGAAAATTTCAGGTTTCCCCGAGAGATTTGCGAGAATAAAACTAAATCTATAAAAATGAAGGTCAACGTGAATGCACATAGAACAACAGTATCGTTGCCCCCCCCCCTTCAGCAGTTGGTAATGTGAATGTAAACGGAAACATTATAATTTCCTTTACTCTATAGCAAGTGTAATAGCATTAGCTTAAGAGATCCCGACTATTGACCAAACAGTCATGTTTCAAATCTCGGCTTGAAACATTTGCCACGTTGAGTTAAACTGAAGAGCAATGATACGGTGAAACAGCTGTCTGTGGAACACTATAAACTGTGTGTAATATATATATATATATATATATATGTATATATGTGGTTAGAGCCAGGATCGGAACTCTACCATCCAGTTTATAGGAGGCGATTTTAATCATACGGCCGTCAGGCAGGTGCAAAATCTCATTGTTTATGTAAACGCTATAAATTACCAAAAAGTACTCAATTCGTTTTTATGAAGAACTGTGCATTATCGCTAATGGTAGTTGGCAATTTCACTTACTACAGTGCTAAACCCAAGAAAGGGGAATATGTATATATATATACATATATATATTGTGTGTATTTAGGCAGAATTTTTTCATTAATGCAGATGTTGTTAAAAACAACAGAACTCTTCTGTTTTGTTAGTCCTTTTTTATTTTTTCAATTCGTCGAATGATTTTTTTTTATGTTCACATCGAATGAATTAAATGTTTAGCGACACCACCGGTGTCGCTCAATTCAAATTATAAAAATAGGGACATTCTATTAAATTAATTATTACCTATCTCCCCTTTTTTCCTTCTCCATAATTATTCCAACAAACTAAAATAAATCAACTATTAATTTAAAATAAAAAATAAAAAAATACATAAATGAATTAAAGATTCAATTCATCCGTCGCATTTCAACAATGTACATGTTCGTTTTTGCGTTCACGGTTTGCCGTAGTATTTTAAAAACTTCCATTCTTTCACCCACTTTTAGTCATTTTTTACCATTTTATACCATCAAACACCTGATGATGATTCCAGAAGGAGTCGAAAACGTTCGTGTAACATACGGTTCATTTATTAATTCATTCGATGTCAACATAAAAAAAAATCATTCGACGAATTGAAAAAATAAAAAAAGGACAAAAAAACCCCAGAAGAGTTCTGTTGTTTTTAACAACATCTGTATTAATATATATATATATATATATATATATATATATATATATAATATTTATAAATAAATATAAATTATTTATTACCTACAGACATCGATGTTTCATGCTAACGCAATCTTTAGTGCAGGAAGTTAATTCTCAACGGTCGGCGGGCGCGAACTCCGATCACAAATCGCCACTGAATTGCAGTCAAGTGCGTTACCCCTCGGCCATAGGGAATCGGCTTATAATTAAAGAGGAATTTAACTTTGTAAATAGCGAGTCGGCGGCTAAATTTATACAAGCAGTTAAAGTAATCAACAAACTAGTGTTTGGATTTTTGCATGAAGCTATTTGTACTGCTTGTTATTAAGCTCACTCCGAGTGGCCGGCCTTTAGTGAAGGCACAAGTTGCAAAAAAAAAACTATTAAAGTGCTGGATGGTAGGTTCTTTAAGAAGAATTAATCTAACTTATTTCATTTGAAGATTGTCTATTAGTGTCGGTTGAAGATACATCGGTTTCATCAATCTGGTCATCCTGAATTTAGGAGAAAATCAGGCTCTTCATCCTGTGGGGGTCGTCATACCTTTTTTTTGGTGATAACTTCCTCCACAAATAAAAATAATAATAAGAAGATTTACATGCAAAATCAACGGAAGTTTATTTACTGAAATAAACTATTAACAAATATAATATATTTCTTTTTGTAATGAGTTCATGAGTCCTTCCTTTAGTTTCAGGGTAAGTAAAAAGAAGAATGTCTTTTCTTTTGTTGAAATGTTCATTTGTTATAAAGTGTTAAGAGGCAATAGGTAATGTTCGCCTGTGAAATTGTATGAAGCGCGCGAAAGGGTGAAATGGAAGAGTGATAGTAAGATGCGTGTAACCTCCGGATGAAAAGTCAGTTGAAAGAGAGAGTTTGATGTTTGTGTGTGCTTAAATACTATTTGGATCGGCTCCAGCGAGCTTAATGAGAAAAGTTTAGAAAAATATGTCTTTGGAGAAATCTCATTGGACAGAAATATCACGTGGTGTGCTCTCAACTACGTCTGCTCGTTTTGAGTTGATTTAAGGCCACATCGGAATTTGCGTGGGCGTTATTTTCTATTTGTCACGCGCCAATACAACAATTTTCACTCTGCGCGCCTAAATTGTATTTATTCCAAACAACAATTTTTATTCGAATCTTAACCGTGTCAACTGGCACAATCCCATAAAAATTTGTCAGTCCAGCTTGATATCAAAAGTTCCAAAATTGGGTTAAAAACAGGATGTTGGTTGGACTCATGTTTCACAATGTACATGCTTTTTCATTCTCACATAAAAATACTCCTGTGTTGTTTAATAAGTTGTTTGTTGTTTAAGTGGAGAGGATGTTTTATTGAATGTGTGTTTATTTTAAAATGTTCTTAATTGTTTATTTATTTAGGCAAGTGTCTGTGAAAATGTTTGTTTATAGATTCTACAGTTTGTGAATGGATAGATTATTCTATATATTTGCTTGTTTTCTGTGGAATATTTCAAACCTTAGTATTGTTTTACGTGTGTAATACTGGGGTATTTTCCTAGCAAGTCAAAATCTTCATTTAACATGGGCTGCAATAATAGTGGTCCCGTCTCTCCTTCTCATTTGTGGTTATTTGAAAACTAACTTCAAACATCTGATACCCTCTCAAGACATCTAATTTTGGGTGAGTGTGTGACATAGTAAGGAGACTGGTCATTTAAGTGAGGGAATCGTTTTCTTTTCTCAGATGTGGAATCGACTGCTCAATTAGATCATAAAAACTGTTTATTATAGTTATCATTGAGTTAAAAGACCGAATAAAATTGATTCCAGTATGTAATGGAAAGTTTATCTCCAATATTTATGATAACCCTGTGTCATTCAATAGTGGAAGGGACCATTAATAACTCTGGCTCATTTCTGTAGTTGTTGGTTGGGGTTTATGAGGTGTGTTTTAATATATATTTTAAATAGGTTCCATTTTGGGGTGTAGTTTAAATAGTGTCCATTAGGTTTGGTTAATCTGGTAATTAGATGCCCTATACAATAAGAAAGAGAAATAATTAATGTATTTTTATGGTTGTTTCAACCACAAGAATGTCGTATTTCATAATGTTTCAAGATTTACTGGGGTGTTTTTATACAATAAAATATTTTATAAGCATTGGAAGGAACTTAAGTTTTTTTAAAAATATTGTATACTTAACATTTAAAACAAAATTCGAATTGTCGTTACCAAAAACCAAACGGTCACATTGTTTTATAAAAATAATATATCCTCTATTTCTTTAAAGGGAGTACAAGAAATCTCCATTTTTATTTTATCAGAATAATTTAAAATAGTTTAATTCTTTAATTTTAAGAGGTTTATAGAAACAGTAAATACATTTATGAACGTGCGTCTGTGTGCTTTCACTGCACAGACCGTGATCGTCCATTCATTGTGCCAATCTAAAATAGATTGTATTTTTCATTAAAACTAATATTTAAAATAATTGAAAACATGTTGAGATTTTGACTCTTGTTCTGGACTGTGTTTTTGATTTTGTTTAATCACCTTGTACAAATGATTCATTTTTTTTTTCTAATTTTAATTTTCAGAGAAATCTAAAAATGAAATGTTGGTCAAATAAATCTGGTTGTTGCTTCAAAGGAAAAAAAAATTTTTTTTTAAATGAGATGAGTTGCTTCAAAGGACAGCTAAAGTAAAAAGAAATATTTTTTTAAATGAGATGAGTTGCTTCAAAGGACAGCTAAAGTAAAAAAAATATTTTTTTAAATGAGATGAGTTGCTTCAAAGGACAGCTAAAGTAAAAAGAAATATTTTTTTAAATGAGATGAGTTGCTTTCAAGGACAGCTAAAGTAAAAAGAAATATTTTTTTAAATGAGATGAGTTGCTTCAAAGGACAGCTAAAGTAAAAAGAAATATTTTTTAAATGAGATGAGTTGCTTCAAAGGACAGCTAAAGTAAAAAGAAATATTTTTTTAAATGAGATGAGTTGCTTCAAAGGACAGCTAAAGTAAAAAGAAATATTTTTTTAAATGAGATGAGTTGCTTCAAAGGACAGCTAAAGTAAAAAGAAATATTTTTTTAAATGAGATGAGTTGCTTCAAAGGACAGCTAAAGTAAAAAAAATATTTTTTTAAATGAGATGAGTTGCTTCAAAGGACAGCTAAAGTAAAAAGAAATATTTTTTTAAATGAGATGAGTTGCTTTCAAGGACAGCTAAAGTAAAAAGAAATATTTTTTTAAATGAGATGAGTTGCTTCAAAGGACAGCTAAAGTAAAAAGAAATATTTTTTAAATGAGATGAGTTGCTTCAAAGGACAGCTAAAGTAAAAAGAAATATTTTTTTAAATGAGATGAGTTGCTTCAAAGGACAGCTAAAGTAAAAAGAAATATTTTTTTAAATGAGATGAGTTGCTTCAAAGGACAGCTAAAGTAAAAAGAAATATTTTTTTAAATGAGATGAGTTGCTTCAAAGGACAGCTAAAGTAAAAAGAAATATTTTTTTAAATGAGATGAGTTGCTTCAAAGGACAGCTAAAGTAAAAAAAAATTTTTTTTTAAATGAGATGAGAAATTTTAAAGAAAAAGCGTTAAAACAAATCAAAATGTTTCTTTGGAAATGAATCTCTTTTGTTGTCTATAAAAGACAATTCTTAGGAATGCAACTGACCGATTATAAGAATTGTTTTTTTTTTCTATAGAACACAAAGACTTCTGTGTGTGTCTGATACTTGAATGAGTTTCTTCTCCAAAAGTGACGTCTTTTGTCACAAGTAATGAATTCTCACCAATGCTGACTCAATACTTGCCCGCCTCGTTATTTATCCGATTCCTATTCTCTCATCGTACTGTTGTCTCCAGTCAAACAATCACACAGTGTGTTCTACTAGAATACAAGACACATTTTACCGCTGTTTCATTAAAAGGTTTCTTTAAATTAGTGACAATTTCTCTTTATTTTCTGCTTCCAGTTACATTATAACGACATATTTCACGATTTCATTTTTCTATACTCATTTTTGACAGGTGTTTTTTTCTTTTTAATTCAGTGAGTTCATGACATTTTCATTTTTGAAGCTCGACTGGTCTTCAATCTCTTGTAAGACATTCACAGCAAGAACTCGTCTCTCTACCACCACTGCAAAGAACTTTTCTTCCTCCATGTGCCTAACATCAAAGGAATTTCTATGAAAAGAGTTTCTTTCCAAAAACTGTGGAATACATTACCATGGAATTGCTTCCCTACTAGCTACAGTATCAACTCAAATGTCAAATACTTGTCATAGACCATCCTCATGAGTAATCAAATGTTGTTCATTTCATTCATCATTTTCAATCCTCTAATAATATTCTTCATCTTTCAACTGACAATCCATCCATCTCATTAACTCTTATCCTCGAGTGACTTTTTTCCTTGATAAACGGCGGCTCATTAGTAAAAAATAAATCAAAACTTCCAAAATATGACTTCTTATTGTGTTATCAAAGGACAAGGGAGGTACGAACAGCTCTCATTGGTCAAACAAGATCATGTGGTAAGAGAGAGAGGCATTTAGAAGTAGTCAGCAGTTTGTAAGTTGCAAAAATATCCTGTAGACACTTGTGTGTGGAAACTTTGCCCCCATAGCTGCCGAGATAATCAAATGATAGTCAAAGATTCTATGAAACCATTCAGAAAGTGGCCGGTGATGTGAAATTGTATAAATTAATATTATAAATCTTCTACATCACTCGTGATCATCCATTCATCGCAAACTATGTGGTCTCACTGTTGCAAAAAAAAAACAAAAAAAATGATGAACCAAACTCGGTTCACATGTGGTGTCCAGATGAAGCCACTATGACAATCACTAAAAGAGAATATTAAACCATTGTTCTGTTTACCGATTATGGAAGAAGTTACTTTACATGTGAAATTTGTGTTCTGGAAATGTGAGATTGTTAGAATTAAAAAAAAGGAAACATATAATTTGGATTATTCCGACTACTGTTCTCTTCTGGAGTGTTATTATCACAACGTTTTGGCCGCTGTAACCTCCGGCCTTCTTTAGATGTATCTTTTCGAACACGGGAATATTTCTGTCGAACTCTGGGAATCTGGACGGAATTTCAAATGGAACCCTTTATTAGTAATAAAAGTACTGATATATAGTGATAAGTAGTAAGACTACACATTAAAAACAAGAATAGGTTTAGGGCTCCCAAAATTCATACTAGAATTGTCCGCAAGCACCTGTGACGAAGTTGATATAGTACAAAGTAAAATTCAGTTCTAAGTGACAGTCATCTGAAGGTTGAAGGTTCAATCCTTGGTGTGGGCGATACAAAGAATTGCGAATAACTGAAGATTTCTCCCAGTCATGGCTGACAGAGCAAGAGCATGCTACTCCCATCGATTAAATAAAGGGTTCCATTCGAAATTCCGTCCAGATTCCCGAGTTCGACAGAAAGATTACTGAGTTCGAAAAGATACACCTGAAGAAGGCCGGAGTTTACAGCGTCCGAAACGTTGTGATAATAACACTCAAGACGAGAAATGTAGTCCGAATAATCCAAATTAATGCAAATTCTCATCTCAAAAATTCAGAAACAGGAAACAATTTTATTCATATTTTCAACGAATACGAAATTAAAAAAAATATTTAAAAAATATTAAATCTATTATATTTGAGCTTATTTGTCTCCTTAAAGTTTTTGTTCCTACATATTTTAATCACATAAAATACATGCTAAAATATTCCTTGATTTTGGAATGTTTGAAAAAAAAAAAATCATTTTAATTGTTCTAATTAGCTGTAATTTGCAATTAACTAAGTGACTAATTTTCTATTTATCACCGTCTCTTACTGTATATTGTTTGAACCCTCCGCTCTTATTTCATACAGTGCCTATCACTCTCGCTTCTGTCTCTGTTTATTAAAAGTCAAACCTAATAAACCTAACTATGAAATTAGAATAGTTCATTATAAAAAAGAAAATATCACTAACTAGTAATACTATTTAACCGTAAGCTGGAGCGGGAAAAAGAAAAAGGAAGATATAGTGAGCAAAAACAGACTAATTTGGGATTTTGCCATTTTATTTTAAAAGATTTGACTGGTTTTGCAAACTCGCTTTTTCCTTATTCAAATAATCTAACTCAAGCTCAATAGGTGACCAAACTAGTGAACTCCTCACACCTGACATTATTCTGTATCTCTACAAAGCCACCATCCGCCCATGCATGGAGTATTGTTGCCACATCTGGGCTGGTGCATCATCTACTATTCTCTCCCTCCTTGACAAGGTCCAAAAAAAGAGTCGCCAACCTAATAGGTCCCTCACTGTCAACCAAGCTCCAGTCCCTGTCCCATCGCCGCAATGTAGCATCCTTGTGCTTGTTTTACAAATACTTCAATGGATTATGTTCCGATGAATTGGCTGCTCTGGTGCCCCCTCGACGTAAGTACACTAGACCAACTCGACAATCAATTAAATCTCATTCATTCACTGTGGAGGTCCCCAGATGCCGGAAAGCTTTCTACTCAAGTAGTTTCTTTCCTCGTGCTGCTGGCCTCTGGAATTCCCTCCCTTCCCCCTGTTTCGCCAATGGTACTGACATGCAGAAATTTAAAACTAATGTAAACAGACATCTCTCTGCGCAGATCCAAATTTAGGAATTGTCAGGAATAATTGTCTGCTGAAAATGTTAGCAAGACAATTTCTTTTTAACCAGTTTGCTAGGATCGTATTTCAATGTTTTTCGAAAATTGTTGAAAATGGTTCCTCAGAAGGAGCCCCTCCGCCTCCCTGTAATTATGCAACTGGTATTGATTCTAGAAATAAATTCAGTTTATATATAAACCGTATTTATATATTTATTTTTTTAATAACATTTCTACAATAACCTGATATTATTGTAAGAGAATTATCATTGCATGTCATATCTGATTACGAAAAATCAAAGAGATAATTATATATTTTTTTTCTCTCATTAGATCTGGTCCTGAGTATGACCTTAAAAGACATCCAGTGGTGAGGCCTCCATTTGGGAGCTGTGGGGAATGTGGAGTTGCCCCTTAGTTGTCATTGCTCCCAGGTCCGCTCTGGCCCAGAGTGGTAGTACCTGTAAGGGACCCATCTATGGGTCAAATAGAACCTACTGGCGCTACCAAATCAGGCTGTCTGAAGTTATTGATTTCCTGACTCAAAATGCACCAAACATTGATGTTTTATTGTTTTATTTCCTTTGCAAAACTCAATCATGTTCTGCAAAATCCAAAACAAAAAACATTTCCCTCCCTCCACTCTTCTTCCCTCCCCACTTTCACTCAACCAAACACCATGAATAAATGCTTAAACATATAAAGAACTTGAAGCATAAAAACCTTCACCAAAATTACCAGATTCGGCATTAAATAACCCAAAAAGGGTTGATATGTCATAAAACAAAACAACCAAACCAAAAACCATGATTAAACATTTGAAGATATGAAGAACTTGAAGCATAAAAACCTTCATCAAAATGACAACGATTCAAAATACCAAAGCTCTAAACTAATGACTATAAATGACCCACTGACTTAAAACTCAAATGAAAGATATTTCCTTCTACATTCATGGCATGAAATGACCCGAAAAGGGTTGATGTGCCATTACTTCCTTAGATCTAGTACATAAGTTGTGTGCTTCTATTTTTAATTCTATTGTGTTATATGATGATTTAATTGAAATATTATAATGAGGAATTGGTTGCTTTAATGAAGATTAGGAATTTTCATGCATCTGACTTTGTTTATATCTTTTATCCAATTCTTCTAGATTCGTGCAAAATTTGGGTGTATGAGGTGGTGACTCTGGTTATAACCCAGTGCCCCCCCCCCCCTCTTAACATACACACACACACTTTGTGCTAGTATCGGATGAACTAAACAATTTTCCTGAAAGCAAAAAAAAGAAAAGAAAAAGTTTTCCCCCACACAGTTTGCAGTTCAGCTAACAATTTAATAACATGACGCTTTCAGCAGCTTCAGACAAAATAAATGTTCGTGTATGGGGTGGCACTTTACAGATTGTAGGCAAAGAAAAGCATTAGTCTTTCAATTTTAGACATTCATTTTATATTATTCTTTAAATTTTATATTTTTAAAAATTTGTTTCCTAATTTATAAATTATTTCTTTCTTTCACGTTAGTAGAGTTAACATATCAAATAAATGGTGCCCCTAGCCCCTAAAAATCAAGAAATTGTTTTATTGTATTTTCTTCTAGTATTTAGTCCAGTAAAAACATATGAAAATAAGCCAACATAGGAGCATCAGAAATGATCAGAATCCAAGATGGCGGCTTCCACCATATTGAATATTATCTAATCTTTAGAAATTCATAGCATAGAGGTTCATGTACTACAATGATTTAGGGGTTTTAGATTTAGGGTTTCATTTCTGAGGTTAGCTTTTGGACAAAAAAAAATGGTACTATTGGAGGCTGACTGTATGCCAAGATTATACACTAGTATCTAAGGCATCTTATCTGTCTTATGAATCAAAAATCAGCAAACTATGGTTGAACTATCGGAATGTTAGGAGTAGCCAGAGAACTTCTTGAAGCTGATTGGCCAAGAGAATGGAAAATGCACATTGATGCAATAGCGGATTGTTTACCCATATTTACAACATTGCGTAATATCATAACAGTGATGAATGCTGATGATTGTGTGAATGTGCAAGGCATTCTTCGCCATTTGTAGGGACGTTGGTGTCAAAATGAAAGGGCAGATTATATTTACCTATTCACACAAACGTGACAGTACAGACATTAGCATTACCAAAGGCTGTCGAAACGGCACAGTCGATTCATCCCTTTTATTTCAGGTTTTTTCGTTGTGTTGTGGACTGGTCAGTTAAGTTTAGGTGAAGTGATTTAGTATGAGCCTTCTCCTTACACCCTAACCCTCCCTTTTATTTGAATATAGGCATCGACTATGAAAGTAAGACAACCCTACAAATCCGCTCAAGTGGAAATAATAGATGTTTTGTTATTTTTAAGCCATAATTTACACATTATTTTTTCAATGCAGTTAAAGTTACGTTTAACATAAATTGTTTGCAATAAAATTATTTCAGTTTGGAATAAGATCAAAATAACTTATTTTAAAAATTGCCTTAATTCTAAAAGGTAGATCAATTTGGGATTTTGTCAAATGTTATTCTGTCTATAAAGTAAATGCCCGTTTTACAATAAGGAGAATTTGAAAATATTGCACCATTTAAAAGTAAGTCTATTTTAATTTACGATTTTGGACATAAAATTAAAGCAATTAAAAAAAAAAGAAGAAAAGTACCCTTTTTGGATGAGTGTGATCTAGGATGGTTGATGGAAAATCAATAATAATCTGAATTTTTTTTATTTTCTATTTTAAACAAAGCCAAAATACAATACAGACTCTCTACTTCTATAAATAAATTTTAAAAATCAATTAAAGATTTACAAACTAGTTTTGACCAATTATCTTTGAAACATTGGTCGTTTAGTGTTTTTAACCAAACCAGCATAGCTATTCTTTTAAAATGTAGTCTCTCCCTCCTTGACAAGGTCCAAAAAAGAATCGCCAACCTAATAGGTCTCTCACTGTCAACCAAGCTTCAGTCCCTGTCCCATTGCCGCAATGTAGCATCCTTGTGCTTGTTTTACAAATACTTCAATGGATTATGCTCCGATGAACTGGCTACTCTGGTGCCCCCTCGACGTAAATTCACTAGACTAACTCGACAATCAACTAAATCTCATTCATTCACTGTGGAGGTCCCCAGATGTCGGAGAGCCTCCTACTCAAATAGCTTCTTTCCGCGTGTTGCTGGCCTCTGGAACTCCCTCCCTGCCCCCTGTTTCCCCGACACTACAGATATGCAGAAGTTTAAAACTAATGTAAACAGACATCTCGCTGCACAGATCCCAATCTAGGTTGACTGCCCCCTACCTTCTCTCCTCTTCTTTTTTCTCAGTAGCCCCTTACGTCTACAGTGGCGTCCTGCCTTGTTTTGGGTGAACTATGCTAAAAAAAAAAACATAACTGTTTCAGTGACGTTTCTTTTGTTTGTGGCGAGAAAGAACCCCACCATCCAATACATACGATTTGAAAAAAAAAAAAGTTCTCATTTGGATCCCTGTTTTATTTCACATTTCTTTTGCTTGAAATTGCCTGTGATATTATGTGTTTAAGTCCCTATTTACTTGCCTCCCTACGAGGTGACTTCGCTCGTCGCTACCGCAGTTGTGGCGAGTAGTCGCATTGTGTGACTGGTTAGTCGCAAGTAGCACCTCCAACATGCGACTAGTTTACTTAACTTTAGTCGCAAGTAGCACCTCCAACATGCGACTAGTTTACTTAACTTTAGTCGCAAGTAGCACCTCCAACATGCGACTAGTTTACTTAACTTTAGTCGCAAGTAGCACCTCCAACATGCGACTAGTTTACTTAACTTTAGTCGCAAGTAGCGTTTTGATTTGGTATTGCGCGATTTTATGATCACGTGACGTGGTACCGCACAATTTTATAATTTTCTTCAAGACCTAATAGCAGCTGCTATGAATCAATATCCGCTTCTATGACCTCACAGTCATGCAGTTTGTTGCCATGAGACAGAAAAACAAAGTTTGAAGTGGTCATCTAATGAAATCAGTAGATTTCTGGATATTTACAGAAACTACGAGGTTTGTGGGATAAAGACAATATACAGTATATGAAGGAAAATGCGAGGGAGTACAATTTAAAATATTTAATGAATGAACTAATTGATTCCTTGCTTAGATAATTTGAAAAGGAAAATAAAGAACAAGAATAAGGTGCAGATAGGAATGAAATTAATAAAGTTGAGCAGGAACTAATGATGTTTATAAACCAAAGCTTGTTTGGTTTGGAAAACAAATCTGGCACCTGACTCGCGACATGTCTGTGCTGTAAACACAGGCACAGAACGGCTAGACGGAGAGTCGACTCGATGCTACAAGTAGCGGCGAGTGAAGTCGCCTCGTATAACTAGCTCAGTCGCTGCAACGGGTACTCGCCGCGACTTGTAACGGCGAGCGAAGTTGTGTCGTGTGACTGAGGCTTTAAACACAACGTCTGTTTTTAATGTATGGAAAATCTAGCTCCCTGAAAAGTAACACTCAGGCTTGGAACAAAAATAAAACTTGCCTCCGTCTAGAAGAATTTCTCCTTCACTGAGCGAGGAGAGAAACGATGCTCGTAGCCAAAACCAAGGAATATGTGCTTTAAGTTTGCAGAAGTTTTTAATAGCATCTTATACATTTTTTGTTATAATGTCAAACAAAAATGTCCGTTTCATTCACACAAGAATTTTGAGTATAGAAACCATTTTACAAATCTTCCTTTTAATTATCGTAGACATTCTATAATTATTTTAGAATTAAATATGAGTTACATCATTGCAATTGATTTAGAATGTCAATAATAAAAGTTAAATCTGTAAAATATCTCATTTAACGAAGAACGAAAAGTATTGAACATGCTAGCTTTGTCCCTTTCAAAGTATTGTAAGTCTAATTTATTTTTGCCTACCATATTTCGTTTATTCCTTTTTTCTTTTACTCTTTATCATCGTCATCGATTCAATGTCTGTTTTACATGCTGGCATGTATTAGACAACGTTTAGAAATTGACTTCCAAACTAACCTATCTCTGGCCAGGTACCTATTTACTTCGGTTTTTAATGTGGGGGGGGGAAATCCAACTGCCCAAAATAGGGCACTCTGGATTAGGACAAAAATAAAACTTACTCAACCTCGAAGGATTTCTCCTTCACTGACCGAGGGCGGAAAAGATGAAGTGTAGTATCAGAACAGATACTACACTTTGCTTCTAGCCAAAAAGCCAAGAACCTTTCGGTAGGTATTTAGTGAATCATTATATTCTATTAGAAAAGTATAAGTAAGGCAAACATTATTACAGTTTGAAATACTTAGACGCAGAAAATGTAATTTTCTGCTTTTTAAAAAAAACAAACTAATGAGCCGCCACTTATCAAGGCCAAAAACACCTGAAGAAAAGGGTTAACAAGATGGATGGATTGACAGTTGAATGATGATGAATAGTATGTGAGGATTGAAAATCCTCACATACCCCCACCAAAACAACAGCAGATCCAGAAAACAGCAATTCTATACCCCCCCCCCTCCCCCCTGTTAGAAACATTGTCCATGAAATGTGAGGACTAAATGGCAAAATGGGAGAAGCAAAACTTACGAGGCTGCCGAAAGTAAACGCAAGGTAGACATATTACTCTCATGTTTGCTGCATATTCCGCAGTAGAAGTATACCTTTGAAGTGTAGACATACTTTTCTAGATATAATTGTTTATCTGAGATGGTTTACAGAGGATGATCCTAACATAAACTAGTCTGGCAATATTGTTTGGGACGTTGTGTTAATTTTGGTCGCAGAACCAATGTGGCAATGTTACTTGCTTTGGTCGAAGGGGTATCTCTTGGGGCCGGCACCAATGTGGCAACATCGTTTGCTTTGGACGGCTGGGTGATCTTTGCCGGACTTTATGTGATGACGGGACAATGCGTGACAACATGTGTACAGATGTGCAATGTCTCGTCTTGTTATGGCCAGTGAGCAATCATCGTCTAGCGATAGTCACTGCCGTCTGCTTCTGGGACTGGCTAGCCGGCTGTTTGGTCGGGACCATCTCGTGCTGCAGATCAAACCTTATGTAATAATGGAACAAACCATTTTACTTTTAATATAAAAATATATATAATAAAAGTTTTTAAAAAGGTTGAAGGCAATGCGAAGTTCCAGATCGCTGGAAGCTGTGAAGAACAAAAACAAAACCAAACCAAAATAAGTCGGATATAGATCGAAAAGTTTTGTTTATTTTTCTAGACAGCAAGAGTGTTAGTTTGTAATATTCCGGATTATCAAGGATCAATTTGATATATTTCGAGAGATTTTTTTTCCCTCTCCTTGTCAAAAATAAATAAAAGAAAAATCCCGGATTGCAAGAAAATGCCAGGAGCGCTGGGAGGTTAAACCGGAAGTGTTCAGGATAAAGTATTCAGAGGAAAATGAAATAGATCGTAATAAGTTCTGATAAGATAATAATTAGATATTATATCTTATATTATATTCTTTTTATATATATATATATATATATATAGGTATATACATACATATATATGTATTTGTATGTTGTTTCTATTTATTTAATTTTTTTGTTATATATTTACTATTATTGTTATTGTTTTTTTTTGTTTTTTTATCGTATATAAAACGTTGATTTTACTTATAATATATATGTTTGTCAACATTTGGTTCCGGCATTAGATGTTATATATGCTGTAGAAAGTTAGTTATTTGTTGTCGGTGCAGTATATTATAATTTAGTTATGTCTGGTTAAGTTTAATCCTTATTTATTGGTTTTAATTTACCTCTTAAGTGTCTTTTGTTTTAGGTATGGAGACTGATCGGTTTACTGGTTAAAGGGAGACACATCTGTTATCTTTGGTATTAATTTATAAAGGAAATTCTGTTAATTGGCTTTGTTTGTTGAATTTATTTAACTAATCTCAGATTTCTTATTCAATTGTTTGTATGTTTTATTTGTTTATTTATTTGTATAATGTTTGTTTATTTATTTATTAAGATGAGGTGGGGCGTGGTGTGGGGTTTGAGATCAAATAGTGTAGATGTCAGGTACTAATGTAATGGTCAATTCTTAATATAATAGGTATGATTTGTGCAAATAGTGTTTATTATGGGGGGGTTGGGGGGGGGTTATTATCTGGGGGATGGGTTCTGGGGGGAGTAGGTTATATGATGAAGGTAGAATTTAATTATATATTTATTTTCTTCCGAAGCACATTTTTATAACTTTGCAGAGACTGCAACAAGACGCGTGCGTCTCTTTCAAAATCTAAACCAGTTTCTCATTTTCAATCTATTTACTAGAGAGAGGGGGAGAGTGAGAAGGAGAGAGAGACAGAGGGAGAGAGAAAGAGAGAATACTGGTGTCATCAGTGTCCGTCTTGTCAAATGTTTATTTTTGAGTTTCATAACTGATTTTCTCGAATGACGACTCGTCTGATCTCTTAACCCATCACATGCACCTGTCATTGAATTGGTTTGACACCGACCTTCAGTCCTCCGAATATGACTGAGGCACAGGTGCACTCAGTGATCTCTAAACGCAGATAATTACTGTTTTTGAAATAAGTCTGGCATAAGGATTACGAATATAATGGGGAGCACTTAGCTCCCCAAAAGCTCACGCATTGTGCCATACTAGAATTCAATATAAAAAGTAGATAGTTAAGTGGATAATTTAACCACATATGTAAGAGAGATTTGAAGTTAAAGTCAGTTACCGTCAGAATTGCATCTAAGTTACACATGTACAGTTTTGATAACAAGGGTTTTCGAAGACCCCCTATTTACCCCTACAGAAGATACTCCAGAATCAACTCCTAGTTAAGAAATTGGATATTAATTTAGTTAAGTAAATAAAATCTAGTTTCAAGATAAAATTCTTGTCTACTTTTCAAAGTCAAAAAATAAACCAGTAAATGAAAGAAGAATGAAGCACATTTTTATTACTGACCCTCGAGATGAGATGTTGCTAAGCTTCTAATATGCGTCCCTGACTTAAGCGTCGGTAGGCATCATCAGTGATGTGATTTGCTGATAAGGAGATGCATCCAGTTTATGGAAACCTCTTCTGAATTTAATATTCCCAAGAAACTCTTTCTATAACTCACACACTAGCGAGTGAGGAAGCTAGTTTAATCTATTTGGGGTGAATGCTGCACCGATACAATTTAATAATATTTTACTTGTTTTTTTCAACATCATACTCTCTTTGCAAAGCCAACACTATCAGAGATATTCAGTCTCTGATATGCCTTTTCGGTAACACCGATTGTCATGGCAAATAACACCCTACCTGAGAGTTCATCATTCAAACTCTTTGGCCTAATTTTCACAGATAAAATGAATTGGAACAAATACATTGAAGACATTGCCAGGACTGCTGCAAAGAAGATGGGCTCCCTCTATCATGCTAGTAAAAATCTCACACCTGACATTATCCTGTATCTCTACAAAGCCACCATCCGCCCATGCATGGAGTATTGTTGCCATATATGGGCTGGTGCATCATCCACTAGTCTCTCCCTCTTAGACAAGGTCCAAAAATGAGTCGCCAACCTAATAGGTCCTTCACTATCTACCAAGCTCCAGCCCCTATCCCACCGCCACAATGTTGCTTCCTTGTGCCTGTTTTACAAGTACTTCAATGGACTGTGCTCTGATGAACTTGCTGCTCTGGTGCCCCCACGACACAAATTCACTAAACCAACCCAACAATCTGCCAAATTCCATCCATTCACTGTGGAGCTCTCCAGATGCCGAAGAGCTTTCTATTCCAAAAGCTTCTTTCCTCATGCTGCTGGACTCTGGAACTCCCTCCCTGTTCCCTGTTTTCCTGACGGTACTGACATGCAGAAATTTAAAACTAATGTAAACAGACATCTCGCTGCACAGCTCCCAATTTAGGTTGACCCCCCCCTCCCCCAAAAAAAACAAACAAAAAAAAAACTCTCACCCTTTTTCTCAGTTGCCCCCTACGTCTACAGTGGCGTACTGCCTTGTTTGGGGTGAACTATGTTAAAAAAACAACAAAAAAACCTGATGGTCCGGCACCTCTTTTACTTTGGGCAAAATCGTAAGAGGGAACTTGATAATCCTGATGCCACATGACTAGTTTATTGGGCGGTCAACAGATGGCTCTGTGTATACTGATGCACTATCAATTTGTTAATTTACACTGCACCTGCTGGTGGTAGTTTCCTTTTATTTTGAGATTGTCTCATTTTGCTTAAATTTAACCTTAGTTATGGCTTCACAGGCGGCTTCAAGTAGCAGCCGTGTTGTTAAACATAAACACTGGTCTATTTCCATCAAAGAAAAAGTTGAAAGCTTTGTTTAAATTTCTAGCTTTTTCTGGTTATTAAGAAACATGATAGATGTCTAAGTAGTGGTTTAGGAGAATATTAATTATTATTAAGGTAAAATCAGATGGTGTGGTCGCTCTGTCGACGGGGCCACGAATTCGACGACTGCAACTCCACGCAGAGAGGTAAGCCGCCCCCCCCCCCCTCCCCCGAAAACGGGGCCACCTGTATGGTGACCACATGGATGCCGACCCGTGATTCCTTAGGATGGGATCCTGGTGGCTGAGCCATTCTTCCACTTTGGCCATTACTTCAATTAGACGAGAGGTCGAAGAAGACCTATCCGATAAATGGGCTGATCACGTCAGGCCCTAGTATCTATAAGTTCATTCCCATCCATATGATTCAATCTGATTCTTCTAAAAATCCAAACGTTATTTCTCCTTTTTAATTTTCTCCCCAAAATAGATACTAGAAGGCGATGGCTAAGGGTCAATCGTGTTGAGAACAAAGAAGATTACCAATGCCAAAGAGTAATGTTCCCACACTCACTGAAATTTCCTTCTAAGAGTAATGTTTTCTGTGAGCAATGTTTTCTAAGAGCAAGGTCACTGGTGGGGTGCTTCGGGTGCTCAGTTTTCCTGCTCTTGAGTAATGATGTTACCCTCTGTGGAATTGCCGTAGAACAGTATTCTGAGAACAAAGTATTCTTATGACATTGTATTCCAACTTCATTCGGCATTAAATAACCCGTAGATGGTTGATATGCCGTAAAACAAACCAAATCGGATGATCTGGCAAAGTGATTAATTTGACGAAACTCTTGAAATTTGTATTTTGAAAATATATAACAATACTCAAATAACTTGTGCCATTCTTAACCAGCCGAGCATTACCTCCGCCAACCAAGCGAAGAGTCAGGCATGTGTTGCAGTGTGATGATGTAGAAAAGTGAAACCGGGCCAATGAGAGAAATGATATGATGGATGTGTAATGCGAGTCTTAAATAGGATTAGATCTGATGACTTGACAGTATAGAGATGTGTGAAGAAGAGTGACTTCGATGGTACGGCCATGTGGAAAGAATAGATGAGAATTCTTGGGTTAGTAGATGTAGAACAGTTGAGGTAGCAGGGTCAGTAGTCAGGGGAAGACCAAGGAACCCACTGGAAGAAATGATAAACTTAAGAGAAAGAGGGATAAATAAAGCCTGGGATAGGTTAGTTTGGAAGTCAATTTCTAAAAGCCGTCCAACACATGCCAGCATGTAAAACAGATGTTAAATTGAATTTGATGATTCATCAGGTATTATATAACATTTTGAAAATAAAACTTTTTCTTTTGTTTTTAAGCCAAGCATCTTCATCAAACTTTATTTGTGAACATTTGAATTTGAGCCATACATTATGAGATGGCAATGTTGTTAAAAATATATAAACACAAAAATTATTTTCACCTTTTGGATGTAAATGTTACATTAATTTAATGGAGATTTCTTAAAAGATCTGATTCAAGGTCATCCCTAAAACAGTCTGAGAGATCTAACATTTTTTTTTTTTTTTTTTTACTGAAGGCAAAATATCCAGTGACTCAGCAAATATCTTTTTAGCCGCTAACACTTCACTCTTATTTCTGCGAGAAAATTAAAAAAAATTTTTTTTTAACAAAAAGAATATTTTAAAAAATGGTATTTTTTTAAATAAACAAAGCTATTGACATGAAACTTTTACAAAATATATGAAACTAATGAGCAAATTTGGTTGAAGAAATTAAGACAATATGAACCACTGTTTTAATGTTTTTAATTAATAATGGCGAAAAAAATGTTCTCAATAAACTTTAATTTGAACTTTTTACACTTTACTCACAAACTTATAATCGAAATGAAATTTCTATAGTATATAACTTCAGCTGAAATAAATTTATTGGGTTAGAATTTCTTTTCAGAATGACATTTTCTCAGAGCAATGAGAGTGAAGTATTAGCATCTAAAAAGATATCTGCTGACTCACTGGAAATCTTACCTCCAGTAAAAGATTCAAAATGTTAGATCTCTCAGCCTGTTATAGGGATGGCCTTGGTCTGATTATAAACTGAATGGTGCATTATGTTAGTTCATTTGTCGTCAGGTATAATTTATTTCTATTGTAAATACAAGTTAATCATTTTACTCTATGAAGTGTCATGAAATTGTTAAAATCGACATGATTTAAAATAGTTATTTCAATTGCTCAATTTACATTTTCTGAAGAAATCTAAATAGATAATTGATTTTTTGAATTTCTGAGATGAGGACTTATAATTCACATTATTTTATTCAAAATGGTGTCTTCATTTGGATGTGAACATGTGTCTGATTGTAGAAAAAATATCTGAAAAAAGATAATTGTCTCTTTACAATATTCTTTGCTGAAAAGATTTGTAAAATTACCAGAATAATGAAGAAAACACCTTCAAAAAGCAGGTCTTCAATTGTATTGAAATTAAGTGCAATTTTAATTTGAACACATTCTTTGAAGCAGCTCTAATTCTAGATTTTAACTGGTTGTTAGATTTTCTTGTCATGAAAAATGGAGGAGGTTACCAACACAGACAATGTAATTGGCTTTTGCGAGTTCGAATCCAATTGGATGAGTTGCATTCACTTATGTTGTTATGTCATTGGAAAAGGTATAGACACCCCTCCAGAGCTATGGGAAAATAGCATCTTGTGTTCAATGAATTGTTTACAATAGTTGTTGCCCTATTAGGTAACCAGAAAAAGATTGATCAATCAATCAGGTTGAGGTTCTTCTCGGATTCTCTTGACTCATCCCTTCCAACCATGTCTGTCAAACATCACTGTCGCAGGTCCTCCAGGTGGCGTCCAGAGTTTTCTACAAGTTAGTCGATGTAGGTGTGATGAGGTTTTCCGACCGATCTTTTGCAACATAAAAGACTGCATCAGAGGGTGTCTATTTACTTGTCTTCCCATGAGGGCAGAGTTAGATGCAAGGTTGGCTTTTAATGTGGGGAAAATCCAGGGCCCCGAAAAGGGTATTCTGGATTGGGACAAAAATAAAACTTACCTCAGTTTAGAAGGATTTTTAATTTACTGGCAGAGGACAAAAAAGATAATGTGTCGTATCAAAACTTTAAGTTTAGCAAAAGATCAACGAGGGTGTCACTCACAGTTTTAACTCAAGGAGTGACCAGCAAGCCGAAACCTTCCCTCTCTTAGTAAAACTGAGACGGGGGGGGGGGGAGTGTCCATATAGGAGTTTCTTGGTTGGGTGTTTCTGAATTTTTTAGATGAGGATTGATCATTTGTATGCAAGGGCCCGTGAAAAAAAAAATTCAGTTCTAAGTAATACTTATCTGACGGTTGAAGGTTCAATCCTTGGTGCGGGCGATACAAAGAATTACGAATTACTGAAGATTTCTCCCAGTTATGGCTGACAAAAGGAGACCACACATGCTTTACTTGTTTTTAAATTTATCATATTGGAAATCTAATTTATTCTGGCTGTTACACTTTTGAGGAAGAGTTGTGTGTTGTGCAATAATCACCTGTCTGGCCCCACAATACTTGACATAAGTGAATTTGCTGATATTTGATAATAAAAATGGATGAAAGCCAAACTTTTAACACAAATGCAAAGTTCTTCTGCTTTAATGATAAAAATGTTAATGTCAAACTTTGATACTTTTAGTGTGGGTGGGTGGGTGCATGCATGCATGCGTGTGTGTGTATGTGTGGGTGGGTGCGTGCGTGTATGTGTGTGTGTGTGTGTGGGTGCGTGAATGTGCATGTGATAAGTGCGTAACATCACAATATCAACATTTGAATTCCGACCGTTAGCATCATCTAACAGATTTACAAATACTAAGTGATTAATATGTCACTAAAAAGAAAACAAATTCTATTACATCTAATGAAGACATCTTACATCGAAAATATGTTTTCAAATAGGGGTAGGATGTAATGGGGGAAAATTTCAGATTCATGCGGGTAGTATTTTTTTGTGTTCATTTATACATAAATAACACTAAACGATCAAACAGTTTGAAAATTTTGCAAAATTCAGAAGGTGCAGGCCAAAAATAGTCGTTAGGGCTCCACGGGACTCAAAATCCATCATTTTTTGGTGAAAAAGTGGTTTCATGCGACATTGCAGGTCCTAAAGCATCCTCAAAAGCTATGAATGGATATAGATGGTTAAATCTGATATAGTACTTTAATTTAGGACCATTTTCAGGCTGTGAAAGGGTTTTCATGAATGTAAAATAGCCAAAAACTAGTGGCCTGCACCTTTTGAAGTTTGCAAAATTTTCAAAATGTTTGATTGTTTAGTGTTATTTATGTATAAATGAACACAAAAAAATACTACTCACATGAATCTGAAATTTTCACTCATTACGTCTCACCCCTATTTGAAATAAATTAATAATTTTTTTTTTTTTAATCACATTGTTCTACATATAATTCAAATATCTGCAATTCTTCAAAAGTGGGCCAATATTTCCTTATTGCAACATCTGCGTCACCAGTGTAACTTCACAATATCGACGTTTGAACTCCGACCATTTACACCATCAAACCGATTTACTCAAGCTAAATGATTAATATGTCACTAAACAGAAGAAAAAATGTCTATTACTTACGTTGAATATTCAGGTTTTAAAATGATTCATTTTTTTTTTAAATTACATTTCATAGTTCTAAATATTATGTCGATTCATAAATAATTTCCATTTTATGATCTTTAATTCAATTTCTAATACAAAAATGTCTATTACTCTTGATGAAGATGTGTTACGTTGAAAATTCACGTTTTAAAATGATTCATTTTTTAAAAAATTGCATTTCATCGTTCTAAATATTATGTCGATTCATAAATAATTTCCATTTTATGAACTTTAATTCAATTTCTAATACAAACAGAATCAACAAATTTTAATTAATTGTATATTCACCATTGTTTTCAAAGATCTTATTTCATTTACCAATAATTTTTTAATGCCATCCGATAAAATGAAGACGATTTCGATTCATAAAAGCTTTGGATGTGCTTTTTCACATGTTCACCTTCCGTGAATTTTCTGCCTTGAAGTGCATTCTGTAAAGATCTAAAGAGGTGAAAATCAGCCGGGGCGCGAGGTCATGGGGGATAGGGTGGATGGGGTAGAACATAACCAGCCATGCAAGCATTTTCTTGTGTCACTTTTTCAGCATGTAGTCTTGCGTTGCCATGAAGGAGGACAACCTTTTGCCTAACCCAACAAGTGCCGGGAGTGTTTTCTCAGCTTTTCATTTGTTATTGTGTTACCATGCTATGGGCACGATAATAACACACTTTGTCCTGTCTGGACAACTAGAAAAATGGAAATATTTTTCAATTATGATTGAGAAAAAACAATTGTCAAGAGGAATCTTATTTATTTATTCATTTTAGTGAATACTTTGAGAGTTGTCTCCCTTACAACTAAAATTTTATTTCTTTTTCTGTATAAGTTAAAAACTGTGCCACGAAATAAAACTTGAAAACTGAAATGGCTTCACTGCATCCCGGGGCAACGCAGAATAGGTCCATTGAGTTAACTATATCATACAATACTGTATTAAGTAACTGAAACGGAAGTTATATAATTTTACTTTGTTCACTGATGTTAATTAGAAACGACTGTTAATCTTCTGATTTCTTTTACATGAAAATTATTTGACAATGAATTCAGCAAAACAGATTTTGGGGCAAAACTCTGCTTCATCTAAAATGTGATAATTTTCTTGGATTAGTTTTTGCTCAAAATCTACCAAAAGTTAGGAACCCAAGAAAATACTTGTATGCCCACTAGAAAGACTGAAAAATGCCCACTAAATTGTCAAAAATATAACTTTTCACAAATATTTCAAAAAATATGAAACATGATGTATGTGTGTGTGGTTATATATATATATATATATCTATATATAGGGGGACATCAGGTGTTGTTTTGGTGAATTTCGGGTTTTAAAGAATGTAGTGTCTCAGCAGCCAACAACTGATGCAGTTTGTTCAATTCTGAGTATGAAAAATGTTTCTGAAGTTCATGGGAACTGTACTGTTTTCTGACTTTGTAGGCATGTTCACATGTGTTAAACACATGGAGATCAAAAATGTACTCACGTTTGTTAGCGAGATGGTTAATGATTTTGTGGATGTTTACCAAGTCAGTTATTTGATGTTGGAGCCCAGGGAAACCAGCCGTTCAGAGTATGCAGGTGTCTGATTGAGTGTATTCACTTGGTTGCACATTTCTAAACGGCTTCCAGGCAGTCAATGTTGGGGTTCTAGACTGCTGATGGGCTGTGGTTGTATCATAGCTGTATACAGTTTTAAATAGGTATCTCAAACCAGCCAGTCCGAAAATGGGTAAATATAGTGAAATTCTATTCAGTTTCAACATCTGATAACTCATTTATTTTTTAGATTATTTTGATAGAATTTAGATGTAAACGGAATTTAATCTTTTCTCTTTATAAGTGCACAATTCTTTCTTGTATCTTTTTAATAGTTTTTATTTGTTTGCAGGTTAATTCAAGTTAGGTAACTCTTTTCAGTGATGGCGATTTAGTTTTTATTAGTTTTTCAACTTAATGCACACAGTATTGCTCGTCTCTATGCATATAAAACAAAAAAGGCAACTCGTCAATATGGTGGGCGTAATATAGGATTTTAAGTTGTCTTTCACAAAAAAATATCCAAGTTGAAAACTTTAGTGAATTAAATTTTTTTGTTTCCTTCTGTTTTTACATGATCTAAATAAAAGTTGTTTTTTTTTATTGATTTGCTATTAAAAGAAAAATCTAGCTTGATCTCTAGTATGCTATAAATCATATTAAGCAGATTCAATGTGTTAGCTATTGAAATTTAAATCTTATATGAATAGTTAAAGTTGCGCTTTCATGTCATTTTTGTATGTTTTTATTCTTTTGAGAAGTAATGGGATTTCACCCAATGTTTAGGCTGGTTTTATCTAATAATTACTGCTTCTATTATGATTAATTTTCATTTACCACAAGATGACATTAAAACATTTGTAAGTATTTTTCACTTGTTCAAAGTCTGAATTTTTGGTTTATACACTGAAATTTGGCTTCTGGACCAATAGCACACAAGATGGCAATTATTTAAATTTTTAACAAACTTTGAACAGTCATAATTTGATACCTAATTGTGTTGCCTAAATACATTTGGTATCATTGTTTATGTTCTGCAAAGATCTATGTGCCCACATTAACTTTTTTTTATTTATATAATGAAAATAAAATCTTTTTTTTTTATAGATATAATGAAAATAAAAGCTTTGATTTTGAACACCTATTTTAAATAGGTGGCTGGAGAGTGGCTGACAAAACTCTGAAATAACACCAGTTTTTAAATTTGTTATGAAAGCCTTTCCTTGGTAATAAATCGTTTTGAACTTTTTCGTTTGTGGTCATCCCTACTTCATTTTAATTTCACAGTTGAGAAGATCTTTGAATATGATTCAATGTTAGTAATAGGGGTGGGACGTAATGGGTGAAAAATTCAGATTCATGCGAGTAGTATTTTTTTGTGTTCATTTATACATAAATAACACTAAACAATCAAACATTTTGAAAATTTTGCAAAATTCAGAAGGTGCAGGCCAAAAATAGCCGTTAGGGCTCCACGGGACTCAAAATCCATCATTTTTCGGTGAAAAAGTGGTTTCATGCGACATTGCAGGTCCTAAAGCATTCTCAAAAGCTATGAATGGATATAGATGGTTAAATCTGATATAGTACTGTAATTTAGGACCATTTTCAGGCTGTGAAAGGGTTTTCATGAATGTAAAATAGCCAAAAACTAGTAAAAAATAGCCAAAATCCTCCGTTAAGCAACCTAATTGGTTCCCAAGCCTCTACAATGGTTATGAATGGGTGTAGATAGTTGAAACCATTGTAGTGTCAAAACCATTGCATTGTATTATATTCAAGCAGTTTAATAACAATTATTTTAAATAGGTGGCTGGAGAGTGGCTGACGAAACTCTGAAATAACACCAGTCTTTTAATTTGTTATGAAAGCCTTTCCTTGGTAATAAATCGTGTTGGACTTTTTTGTTTGTGGTCAGCCCTACTCCTTCATTTTAATTTCACAGTTGAGAAGATCTTTGAATATGATTCAATGTTAGTAAGCAGTAATTGGGCCAGGTTGCTATTATCCTTCCTTTCTTCTGTTTGTTTGGTTCTTTATTCGAGCTTTAATCACTGTTATTGAAAAGTACTTATGTAGATAATCAAACCTCACCATTTTTTCTTCTTTCAGCGTAGAACATCTGTTACTATTTTGTGTTGAAAACATGTCTTTCATAAGTATTTTATTAATGAAATAGCATTCATTGATCTTTCTTTCCGGGTTAGTGTTTGTGGTTTTAATGTCATTTTTATAAAGATCGGCCCATTGAAAGTTAATTCTAAAGGCATATGAGATCTTTGTTGGTAAAATCAAGGATCGGTATAAGTTATGAATATGCAATTTAGTTACAATAAGGAATGATTTCATATCTTTATTTGATTAATTTTTTTTTTAAGTTCTAAAGAAAACGTTATAGGCACTTATCGGAGTATACAATCTGTTTCTCCAGATATTTATTATTCCTCTTTCAACATCTCTTATTTGAATCAATCTGATTTCAACTTTTAATAACACACACATAATAAGGTAAACTTGATTTTTCTCCTATTTCATTGGCTAGTATAGCTTTAGAACCAAAAGCTTTGTTTTGGAATTTCTAGTTCTAAGTGACAGTCATCTGAAGGGTGAAGGTTCAATCCTCAGTGCGGGCGATACAAAGAAATGCGAATTACTGAAGACTTCTTCCCAGTCATGGCAGATGGAATGAGAGCATGCTACCCCCGTGGATTTAATAAAGGGTTCCGTTTGACATTCTGCCCAGATTCTCAAGTTCGACAAGGTACACCTGAAGAAGGTTGGAGGTTACATCGGCCGAAACGCTGTGATAAAAACACCCAAGATGAGAACAGTAGTCCGAATATACCAAATTCTACAAAAGCTTTATACGCTAATCTGTTTGACATAGACCAATTTCTGATGTGCATTTTCAGAAAATATGCATTTGTTTTTGTTTTCTTTCAACTTTTCATACATTTTTTCGGCTAAGCGATCTTTCCTAACACAGTCTTTTACAGAGGAGGTGGCAGCCATTTTCACTCTCATGCTAACATCTCATCCTACCGCCCCCAGTGTAATCGGTGAACTGTTGTTCATGGAATTTTATTTTTGCATAAACACCGTTTGGCTTTCATTTTTCACACTACTCCTTTTCTCTATAACCTACTACGACATTTTCAACGAAAATCAAAACGGCTCAAATTTAAAGAGGGTAGTCATACCCTCTTTAAATTCCAGCCGTTTTGATTTTAATTCAGAATGCTTTCTTTCACATTCCAGTTTTATGGAATGTAAGAAAATCAGTTTTGTAATACTAACATAGTCACTTCATCATTAATACTTATAAATATTAATTTAATTTTATTGACATTCATTTCGCATTTTTAACATCGTACAGTTTATGTAAGAACAAAAAATATTTTTAGCAGTCACTCCGGAGAAATTTAGCTACTTATCCAGATTACTTATTTAGATTACTTATCCAGATTACTTATCCAGATTACTTATCCAGATTACTTATCCAGATTACTTATTTTGATTACTTATTTTGATTACTTATTTTGATTACTTATTTAGATTACTTATCCAGATTACTTATCCAGATTACTTATCCAGATTACTGATCTAGATTACTTATCCAGATTACTTATTTAGATTACTTATCCAGATTACTTATTTAGATTACTTATCCAGATTACTTATTTAGATTACTTATCCAGATTACTTATTTAGATTACTTATCCAGATTACTTATTTAGATTACTTATCCAGATTACTTATTTAGATTACTTATCCAGATTACTTATTTAGATTACTTATCCAGATTACTTATTTAGATTACTTATCCAGATTACTTATCCAGATTACTGATCCAGATTACTTATCCAGATTACTTATTTAGATTACTTATTTAGATTACTTATCCAGATTACTTATCCAGATTACTGATCCAGATTACTTATCCAGATTACTTATTTAGATTACTTATTTAGATTACTTATCCAGATTACTTATCTAGATTACTTATCCAGATTACTTATTTAGATTACTTATCCAGATTACTTATCCAGATTACTTATCCAGATTACTTATCCAGATTACTTATCCAGATTACTTATTTAGATTACTTATCCAGATTACTTATTTAGATTACTTATCCAGATTACTTATCCAGATTACTTATCCAGATTACCTATTTAGATTACTTATCCAGATTACTTATTTAGATTACTTATCCAGATTACTTATTTAGATTACTTATCCAGATTACTTATCCAGATTACTTATTTAGATTACTTATCCAGATTACTTATCCAGATTACTTATTTAGATTACTTATCCAGATTACTTATTTAGATTACTTATCCAGATTACTTATTTAGATTACTTATCCAGATTACTTATCCAGATTACTTATTTAGATTACTTATCCAGATTACTTATTTAGATTACTTATCCAGATTACTTATCCAGATTACTTATTTAGATTACTTATCCAGATTACTTATTTAGATTACTTATCCAGATTACTTATTTAGATTACTTATCCAGATTACTTATTTAGATTACTTATCCAGATTACTTATCCAGATTACTTATTTAGATTACTTATCCAGATTACTTATTTAGATTACTTATCCAGATTACTTATTTAGATTACTTATTTAGATTACTTATTTAGATTACTTATTTAGATTACTTATCCAGATTACTTATTTAGATTACTTATCCAGATTACTTATTTAGATTACTTATCCAGATTACTTATTTAGATTACTTATCCATATCACTTATTTAGATTACTTATCCATATCACTTATCCAGATTACTTATCCAGATTACTTATTTAGCGCTCGATTTTATTTGAGAATACCACATTACGCTTCAGATTCTATTTCCGAACGGTTGACATCGACTGTTGAGATTTTTTCTAAACTCATTTCTTACTTTACTTTTGTTTATTTAGTTTTTTTTTATTATTCTACTTCGATTACGAACATTAACCAGGCATATTTGGGTAAGTTTTTTTAAAATTGTGTTTTTAAGGGTTAATGATACATTTGCTTGATTCTAACAAAGTGTATTTCGCTTCTTAAATCATATTTTTCCGTTACCAAATTATAGAATCACTCCTATTTCTATGTCGCATTTCTTTTTTCTTCGTTTTTGCTTTTTCTAGGCATTCTCTTTATTTTGTCTTTTTTCTTCGTTTTTGATTTTTCTTTGTTTTTACTCTTTATTTTGTCTTTTTCATTTTTGCTTTGGGTGACACTGCCTTCTAACTTCTTTTTTGTTTCATGAAACAAAGAAAATCTATTAAAAAAATTAATTTCGTTTCTTTACGTTCTAATATATTTCAGTTATTTAATCAACCTTACTGATAATCTCCCTCTAATGACCCCAGAAAGAAAATTTCCATGGTGTCTTTAAATTTTGTGAAAAATTTAACCCTTATTGAAACGTATTCAAATGTTCTGTTAAGATATTCCTTTCTATAACAGACAAACGTTGACTTCTACAGATTTTGCACCGTTTACTTAGAATTATTTGTCGTTCACTCAGAAATATAGCTTTATTGAATTGTATGATCTTGATTTTAATTAAATAAAACTTTTCGGCGTGTCACCAATTTTCAGACACGCCTAAGCAATTATTAAGGCAAAGCACCAACAACATTGCAGAACGAATCATCATGTGACCACAACTGCGTGTTGCTAATTCTCTAAATATTTAAGCTTACTTCAAATGTTCTATATACATAAATAAAAAGTCATGTTTAGAATAGCATTTGTAGAAAAGTAAATCAAAAACTTTAAACTATTTATCTTTTGTTTCGAATACATAAATTTAATACTGACAACTACAACTGATTTAAAGCATTTAGAAAGAAAAGCAATGCCACCTAACAATTAGGATTCATTGAAACAATTTGTTATATCCCCTTCCCCCCTCTCCTCACGACCTCACTCTTGTCAATACCTCTTAATATTTCTTGCATACATTATATATATATAGTCTCGGAATTTCTCAACCATTAAAACTATATAAGGAAAAAAACAAAAAAAAAACATTTTAGTCCCAAGTCGTTCAGTAGAAAATCACTTTTCTTGTAAGTCAATTTATTTTTTGTAGTTATTATATCAGTTTGCTTCCAAGAATTTACACTAGTCTTAACATTGAAAACTATTTTTGTAATTTAAAAACAAAACAGTATTTTATTTCATGGCTTCCCAGCAGAGTTGATCAGACCCCACTTCCCTTAAAAGACAAAAACATAAACGTTCCGTATATTAGATCTAAGTTTTGTTCCAGAAAATGTTTAGCTAACTTATATTAGTTATGAAAAAATGTCATCCTTACTTGTGTTGTTCGTCATATATATATATATATATATATATATATATATTAGAATCGCCAACTGCCACCAGATTTTAAGGCATTGCTCATTGGGTAAAAACAATTCGAGTTCTCAGGCACTTGACAATGTTTACATTGAGATTTCACTTACTTTCAGCAGATGTTGGATGATAGCATAGAGGTTAGAAGCACCGACTTCCAGCTCAATAGTTGAGTTTCGATCCTGGCTTGAGGCATTTGCTTGTCTAGCCACACCGAATAGCTGTAATACAGCAAAACAGTCTATTTATGGATGACTTGTGTGTGTGTGTATATATGTATATATATAGGAAGAGGCTATTTTGCCTGTCCCGGCAAAATAACGACCCCCTCATTATTCTGCTGGGACCGGCAAAATAACGAGGGGGTCATTATTTTGCCGGTCCCGGCAGAATAACGAGGGTTCGTTATTCTGCCGGCTTCTGTTTTCTAACCTAACTGTTATGGCCTTGTGAAAGAAAGGGTAATGAAATAAATAAGGACAACTATTTGATAACAATTTATTTTAATCGTCATCATCAGTTGTTATTCTGTCGGTTATTTTAATTTTTTGAATATAAAAGAAATATCTGCTTTTAATACAAAAAACATTAAAAGTAAAAATTAATTAAATGAACGAAAATATTACAGACAATTAGATTCTTTAGTCGGATTTAGAAGTAATTTGTGTCGGATAAAAAATGTTTTAGTTATTTAAGAAAAAAAAGTAGTTTTCATTCATTGATATAAAAAATAAATAACTCTTGTTAAGAAATATGATTATTAAAATAATTACAGATAAGTCCTTAAAGAAATTAAATCAGTTATAACTTTTATAATTACAGTTTTATAAACAGTCTAAACAGCAATTTTCAAACTAATTTTTCACTATCTTTTAAGATAAATGTTTGGACTATTTCTCATCATTTCACTCGTTTTTATAAAGTTTTAAATTATGAAAAAAAAAATCACTGTTGACTATTCATCTTATAAAATGTTACATTATTAAATAATTATTTATCCAATTTAAAAAAATATTTCTTTTTTATTGGAAAAATGTTGAAATAAAAATTATCTTTTTTACATCGAGTAGATAGAAACAAAAACATAAGTATTAAAGATTTGTTTATTTTTTCAGTTTCATTATCTTCGTTTAATTATTTCTTTTTTATTGGAAAAATGGTGAAATAAAACTTTAAACTGTTGACTCGTGAAATCGGCAAAATAGCCTATTCGTATATATATATATATATATATATATATATATATATATATATATAATTTAATATGGATGTCACGGTGACCGAATGGGTAAGGATGTTGGATTGGAGATAATAAGATATCTATTTATAAAAAAAAATAATTATTGAAAACTCCCCTCAAGTCGAGCACTTTGAGAGAAATATGAAAAGTTTCTCATTAAGCAATATTGCATAGGTTCTCTTCCTTGGTAGATTGAACGCATTCTGAGACTTATTATGTTCGGAAATAAAATATAGAGTTTATTTCTCTCACATTTAATATAGCTGTCACTATGGCCTAACGGATAAGGATGTTGGATTGGGGTTAACTAATAGTGATTCTGGTTCAAATCATTCGACTGACAGAACAGTTATATGAGCCAAAGTGATGATTGTTAGTGAACATGAAACGTATGTGGATAATAAATATTTATTTATATAAAAATAAAAAAACATATATTCACAATAATAAATTTAAAAGATTATTGTTATACTGCTCTATCTGAAAAGATATTGGGTTCTTTGTATATGCAAGACTTACTATTTTAATGTGGTTCATTTCTGGTTATGAAGAGTTGTCATATATCTGTGTGTGTGTGTGTGTGTGTGTATATAGATTTAAAATAGCATTTTAAGTCAGTTTCAGAAATAAGAGTTCATGTAATATATATACATAATTAATATGAACTATTATTTCTGAAATTTGATTTAAATACTATTTAAATCCATATACCTATATATTAAGGTCGATTTTAGTGTATTTAGAAATATTGAGCTTCTACTTTTTTCTGTAAGTTGTGAAAAAAATTGTTTAAACAGCTCCACCTGAGAATTTTCTCAGTGAGTTTTAAATAAATTATCTAAATAATTAATTACTTATATATATATATATATATATATATATATACATATATATATATATATAAGTATAAATTTTTATTTATACAAACATTATTGGTTACATATGTGCATACATGTTTCGGTTGCACTTTTCCAAGAAAGTCAACCTCATCAGACTTTCTTGGAAAAGTGCAACCGAAACATGTATGCACATATGTAACCAATAATGTTTGTATAAATAAAAATTTATACTTATAAACAGCTCTACTTGGTATTGAGCACTTTTTATAAACACTTGAGTTTCTACGGATTTACATTTACAGAAACTAATACAATACATGTACGATATATATATATATATATATATATAGCATATGATGCAAATAGGTTTTTAGTATAGTAGGTTCCCAAGATGCACAGGTGATGATTTGATTGGCTCGAACTAAAGTTTCGTAATTTTAAGTGTTTAACTGCAGAGCCCCAGCCTTCTTTTCATCATCAGCAAAAAAAAAACAATTTTAATCCTTTTAAATTACTTAAATCAATAGAAAAAAAGCTGTTAAAAAAAATGAAATTGAAAACAAAACAATATTTGCACTTAATCCAATTCAATTAAACTATATTTTTTGAGAATTATAACACTTATTTTTTTTTAATTAATAGTATATATTCACACTTCATCTGGGCATTATAAAATCCTGGCTGACATATCAAAAGAAATCTTATCAGAGCTAAAGTTTGATTTAAATCAGTTTTTTTTCTAATGTCTAGAACTCAATATTGTTACTTTAATGAAATGGAAGTGAAAATAAGGAGAAAGTACCCCCCCCTCTTATTCTGCTCTAAGTGTTGAATGCTTATTTGGTTGTGATAACAATTGTGATAATAGCTCAACAGACGACCATTTGCATAACAGGACGCCAATCTATCGCTCGTTATACCCCCATCAATTTATTTATACACCTGCATAGAAACACTTCAGAAAATTAACAAATTGCTGTGAAGATGAAAGAGAAATAGAAAATAGGATGGGCAAGCAGGAAATAGTACATTTTTACGGCCGGAAAATAAGCATTAATGGTTAGAAATTTAATGATTATGAAAAGTAACTTTCTTTTTTTTTTTAAACAAGTTGTGCAATGTAAACTTTTTCATGGGAAAATTAAAGTGCGTCATTGGGATGCACAGATACAGAGTTTAGTACATCTTTTGATATTTGTGTGCATCAAATATTCAGGACACATACGAGCAGGGTGTATGTGTAATCTAATATATAAAGTAAAGTCAGTCTCTTTATCATTTCTTTGTCATCAGTAGCTTTCTTCCAGCAGAAACAATATTTTTTTAAATTTTTACGGGGAATTATTTTCAAATAGCCACCATTTAAAAAAAAAAAAATAAATAAATAAAATAAAAAGAGGGAGGGGCGAAATTCTGTATCTATAGAGTTACTTCCCTTGACTAGAAAAAAAATATTTTGAAAAAAAAAAAAAATTGTGGAGTAGGTTAATAAAGGAAAAACAAAAAGAATGCAAGTAAATGCTGGGTTGGTACAGGTAGTTATATATATATATATATATATATTAATTATTGATATAATTCGTTACTGAGTATTAATTCCTTTCTCTTCATTTCCATGTACGCTTTTTTTTTTTTATTGCTAATAAGATCAATTCTAGCCTGAACCGGTCGTTCACAGATTTAGAAGAAATTGTGGACAGTTGGAGCGGGCATTAGAGATGAGTGATTTTACCAAAATACTAAATGATATTTGTAATTAAATAGTGAAAATGTTATCAGGGCTTTAAAAAAAGTCCCAAACACACCTGGTATTATTATGCCCATGAACATTTTATTACTATTATTAAACGAACGTGAGTTCATTGCAATAAGTGTAGTAATGTTGTTTAATGGGTAACTGCAAAAAGTGTAAATCGAACGATTTTATTGAAATCATTTTTTTCGATATATTTTAAAGTATCGCTATATAAATGGTTGAAATTTCAAAGGAAATTTCGACACAGGTCAAAGAACATTTTGCATTCTTAGTATACCTTTTCTTTACGCATGTAATGGCGATACTAAAGTATGAATAGAAAAAAACGAAATCGATACTAAAGTATCCAACTCTGAAAGTTGTAGCTGCCTGAGTTTTCTTGTTTGCTGTTTTTCTTCATCCATTGAATTCAACAGACTTTGATGAAAAATGAAACTTAGAAAATTATTTTCAACTGAAAATAAGAATACTGTGATGATTAATTCTTCAAGTTTTAAAACTTTTTTGATTACGTTTGTCAGAGGCAGGGAGGAGTCCGTATTTTATTAAATTGTAAAAATTGCAGTTGCTTTTTTGTTTTATTTACTTGAGATTGTTTTTCGTTTCAGCTTGTGCAGTACGAGTAATTGGAGAAAGTGAAACAATGCAAGAATTTTTGGCAGCCAGTGATTCCAATTTAGTAAGTGATTCTAGTTTGCTTACACTAAAATCTTGTAGAAAAACTTTAGTATCTGTTCTATCCTCTGTCAGTCTAGAAGTTCTGTACCTCTTCCTGAGGTAATTTTTGTCCAAGAATTCCTATTTTTGGAGAGCTAGACTTTCTTCAAATTAAAAATCGACCCTGTGGGTAGACAGGTTAATTTTACCATCGCACAGTACTTTTAAGAATGGTGATCAAAACCCGATAGTCTGTTGTAGCTTGTTGATCCATTGTCATTGTTGTTCTTGCTTTGTTGATTGGTGGTTGTTCTGGGTTCGTTGTTTTCATTAGTACACACAAGACACCACAAAGAAGAAAACATGTATAATGCTATATCACTTGCACCATGAACATATTTTTTGCATTAATTCTGATTTGGATATTTTTGTGAATGCCATTTGTTTATCAAATTTCGAATAAACTATCTGGCCTACTATTTTATCTATTGTGTATGACTGGGTCATAAACAAAGTCCTAACACAAAATTCCCAAACAAATGTGTTTCAATAATTCTTCAAATTTTTATTTTCTCATGCTTTTGAGTTCTTTGTCAGTAACTTAAAGCTAAACGTCTCTGGTCTCATTACGTTACAAACTTGCCAGTGATTTAACCAGTTGAGTTCAAGAAAAATTATCGTTTTTTTTAAAATGCTATTTTTGCAACAATTAAATTTTCAGACAATCTCAATTAAATACACCTATTTCCATAAGGTTTCCCCATGAGATGTTTTTAAAAAACTGTTTCATAGTTATTAGGCAAATCTGATAATCTTTGTAATTTTCTTATTTGAAACAATCTGATAACTTTTGTGAAAGTGATGTGCAATTGTTAAAAACTAAAAAAAAAAAAAAAAAAAAAAAATTTTGTGCTGTTAAATTGATTTTTAAATTAGTCTTAAAATTTTAACATTGGGGTAAAAAATATAATAAGATATGGTTTTCGGTATTCATCAATAGTTTTTACTGTTGGACATTCCTAACTGAAACTTGGTGGATGCGGCAGGCATAGAGTTGAGTTGGATTGTAGAAAATTAAACAAAGATTAAAGAATACAATTGAAAAAACATTTTGAGAAATTGAAAATATCATTATTGAAACTTTAATCGGCTTCTTTTTTCCAATATCTATTATGCTAAAGCTAAATTAATCAACGTTTGTTTCCCTAAGGCTTTTTTCTTATAGTATATTTTAATAAGACAAAATAGATGCTAAAAAAAAATTCCGTTCTAATTAGCTGTAATTGGCAATTAACTGTACAAGTTACCCATCTTAACTATTTCTCTCTCTAACTGTTTATTCGACCACTTTCTAATAGTTTTTAATGTCTCTTTGAGCATTTAGAGTAAGAATGAGTCTATTTTGCCATCTAATTTACATACTGTGTTCATACACACCGTAAACACGTATGTAAATTCGATAGCAAAACATTTCCTCTCTTTTACTTCTATATTATTCCGCAAAAAAGGTTGGCTCCCTCTACGGTGCTAGTAAACTCCTCACACCTGACATTATCCTGTATCACTACAAAGCAACAATCCTCCCATGCATGGAGTATTATTGCCACATCTAGGCTGGTGCATCATCTACTAGTCTCTCCCTCCTTGACAAGGTCCAAAAAGAGTCACCAACCTAATAGGTCTCTCACTGTCAACCAAGCTCCAGCCTCTGTCCCATCGCCGCAATGTAGCATCCTTGTGCTTGTTTTACAAATACTTACAATCCATTGAAGTATTGAAGTGGCTACTCTGGTTCCCGCTCGATGTAAGTTCACTAGACCAACTCGACAATCAACTAAATCCTATCCATTCACTGTGGAGGTCCCCAGATGCCGGAGAGCTTTCTACTAAAATAGCTTCTTTCCTCGTGCTGCTGGCCTCTGGAACTCCCTCCCTGCCCCCTGTTTCTTCGACGGTACTGACATGCAGGAATTTAAAACTAATGTAAACAGACATCTCGCTGCGCAGATCCCGATTTAGGTTGACCCCCCCCCCACCTTCTCCCTTTTCTTTCTTCTCAGTAGCTCCTTACGTCTACAGTGGCGGCCTGCCTTGTCTGGGGTGAACTATGTTAAAAAAAAAAAACTTATTATTTTTTAGTTTGCAATATGGATGTCTTAGCAGATATGTTAGAGTTTATGAATTTTCGAATCAAAGTGTAACAAATAATTGTAATGGTTGTGACCCAACATGTCACGGGTGCGTCTCGTGTTTTCTACTTCTTCGAATTGTGTTCCAAATTTGTGTGAAACAGACTTTGACCTTGGTCTCAGATCTTTTAAAAAACATTTTTCTTATCAAATAGACAAGTGCTGCTAATGTTTTCATTTTTTTTCTCTATTAATAATTTTTGGCACCAATTCTTGCCCGATACAACAATAAGTGACAGTTCCGAGCCAAATTAAGGCCAGGTTTACTTGGATGATTTCACCAGTTCAAACTGAAATATTCATTGCAATATTTGAATAGCAAATGGAAGAATACATTCTCTGCATTTCTTCTCCTTCTCTCCGTTTCTCAGCAGGTTATTTGGGAACTTGGTTATTTGCCATCTTGCCTTCTTATATTTTTGGATGGAATCCATTATGATTCTGCTCGAGCCACTAAATGTGATAAATGTATGTTTTTGCCACAAGAAATGTCTTCTTCTCACTTCTATACAATAATCAATAAAAAAAAATCTTCACTAAATTGCAGACCAAAGTCTGAATTTTTCTTTAAATTTTGACCAAGAATTTTAAAATGAAACATTAGGCTATCTCCGAAATATACAAGTTTTCAGTTATCGTAAGTAAATTATATGAAACAACTAGACTACCTGTGACCTATTTGTTCCATTTTGATTTCATTTGAAAATTCATAAACTGTGACGTCAAATCTGTTAAGACATTCTTCTTGTATAAGTAAAAATAGTAATGTCTTTACTTGTATATTATTGGTCCCCCGATTTATAAAATCGGAGGACTTATGTTTTAAGGTATGTCCGTCCATCCGTCTGGATTTTTCTCCGCAACCATCCATTGAATTTCTCTGAAATTTTGCATGAAGTTGTAACTTTGTCAGGTTAGAAAGTGACATTCTCCGATTTTTGAAAAAAAATCTGGTTAGCCCCCCAGGGGGACAAAAGGCCCCGAAATGGCAAAAAATGACATTTTTTGCCCCATAACTTTTCATCCATCCATTCAATTTCTCTGAAACTTGGCCAAAATGTGAAGGCAATTGTTCCTAATAGAAAATAAGTATCGCTGACCTTGGAAAAAATCTGGTTCGCGCCCCCAGGGGGTCAAAAGCCCCAAAATGGCAAAAAATGACTTTTTCTCCCATAACGTTTGATCCATCCATTCAATTTTTCTGAAACTTGGCCAAAATGTAGAGGCAATTGTTCTGGATATAAAATGAGCATCCTTGACCCCAGAAAAATTCTGGTTCACGCCCCCAGGGGGTCAAAGGGGGGTCAAAAATGCCCCAAATTGCCCAAATTTATTGCATTTTACACTCGCCACATCGAATCACATACAGAGGGGGACCACGCATGCGCGGCTTGTTCTTATGGATAATATAAAAGTAAAAAACTTCCCATCTGTGGTACACATTGCCACAGCATTGCTTCCCTAAGACCTTACATTATGTCTAACTTCACTAAAATCTGGCAGGAAACTAGCTTTTAAAACAATTTTCTTTTGTCATACGATTAAGCTAACAATTAAAATAATACTCATATCAAAACTGTGGATTGACAACCGCAAATAGAAGTTATCCTCTATATTATGTCGATTGTGAACAGCATGATGTTCACCTGGTTAACGAGTACGCAATAAAGAAGACTACTTATACGCGACCCCAGATGACTATACCTTATAACCTGGTGAATCGTATCTGTATGTCATCCCAAAAAGAGGCAAGTACAGAGAATGCTGCTACAACTGCAAAGAACTTTCCTTTCATCCCTTGCCTAATATCGAGCAGTATCTTTCCAAGAACTTCTGACCTGTGAAACGCACGTTCCCATGGGATTGCTTCACTGCAGACTACAACAGTGTCGTCTTCAAATTCAATGTCAACAAATAAATGTCATAAACCAATAAGTAATCAAATTTTGTTCATTCCCTTCATTATTTTCAGTCCTCTCATAATATTCTTCATCATTCAACTGACAATCTATCTGTCCCATTAACTCTTAAGCTCGAGTGACTTTTAGCCTTGATAAGTGGTGACTCATTAGTAAAAAAAAAAAAAAAAGGTCTATTATTATTTTAAAAAAGGCCTTAAAAAACAAATGTTGATCAACTCAGCTTGAACATAATAATAGGTATTTCTTGTGCGCAACTTGTTTCACTGTCATTTTATTTCTTTACTATTAAAATGTTTACCATGACAGGTTTATTTGTGGATTTCTGTCAACAGTAAATTTTCTTTGAAAATAATATTAGTATGACTTTTAAATTAGTATTGTTTTTTTGTTTTTTTTTTACATTTTCCAATAGTGCTGCATACTCTTTTGAGGCTTGGTAGTCCAACACTCAAATTTAGGAAAACATATACAATAACTCAAAAACAGTTTGTTTTTACAAACTTTAAGCGTGATTTTTGGATTCCTTGTGTAAAAAAAAACCTTGCTAGTACCAATTTTCAACATTCTAGTTAGCCTAGAATTCATTTTATGAACAAAAAATGTAATTTTTTTAATGTCGCAATTTTGTGACCTTTCGTAATTTACCTGAATTATTAAAAATGGAATATTTTGGAAACCACTTGAAGTTACTGACTCAAATTTTTAGGATTGTCTAGTTTAAGAAAATCTGAGAGGTATGGGTGAGATGGTCTTGATGATTTCACATGGAATTACCAGGGAGAAAGGGGGAGAGAAATGGAGAAAGGGGGAGAGAAATGGAGAAAAGGGGAGAGAAATGGAGAAAGGGGGAGAGAAATGGAGAAAAGGGGAGAGAAATGGAGAAAGGGGGAGAGGAAGAGGATTGTTTCTGCACCCATTCTGTTTTCCAGATCTGGCCACCAGCGACTACTGGCTGTTTGCAGAGCTCAAAAGAATGCTCCAGTGAAAAGAGATTTCGCTCCAATGTAGAAGTAGTATCGGAGAGCGGCCGATTGACGTAAATGCAGACACTTGTCGGCGCCCTTCAAAGATGCAGCGTCTGGTATGCTGTGTGTGTGGGGCGAACCCGAAAACGCTCGCTGACGACAAAAAAGAAAGAGGAGTGTGAAGAAAAAGGCGTCAGAAAGTCAAATAAGGTTTTTATTTGAAGATCCAAGCAGTGGTGTCGAGTGAGAGATTTATGCAAATTAAGTTGATTTGCATGCGTCGCATTTTTTTTCAATAAGAGAACGAAAGTGAAGATTCAGTCAGTTATGTGGAGATCGTTCTGAACGTGGGATTGGAAAGCGAACGAAAGAAGAGAATAGTGCTGGATTTTTTTATGTTGAACTGAACAACGTTTTTTTTTACAGTTGAGAGAGACATATTTTTTTTCATTTGGACTTGATCTTGGCGACACCTCTGTTTAACTGTTTCGATATTATTTCGTTATTTTTTTTCTACATATTTTAAGGCCGAAGAAAAATCGTTCTACAAAGAAAGCATCAAATTGTTAGCGTAGCTTTGGAATCAGTGTGACACCCTAGAAGGAGACTATGTTGATGAATAAAGTCGAATTCTACCTAAAAGTTGTTGTTTTATTAGTTAGGACCGGGACTTATTGAGCGGTGTGTTATTTAAATAGCATTTGATGTGGAATCAGATCATCTAGCCCAATAGATTAAATTGAATGGTTTCGTTTAAAATTCCCAGAAGGTTAGCAACTATGAAAAAAAAAAAACATCTGAAAGAGGCTGAAAAGTACAACAGCCAAAACGTTGTAACCATAACAACCACGATGAAGACTTGTAAATAACAACGATACTGCATCTCAGAAATGTTGTCAAATACCTCAGAAATGTTGTCAAATATCTCAGAAATGTTGTCAAATATCTCAGAAATGTTGTCAAATACCTCAGAAATGTTGTCAAATATCTCAGAAATGTTGTCAAATATCTCAGAAATGTTGTCAAATACCTCAGAAATGTTGTCAAATATCTCAGAAATGTTGTCAAATATCTCAGAAATGTTGTCAAATATCTCAGAAATGTTGTCAAATATCTCAGAAATGTTGTCAAATATCTCAGAAATGTTGTCAAATATCTCAGAAATGTTGTCAAATACCTCAGAAATGTTGTCAAATATCTCAGAAATGTTGTCAAATATCTCAGAAATGTTGTCAAATATCTCAGAAATGTTGTCAAATATCTCAGAAATGTTGTCAAATATCTCAGAAATGTTGTCAAATATCTCAGAAATGCTGTCAAATATCTCAGAAATGCTGTCAAATATCTCAGAAATGCTGTCAAATATCTCAGAAATGTTGTCAAATATCTCAGAAATGTTGTCAGATACCTCAGAAATGTTGTCAAATACGACCTCACCAACATTTTTAAACTTCCTATTCTAAAAGAAGAACTCACCATAGTAGGTTACGATGATAATAACAACTTTTTGCATGAAACTAAATGAAACTAAATATAGCCCACATTTAGACCCATTACCCGTAGCAGTTATGTTTCCAAATTCATAATAATCATTTTAGTTTAAAAGTTGGATCCTGCACATGCAAACATATAAACCTATACATATACCTGACGTTATGAAGATAATGTCAAAATAGATTTTGATATTTTGTAAAAGAAAACTATTTACCGTAGTTACATTCTCGGCATGCTGCATCAGCTTGCGGCGTCAGTAATTCATTTATCTTCCCGTGAAAAAACCCCCAAAAAACTCAATGTTTATTGTAGTGAGCGATCAAACTGCTTGTTCTCTTTGGCATATAAAAAAAAAAGATAAAAGAAAATGAAAGGATCCAATTAGATCACGTTGCGTTCTAACATTGTTGTGATGGCCTCCTCGTTCTAACACAAATTGCCTAACCTACGCCTTTGATAATCGTTGTTGAACTTCTCTGCGTCCTTTTGTTATACAGAATAATTTTCCAGTTCCCATGGCAACTTCTCGTGCCCATAACTGATAACAATATGCAAAGTGGTGTCTTCGTTGTGCCGTGTAAACCATTGTCATAATCTACAATTTTCAAGATGTGACGTTTCGCAAAGAAAGCGATCACACAGAACAATAAAAATGTCTTACCTGGCAATTCCATCTGAGAGATTATGATTACAATGTTAACAAATTAAATCCTTTTTATTTCTTCACAGAACAAAATATTATTTATTCAAAATGTTGATTATTTCTCATAAAGATAAGAAAACTTACTATTACATCTTTTTACTCAATTCCATCATCAGCTGTGCATGTTTGGTGCAATGGATAATGAAATGACTATGGAATACTATCAAATCTATATTACACACACTAGTACTGTTAAGAAAAGCATGGCACCCCTCCCCGCCATTATGGGTAAAATATCATGTGTGTTACTATAAGTATTATGATTTGGCATAAAATTTAAAAACAAAAGGGTTGATATGCCACAAAACGAACAAATCTGACCATTCCATGTTCTATTCCCTCTTTCTTTCTATCATGCTCTCTCTCTCTCTCTCTCTCTCTCCGTCTCTATCTCTCCCCATCTATATATCTCTCCGTCTCTGTCAATTTCCCCTTTTTTCCCTCCTCCCTGGTAATTCCATGTCGAATCATCCAGACCATGTCACCCATACGTCTCATCTCAACATTAGAAAATTACATTTTTTGTTCATAAACTGAATTCTAGACTAGCTAAAATGTAAAAAATTGGTACTGGCAAGGTTTTTTGCACAAGGAATCGAAAAATCATGCTTAAAGTTTCTAAGAATCAACTGTTTTTGAGTTATTGTACATGTTTTCCTAAATGTTGGTGCATGACGACTAAGCCTCAAAAAATGATGTGACACGATTGGAAAAAGAAAATTTTCTTCTTCTGTGTGTTCCACACAGTTTGAAGAATGAAGTCTTGTTCTATTAGCTCACAATTTAACTTGAAAAACGGACATTTTTTTCTCGTGTTGAGACATGTCGCAACCATACGATATTTCTGTTTCCATTGTAGGATAAGTAAACCCAAATTCATCACAAAATTCACTTTTAATTTTGCTATGTTTAATTTAATGCATAGAAAATTGCAAGTTATTTATGAGGTACATCATAGCAGGTTTTCAAAACATCAAATCAACAGTTGTTTACGAATGAGGCTTTGCAAATGCAACAATCGTTTTATCATAATCTTCATCACAGATTCTGTAAGTCCTTCCACTGGTTATGATAGGTGTCTGTATAGCACGTCTCATGTTTTTGATAGGGAGAGACATAGCAACTGTCACTACCTTCTGGCCAGTTGATTATTTTCCATGGTCTATGAGGGAGCATGAATTGGACATCTACATTACCTCACTCCTCATCAACTTTGTTCATCAAACCGACCCACCATAACGAATCGTACACACAAGAGATGTAAGACAATTCCGACTCGAGTTGGACTTTTTGAAGTCATCGATGCCCACAAATGAGTCATCCTTACTGCACAGTTTGTGTCCAATTCGTGATGATGACTGCTTCTTATACTGGGTACTGTTTTACCTTCTTCAAACCTCTTCTCCATCTTCTTTCTCACCTCGACCATGTCTTGTTTCGGATGGAGCAGAGTTCAAATAACACTTATCAAGCCATTGCTTTACTTGAACAGTATTTTTTCCCATCAAAAATAATTTTTCGATTGTTTTGAAAGTTTGCAACAGTAACTTCACTTAAATAACTGTAATTTGTAAACTAATAATCCGATTGGCCTCAAATTTTGACACGTGCCATCTGAAGATTAGTACTTTATAAAAATCATGGATTTTTTATTAGTGGCACCCTCGATATGTCAGGCCCGGTACTTATTGAGTAATGTGTAATATCAGTTAATTCATTATGCCTACAATAAAAACACCTAAAGAAGGATAGAATGTACAACAGCAGAAAAGTTGCTTCCTCACTGTGGTGGGGGCAGTGGTAACATGGTAGTGTTACGGTTACTTTGCTAAAAGCGTTAACGTTACTTGGCTAAAAGTGTTAACGTTACTTGGCTAAAAGTGTTAACGTTACTTGGCTAAAAGTGTTAACGTTACTTGGCTAAAAGCGTTAACGTTACTTGGCTAAAAGCGTTAACGTTACTTGGCTAAAAGCGTTAACGTTACTTGGCTAAAAACGTTAAAGTGACTTGGCTAAAAGCGTTAACGTTACTTGGCTAAAAGCGTTAACGTTACTTGGCTAAAAGCATTAACGTTACTTGGCTAAAAGTGTTAACGTTACTTGGCTAAAAGCGTTAACGTTACTTGGCTAAAAGCGTTAACGTTACTTGGCTAAAAGCGTTAACGTTACTTGGCTAAAAGCGTTAACGTTACTTGGCTAAAAGCGTTAACGTTACTTGGCTAAAAGCGTTAAAGTGACTTGGCTAAAAGCGTTAAAGTGACTTGGCTAAAAGCGTTAAAGTGACTTGGCTAAAAGCGTTAACGTTACTTGGCTAAAAGCGTTAACGTTACTTGGCTAAAAGCGTTAACGTGACTTGGCTAAAAGCGTTAAAGTGATTTGGCTAAAAGCGTTAAAGTGACTTGGCTAAAAGCGTTAAAGTTACTTGGCTAAAAGCGTTAAAGTTACTTGGCTAAAAGCGTTAACGTTACTTGGCTAAAAGCGTTAACGTTACTTGGCTAAAAGCGTTAACGTTACTTGGCTAAAAGCGTTAACGTGACTTGGCTAAAAGCGTTAACGTGACTTGGCTAAAAGCGTTAACGTGACTTGGCTAAAAGCGTTAACGTTACTTGGCTAAAAGCGTTAACGTTACTTGGCTAAAAGCGTTAACGTTACTTGGCTAAAAGCGTTAACGTGACTTGGCTAAAAGCGTTAAAGTGACTTGGCTAAAAGCGTTAACGTTACTTGGCTAAAAGGCTCTGGTGAAAATCCAGGAGGATCAACATCAGGATCCATCGCTCTCTGGTCGTCTCTGCATCTGTGCCAAGCAAGGACGTATCAGGTGGGGAACCATAAATCCATAAAGTTAAAATAATAATGCTGCTTTTGTGTATGTTAAACTGTCATTCGTTTGTGGGTTCTGGGCCAAACCTTCCACAATTTAGTATGCAACCGTCGGGATCTTGCTGTGCTGGGGGTAAAAATCTGCAGTCTTGAAGGTATAATGAATAGCTACAGCCAACAAAGGGACTTCATGTAAACCAGGCACGACATTCGTGGGCTGTGCACAGAAGTCTGACTCGCTCAGCAACAGCCGTCTGAACATAACTAAGATGAGAACAACGATCGTAAATATGCAAGTCTAAATAAGCTGAAGTGGTCGGCATACTTTTTTAACAACTGAACTATGGTTTACATTTTCAATGACTACAGGTTACAAATCTATTGATCCGTTTTTCTATAAACTGATTGGATTGTAGATATTTTTTTTATTTACATGACTTAATCATTGATTTGCCTCTCAGGTTCATGCTTCAAATATGAGTCTATATTGTTTTGAAAATCTATAATAACAATTGAAAAGTTTTTACTGTTTCGTATGGAAACAAAACAGGGGATCAAGTGTAGATTCAGAACTCAAGTTTTGTTAGCAGCTGAAAAGAACAGGTTTAACATGGCACTGTATCTGACCTCACTTCAATGCTGCACCTAGATGTGCAAGATATATTGTTGTAACATGTTCTCTCCACCAAAAGAAAAATGAAACAAATGGCCAGCAACAAAAAATTATTGAATTGTACTACAGTCTACTAATACATTGAATACATGAACAATATAATAAACAATATAAAATAATAAATAATATAATAATACATTGAATACATAAACAATATAATATAATAAATAATATAATAATACATTGAATACATAAACAATATAATATAATAAATAATATAATAATACATTGAATACATAAACAATATAATATAATAAATAATATAATAATACATTGAATACATAAACAATATAATATAATAAATAATATAATAATACATTGAATACATAAACAATATAATATAATAAATAATATAATAATACATTGAATACATAAACAATATAATATAATAAATAATATAATAATACATTGAATACATAAACGATATAATATAATAAATAATATAATAATACATTGAATACATGAACAATATAATATAATAAATAATATAATAATACATTGAATACATGAACAATATAATAAATAATATAATAAACAATATAAAATAATAAATAATATAATAATACATTGAATACATAAACAATATAATATAATAAATAATATAATACATTGAATATATAAACAATATAATATAATAAATAATATAATAATACATTGAATACATAAACAATATAAAATAATAAATAATATAATAATACACTGAATACATAAACAATATAATAAATAATATAATAATACATTGGATACATAAACAATATAATATAATAAATGATATAATAATACATTGAATACATTAACAATATAATAAATAATATAATAACACATTGAATACATAAACAATATAATATAAGAAATAATATAATAATACATTGAATACATAAACAATATAATAAATAATATAATACATTGAATACATAAACAATATAATATAATAAATGATATAATTATACATTGAATACATAAACAATATAATAAATAATATAATTATACATTGAATACATAAACAATATAATAAATAATATAATAAACAATATAAAATAATAAATAAAATAATAATACATTGAATACATACACAATATTGCCAAACGTAGACGATTAAAAACGAACTATTCATTGTATCTATGGTACTTGATACTAACAAATAATAACACTCACTTTTACAATGACATACGGAATTTCTGCCTGAGTGTCAAATATTTTGAACAGACATTTTTTTATGTTTAAAATTACCAAAAGATCAGCAATAATTTAGATAAAAATTGCAAATGAAAAGGCAAATTGACATAAACATTTTGCTAATTTCGATGCAAATTTATTTACTTTCCAAATTTAAAGGAAAAGAAAGAAGAAATCAATTTATATTTTCACTTGTAATTTAGAAATAGATTGCAACTTGTTGAAAATCAAGTAAGTCCCTCGAAAGAAAGGAGCATTTGAATACAAATGATAAATATTTGTCCTGGAAATAAAACAATATTGCGAAACAGAAATATTTGTTATATTAAAATTGAAAAAAAAATAACAAAATAATAGTTAATTAATGAAATGTCTTTTTCAAAACCAATATGTAAGTTAGTTAACCTTGTGACTTATATCGCATATACATTAGCAGTAGATAAAAAAGAATGGTGTGTCTATTGAGTAAAGTTGAATTAACTTCACCATGAGTGAAAAATGGGCCCAACTTTCACATTAATTTAGATTAACATAGAAAACTGAACCCTCTCCTAAATATTGAAAAAGGAATTTATTCAAATTTGGTGTTTAATCGATAAAACACCAAATTTGAATAAAATCCATTTGCAAAGAAAGAATTAAAGTAAGATTTAGTAAAATATTTTTTTGAATTGTGGTGTCCATTTTTTTTTTTTCTTTTTCAGAAATGTTAGCAGTTTAACAATATGATCCATATTGTTAAACTAAACTTCTCTCGTCTCAGAATTGAACAGTAATTTTTTGCAAAATAATGTTTTAATAATCTGAGGATTTGCTGTTCAATTGATCTAATAATTCTAATATTTCGACCACTATAAAATATCTATTTAATAAAATAGATATTTTATGGTGTTCGAGAAATCCTCAAGTAAATATCAACTCCAAAAGAGGATTTTTATGTTAAAATGACACAGCAAAATTACACTCCATCATCTCGCAAAATTTGAAAATCTAATTTTTTCTAAAACTTTCTTTTTAGAATAATTTCCTTTTCAAAGAATAACAACAACAAAATTGGTAATGACATTTTTTGTGGGAGTGAGCATATCATGTCTAACTAAATAATTAGTAGCCATAAGAAACGTTTAATGAATAGAAAAAGTGATTTTATAAATTTATCTAATTTCAACAAATTTTATGATATTTAGTTTTTAAAAGAATTCATCTAACATGTCAAACTAAAACAAAACATAAATTTTAATTTTCTTTTAAATTTCGAAGATTTCTGGAATTTTTTTAGGTTAATTTAAAAAATAATTTCTCGAACCTAATTAATTTGTTACATTTTTATGAACTGTTTAAAATTTAAATTACCATATTACTGTTTTAATACAATTATTTAAATTAGCATTTGTGACTATTTTGTAATAAAAAAGTCATCTAACCTTTTTACAGTAAGGGATACTTCCAACATTATGGTTATTTTAAAGTGAATTAAGTTTTATATTACAACTTATTCTTTTATTAAATTCATAATATAATAATAATAGTTTATGGTGTGTATGTTAAAAAAATGGTTTATGGTGTGTATGTTAAAAAAATGGTTTATGGTGTGTATGTTAAAAAAATAGTTTATGGTGTGTATGTTAAAAAAATGGTTTATGGTGTGTATGTTTAAAAAATGGTTTATGGTGTGTATGTTAAAAAAATGGTTCATGGTGTGTATGTTAAAAAAATGGTTCATGGTGTGTATGTTAAAAAAATGGTTCATGGTGTGTGTTAAAAAAATGGTTCATGGTGTGTATGTTAAAAAAATGGTTTATGGTGTGTATGTTAAAAAAATGGTTTATGGTGTGCATGTTAAAAAAATGGTTTATGGTGTGTATGTTAAAAAAATGGTTCATGGTGTGTATGTTAAAAAAATGGTTTATGGTGTGTATGTTAAAAAAATGGTTCATGGTGTGTATGTTAAAAAAATGGTTCATGGTGTGTATGTTAAAAAAATGGTTCATGGTGTGTATGTTAAAAAAATGGTTTATGGTGTGTATGTTAAAAAAATGGTTCATGGTGTGTATGTTAAAAAAATGGTTTATGGTGTGTATGTTAAAAAAATGGTTTATGGTGTGTATGTTAAAAAAATGGTTTATGGTGTGTATGTTAAAAAAATGGTTTATGGTGTGTATGTTAAAAAAATGGTTTATGGTGTGTATGTTAAAAAAATGGTTTATGGTGTGTATGTTAAAAAAATGGTTTATGGTGTGTATGTTAAAAAAATGGTTCATGGTGTGTATGTTAAAAAAATGGTTCATGGTGTGTATGTTAAAAAAATGGTTTATGGTGTGTATGTTAAAAAAATGGTTCATGGTGTGTATGTTAAAAAAATGGTTCATGGTGTGTATGTTAAAAAAATGGTTTATGGTGTGTATGTTAAAAAAATGGTTTATGGTGTGCATGTTAAAAAAATGGTTTATGGTGTGTATGTTAAAAAAATGGTTCATGGTGTGTATGTTAAAAAAATGGTTTATGGTGTGTATGTTAAAAAAATGGTTCATGGTGTGTATGTTAAAAAAATGGTTTATGGTGTGTATGTTGTTAAAAAAAAATGGTTTATGGTGTGTATGTTTAAAAATGGTTTATGGTGTGTATGTTAAAAAAATGGTTTATGGTGTGTATGTTGTTAAAAAAGGAAATAACATTAAATTAAAAAAAAAAATTATGGGGTTCAGTTCGTTGTATGTTTGTAGCTGGTTTAACATAATTAGCAGAATTTCAAACAGATTCTCTCCTCATGAAATTAAAACATTTTTGTCAGTTTACCAAAAAACAAATTTGTTTTCAACTAATTTCCAATTTAAAAAAATCATTAAAAAAGAAAATTACGATATCGAAATAACCTTTAACCATTTCCAAGTTGTTCAATATTACACACTTTCAAAGGAAGAGTGGTATAATTTTGAAAGTTTCTTTAATTAACTTATTTGATTAAATTAGCATAAATCAGTTTGCTATATAATTTTTTCTAAATGTTTTTGAAGTGTAAATGTAATCCTCGCACTTATGCGATAAGGAAAACAAAATATTTATGAAGGAATTAAAACATTTTCTGATTTTATTTTGTAAAAACTTATCCAAAGATTTTTTATCTTTACACCCGCATTAACTCAAAAAGGAAATATTTGTACTGAAAACAAAAATGACTTCTTTTTAGTAAACATTTATTAAACAACTCACTTAAAATTACGTGCGTGTAGCTGGAGGTTGAAAATATTTCTTTGGGAATTTGTTCTCTGCAGAGGAAAGAGAATCTTGAACAAGTTGCAAACCTGAAAGATCTTAGTCCATAAACTGCTTAGACAAATCCTTTTATGATGTGCAGTTTGTCTCGCTTCGACTTCTCATGGCTGGTCGAATGGCAAAATATGTTCAGCCTGCCTCTTTGGACTAAATCATCCATGATAGTTTATTTGGTAAGCCTAACTTTGGATTTTGGTTTGGAACTAGTAAGAGGATTATTTCTAGCCTGAGAGAACGAAGATATCTTTACCGTCTTGTCTCGGACGATTAGATATTTTAGTTACTTTGGCATTAGACAAAATAGAGAGAAAAGAATCGGTTACTTCTAGTTTTCTGATTCGTCTGTTTTGGTAGTTTTTGTAGCGTTATCAGATTTACTACTTTATATGGTACAATGAAAAATGTTAAGTAGGTAAGTATGCAGTGAAAATTTCAATCATATTGATAAGCTACATACAACGTTAAGAAGAAATATATTTCTGACTGTATGCTATGCATTAATCAGGACAACTCCGAAATAACTCCAGTATTTCTCGGCTCATTCCGACATAGTATTTTTATTTTTATCTATGTTTCACAAATGGACGAGTTTTTTAATCTATAATGGGGAGGGTGGTGCTGTTAGATGAGAAAACAAACAAACAAACAAATAATAAGGCTTGAAACAATTGTCAGAGAAAGAAAGAGAGAGTCAACAGATGACGATTAGAACGGAAGTGACGCCACAGTTACTGACATAGCGTTGCCATGAACGATAGCCAGGGAGATGCGTTGGAACAACCAGGCTGACTCACAGGGCTCGTGCCTAGACGTTGAAATCCTCCATCCAATATCCTGAAAAAATTTAACAGTCTCGGGGCTAAGCACACCCGACGTTTCCACTGAAATTAGTTGAAAGACAAAACGGTCAGTGAGCGAGCTATATTTTCCGCGCTTCCTTGTTTCGGCGATCAGAGCCGCCATGCCGGGCTTCACCGCGGATGCCGCAATCCTTTATATTAAATAGTATCAGCGACTTTGGTTAGTTCTGATACAAACTGTCTGTGTTTCTACAGAGGTAAATATGTCCGTATAGATTCATGGATGTCTTATTTGAGTCGTATATCTACTAATTAATACTTATGTATTTGTTTCCAAAAATAATCTGTTATTTTTTTGGTCTGAAACATTGATAATCTTCTATTATGATGTATGCAAGAGAAAGAGAAATGCTGGATGTCACGTTTCTTACCTCTGCCAAGGAGGTTATGTTTGCAGTCAAGTTTATAACTATGCTTGTTTACAGTCTAACATCCACATCGCTTGAGTAATCGTCACCAAACTTGATCACAATATCGATCATGGACTAACATAACTGATTTAATTTGGGGATATCTAGATCGAAGGTGAAGGTCATGGAAAAGATGAAAGTCACACTTTTGGTGATAACTTCGGTTCTGTTCAACATAAGGACTTCCTACTTGGCCCATCTTATCAAGGGAGGCGCGAGAGCGCTCTATCCTTTAATAGACTTCAAAAACGGCCTATGCTGGAAATCTCATTTCTTTGATCAATCATAACTCAAAAACCAATAAACCAAATTAGTTAAAACTTTGCACAACATTTTTATTTGATAGGTTCTATAAGTGTGTAGAATTTCAGCATCATATGTCAAGGCAACCCAGAGATCCAGAAAGTTCAATCATGAAATCATGTTATTCGTGTGTATGTACGTATGTGCCACCCTGTATCTCATCAACTATTTGATGGATTCAGCTGATTTTTGGCAGAGATAGAGGTTCTAGGGTCTAGTTGATGGCATTTTAATTTCAGTTTACCATATACTTTAGTTTTCCAGAAAATTTCAAAAAACCTTAAAAATGACCATTGTATTGTATTGTACTTTACAAAAGTAGTGACATTCCATGATAAATGCCAGTATTATGCCCTAAATAGGGTTAAGATGAAAATTCATATACACTAAATGTACAAAAGCAAGGAAATTCCCAAATTTTTACACTTTTATTGTCATTAAGGGTATGCGAGCACAACAGGGCTATGTATTTTACTGGTAGAAATTTTTCTTCAGCGCACCTCACACTTCATCCACTCATGCATAGAGATTTATACTGTAGTGATGTGATAATTAAATGGTTTGTTTGATATGTAGTCATACCCTTAATGACAATAAAAGTGTAAAAATTTGGGAATTTCCTTGCTTTTGTACATTTAGTGTATATGAATTTTCATCTTAACCCTATTTAGGGCATATGATTTCAGTATACTGGCATTTTTCATGGAATGTCACATAAGCCTTTGACATTAACATTGAAAAAAATTGGTCTCGTCGGAAATTTTGACAGAATTTCAACTTCCAATTTTTCAGAATTCAATGTAGGGATCGTGCTCTTTGATAACAGTAACCGCCATACAAAAGTTCAGCCTGATCAGATAACTAGTTTTTGCGCTATCAACGTATCCATGTCATAACTTTAGAAATACTTCCTACAATATGGAGGAGTACAGCCCAGATAAGACTTTGGCTCATCCTTACATTGGCAGGTGGAGGTATAAAATCCTATGAATGTCTTATGTTTTTGTTTTCTGAGCTAACAGAAAAATTCTATTTCTCAAATGTGAAAGAAAGTAAGAGAATCTTTCCCAATTTTGTCTTAAAAAAGATATTTGTTATTGTAATCTTTTATTATACTAAAGCTGACTTAATCCACGTTTATTTCTCAAAGTTTTTTCACCATATATTTTGATGACACAAAATACATGCTAAAATATCTTAGTTTTGGGATTGAGTTATGTTTGAATAAAATTTTGTTTAAATTGTTCTAATTAGCTATACTTTATAATTAACTTATCTCTATGTTAGCTATCTATGTATTTCTCTCACCCCACTCTATGCATTTCTCTCACCTCACTCTATGCATTTCTCTCACCCCTCTCTATGTATTTGTCTCACCCCACTCTATGCATTTCTCTCACCCCTCTCTATGCATTTCTCTCACCCCTCTCTATGCATTTCTCTCACCCCTCTCTATGAATTTCTCTCACCCCTCTCTATGCATTTCTCTCACCCCTCTATATGCATCTCTCTCACCCCTCTCTATGCATTTCTCTCACCCCTCTCTATGCATTTCTCTCACCCCTCTCTATGCATTTCTCTCACCCCTCTCTATGCATTTCTCTCACTCCTCTCTATGCATTTCTCTCACCCCTCTCTATGCATTTCTCTCACCCCTCTCTATGCATTTCTCTCACCCCTCTATATGCATCTCTCTCACCCCTCTCTATGCATTTCTCTCACCCCTCTCTATGCATTTCTCTCACCCCTCTCTATGCATTTCTCTCACTCCTCTCTATGCATTTCTCTCACCCCTCTCTATGCATTTCTCTCACCCCTCTCTATGCATTTCTCTCACTCCTCTCTATGCATTTCTCTCACCCCTCTCTATGCATTTCTCTCACCCCTCTCTATGCATTTCTCTCACCCCTCTCTATGCATTTCTCTCACCCCTCTATATGCATCTCTCTCACCCCTCTCTATGCATTTCTCTCACCCCTCTCTATGCATTTCTCTCACCCCTCTCTATGCATTTCTCTCACCCCTCTCTATGCATTTCTCTCACTCCTCTCTATGCATTTCTCTCACCCCTCTCTATGCATTTCTCTCACCCCTCTCTATGCATTTCTCTCACCCCTCTCTATGCATTTCTCTCACCCCTCTCTATGCATTTCTCTCACCCCTCTCTATGCATTTCTCTCACCCCTCTATATGCATCTCTCTCACCCCTCTCTATGCATTTCTCTCACCCCTCTCTATGCATTTCTCTCACCCCTCTCTATGCATTTCTCTCACCCCTCTCTATGCATTTCTCTCACTCCTCTCTATGCATTTCTCTCACCCCTCTCTATGCATTTCTCTCACCCCTCTCTATGCATTTCTCTCACCCCTCTATATGCATCTCTCTCACCCCTCTCTATGCATTTCTCTCACCCCTCTCTATGCATTTCTCTCACCCCTCTCTATGCATTTCTCTCACCCCTCTCTATGCATTTCTCTCACCCCTCTCTATGCATTTCTCTCACCCCTCTCTATGCATTTCTCTCACTCCTCTCTATGCATTTCTCTCACCCCTCTCTATGCATTTCTCTCACCCCTCTCTATGCATTTCTCTCACTCCTCTCTATGCATTTCTCTCACCCCTCTCTATGCATTTCTCTCACCCCTCTCTATGCATTTCTCTCACCCCTCCCTATGCATTTCTCGAATCCCGCCCTATGCATTTCTCGAATCCCTCCCTATGCATTTCTCGAATCCCTCCCTATGCATTTCTCTCACTCCTCTCTATGCATTTCTCTCACCCCTCTCTATGCATTTCTCTCACCCCTCTCTATGCATTTCTCTCACCCCTCTATATGCATCTCTCTCACCCCTCTCTATGCATTTCTCTCACCCCTCTCTATGCATTTCTCTCACCCCTCTCTATGCATTTCTCTCACTCCTCTCTATGCATTTCTCTCACCCCTCTCTATGCATTTCTCTCACCCCTCTCTATGCATTTCTCTCACCCCTCTATATGCATCTCTCTCACCCCTCTCTATGCATTTCTCTCACCCCTCTCTATGCATTTCTCTCACTCCTCTCTATGCATTTCTCTCACCCCTCTCTATGCATTTCTCTCACCCCTCTCTATGCATTTCTCTCACTCCTCTCTATGCATTTCTCTCACCCCTCTCTATGCATTTCTCTCACCCCTCTCTATGCATTTCTCTCACCCCTCTATATGCATCTCTCTCACCCCTCTCTATGCATTTCTCTCACCCCTCTCTATGCATTTCTCTCACCCCTCTCTATGCATTTCTCTCACTCCTCTCTATGCATTTCTCTCACCCCTCTCTATGCATTTCTCTCACCCCTCTCTATGCATTTCTCTCACCCCTCTATATGCATCTCTCTCACCCCTCTCTATGCATTTCTCTCACCCCTCTCTATGCATTTCTCTCACCCCTCTCTATGCATTTCTCTCACTCCTCTCTATGCATTTCTCTCACCCCTCTCTATGCATTTCTCTCACCCCTCTCTATGCATTTCTCTCACCCCTCTATATGCATCTCTCTCACCCCTCTCTATGCATTTCTCTCACCCCTCTCTATGCATTTCTCTCACTCCTCTCTATGCATTTCTCTCACCCCTCTATATGCATCTCTCTCACCCCTCTCTATGCATTTCTCTCACCCCTCTCTATGCATTTCTCTCACCCCTCTATATGCATCTCTCTCACCCCTCTATATGCATCTCTCTCACCCCTCTCTATGCATTTCTCTCACCCCTCTCTATGCATTTCTCTCACCCCTCTCTATGCATTTCTCTCACCCCTCTCTATGCATTTCTCTCACTCCTCTCTATGCATTTCTCTCACTCCTCTCTATGCATTTCTCTCACCCCTCTCTATGCATTTCTCTCACCCCTCTCTATGCATTTCTCTCACTCCTCTCTATGCATTTCTCTCACCCCTCTCTATGCATTTCTCTCACCCCTCTCTATGCATTTCTCTCACCCCTTCTATATGCATCTCTCTCACCCCTCTCTATGCATTTCTCTCACCCCTCTCTATGCATTTCTCTCACCCCTCTCTATGCATTTCTCTCACTCCTCTCTATGCATTTCTCTCACTCCTCTCTATGCATTTCTCTCACCCCTCTCTATGCATTTCTCTCACCCCTCTCTATGCATTTCTCTCACCCCTCTCTATGCATTTCTATCACCCCTATCTATGCATTTCTCTCACCCCTTTCTATGCATCTCTCTCACCTCTCTCTATGCATCTCTCTCACCCCTCTCTATGTATTTCACTCACCCCTCTCTATGCATCTCTCTCACCCCTCTCTATGCATTTCTCTCACCCCTCTCTATGCATTTCTCTCACCCCTCTCTATGCATTTCTCTCAGTCCTCTCTATGCATTTCTCTCACCCCTCTCTATGCATTTCTCTCACCCCTCTCTATGTATTTCTCTCACTCCTCTCTATGCATTTCTCTCACCCCTCTCTATGCATCTCTCTCACCCCTCTCTATGCATTTCTCTCACCCCTCTCTATGCATCTCTCTCACCCCTCTCTATGCATTTCTCTCACCCCTCTCTATGCATCTCTCTCACCCCTCTCTATGCATTTCTCTAACCCCTCTATATGCATCTCTCTCACCCCTCTCTATGCATTTCTCTCACCCCTCTCTATGCATCTCTCTCACCCCTCTCTATGCATTTCTCTCACCCCTCTCTATGCATCTCTCTCACCCCTCTCTATGCATTTCTCTCACCCCTCTATATGCATCTCTCTCACCCCTCTCTATGCATTTCTCTCACCCCTCTCTATGCATCTCTCTCACCCCTCTCTATGCATCTCTTTCACCCCTCTCTATGCATTTCTCTCACTCCTCTCTATGCATTTCTCTCACCCCTCTCTATGCATCTCTCTCACCCCTCTCTATGCATCTCTTTCACCCCTCTCTATGCATCTCTTTCACCCCTCTCTATGCATTTCTCTCACTCCTCTCTATGCATTTCTCTCACCCCTCTCTATGCATCTCTCTCACCCCTCTCTATGCATCTCTCTCACCCCTCTCTATGCATTTTTCTCACTTCTCTCTATGCATTTCTCTCACCCCTCCCTATGCATTTCTCTCACCCCTCCCTATGCATTTCTCGAATCCCTCCCTATGCATCTCTCTCACCCCTCTCTATGCATCTCTCTCACCCCTCTCTATGCATTTTTCTCACTTCTCTCTATGCATTTCTCTCACCCCTCCCTATGCATTTCTCTCACCCCTCCCTATGCATTTCTCGAATCCCGCCCTATGCATTTCTCGAATCCCTCCCTATGCATTTCTCGAATCCCTCCCTATGCATTTCTCTCACCCCTCTCTATGCATCTCTCTCACTCCTCTCTATGCATTTCTCTCCAGCCCGTCGCATTGCCGCAGGTTTTCTTTTACGAGTTCTTACATGTAATGTGCTCCAATTAACTTACTGAACCCCTCAATATAAATATACCCGACTAACAGCAAAATCACACCCCTTCACTGTAGAGGTCCCTAAAGGCCAAAACATTTCCTACTGTAAAAGCTTCTTTCCTCGGACCGCTTGCCTTTGTAATTCCCTCCCTGCTTCCCAAGTCCATATTAACATACATAAATTTAAATGTAATGTGAGCAAACATCTTGCTGCCCAATTCCCCACCTAGATCCTCCTCTATTAATCTGGCTCCTATCACAGCAGTAGCCTCTTATACCTCTATGGCAATATGTCTTGTTTGGAGTGACAAAAAAATATATCAGAATCACTAAAAAGGTAGTGGGTGTAGATGTTTAAGGCAAACATGAAATATGAATTTCCGTATAAAACATTTGCCGACTGTTCTAAGATTAAGGCAGCTGCTTTGTCGATGGCAAGAATTGAGATTTTACGATTATAATAATCCATAAATTCATCCCTAACTTCAGTAAATAATAAATTAAAAAAACTAGAAATAAAGTTTGTGTAAAGATAAATGAAATAATATAGTTTCACATAAAATTCTGAATCCTGTTCGGTTTGGGCTTATGTCAGTCAGAATTCAAATTAATCAAAGAAATATTTGAATACATTTCTTTCTATAAGGATTAGATTTATTTTTATGGCATATTGATTTAAATGTTACACTGGAACAATATAAATAGCCAATTTTGCATTAAAAGGTTGTTTTTTTTTTGCTTTGTTTTCTTTCTAGACATTTGTATGCATCGAAAAAATAAAATAGAAAAGTCAATAAAGTTTCTTTTTTACTATGGAGAAGTTTGTGCCACTAAAAAGAAGCGAAATATTAGTCCACTTGATGTTTTTTTTATGTGATTTTGTCTTTGATATTTTATTTTTGATGCATTATGTTTCAATCTCATACACATATTTTTATATATCACGAGGCGTACCTACCCAGGATTGCCTGGGATAGAGTGAAGTTATTTAGTTTTGATTTTTTTAATTAATTTGCACATTTTAAAACTTATACAGAAAGAGAAATACAATTTTAGTGGTGAGGGAGAAAATTCCTATATTTAAAATATCAATTATCTCTTGTCGCATTATTTGAAACGCTTATTATTGAAACCACTATTTACGAATGATGTGTGACGTGATCTTTTTCAACATCGAAATTTAAAACTTTCCAGATACTACCTATTTCTTTCCACATTTGTTGTCGTGCGTTAAAGAAGTCTTAAGAAAAATCTTTAATCGATCGGAAATCTATTAAAGTTTTTTGTTTATTGCTGACATAAGCTGATTTTTACTTTTAGGTGATTATTGAAAAATGTTTCATAATACTAGGGGCGTAGGCCGAACTAAGTAACTAGGGTGTGAGACCTCCGCTTTTTTGTAAATCAGAAAAAGCGGAATTCTGATTTTTCTTTGAATTCAGAAAAAGCAATTTAAAGAAAATATATATTTATAGGTAAATGTTATTTCTGCCGAATTTTCAGTATGAAAATAAAATATCATAGATTAACATCTCTGCCCCCCCCCCCCAAAAAAAAATGAGAGTTTACTTTTTAAGGCAATTATGCGAGAACACCCTGAAAGACTTTGCAGAAAGAAGAAAAACAATTAATTTAGAAGTTAGAGTAGGGGATCAGTTTCGCATATTAATTTAACGTAAACTGATTCCCCATTTCCGAGCTATTCTAGCATTTAAAAGCAGTTAAACACTTTTTTTTTTGCTATGGAAGATAAATTATGTGAATTTTGGGGGTGGGGGGTCTACTTTTTTAGGCGGTTACATTTGATTTTACGAGTTTTCTTTTTTTTTTTAGGGGAGTTACCACTCAAACTTAGAGTTAGTGGTAGGGTTAAGAAAAGGGTTTTTTAAGGGCCGTACCACTCAGATCTAGGGTTAGTGGTAGAGTAATAATCACTTTTTTTTTTTTTAATTTATTAATTATTTTTTTTTTTACTAACCTTTCACCATGAACAGTCCCTTAAAAACATACAGAATTTATCTCATATAGCAAAAATATCTTTCGGTTAACTGCCCTAAAAAGCTAGAATGGCTGGAAAATGGAGGGTCATTTTACGTTAAATTTCACATGGGTGGAAGGTAATGCCCCCCCCCCCCCCCCCCCGGTTGAGAAATTGGTGGAAGTGAGAGGGTGTGGCTCCCAGGTTGGGAAATTCATCTCGATTTCAGCTTCTTTTACTATTGGTCACTTATATCCCCAAATTAAGTTTGGAAATAAATTGTAGTGAAGTATATTATTAGATTGCCAATAACATGGTACAACAATAACAAATGAAAATAACATTGAATATCATTCGGTCCATTGATTTGTATATGGAACTGAAATCAAATGACCAACCAGCTCATATGTTATTTCTTATGACAATTATTTGAATTAGAAACGGGATTATCTTTTAACTTATATCAAAATCTAAGAGAAATGAAATTTTTATTTTTTTCGATAAAAATATTGCAGGTATATAAAAAAAAATGGATGTTAATTAGCTGTCTGCAAAAACACCTTCATCGGCCCCACTCGCATCTCCACATTATTATTATAGTTATTCAAATTCTGAGTTTCCATTTCTGCTTCAGACTGTAAACCTAAATTGGCAGGTGTTAAAAAAGAAAGAGAAAGATTTTTCCGCAGCGACCATCACTTGAGGCATTATACATGCAATACTTGTAACCGAGTTAATGTCTAGTGTGAATATATAAATGCTTCAATGTATTGTCATTGTTAGAGGCTGGCTTCATTCAAATATTGATCAAATCTTCCTTGGCAACTTTCCTTGTGTCCTGCTTTCTTTTCTCCTCCCCTTCCCCCTCTTTCCTCCTCCCCTTCCTATGACAACCATTGTTTCTTTAATATATTTTTTATTCTCATTTTCAATCTCTTCTTCTCAATAACCTTATTCTCTTTGTACCAATTTCAGCAAGGTAGAGAGCATTTCTATATGAATGGCAATATTTTCATATATTAATTTGGGTTTTTTGTTTAATTTTTTCTTTGAGAATAAGAATTATTTATTTGCTGATAGTTTCCTTCCTGCTCTCTCTTTTATCTGGACATCAATACTTGCGTTATTATTTACATTGATTTCCTTTCACCTATTCGACACCTCAAAGTAAGATCTTTCTATTTCTACAATGTCTCAACCGATCTGCTCTCCAGTCTTCTCAAGTGCATTGTTCATTCGTGCTGATGCTTTTTCTATATTTAAATACAAGTTGAAGTGTTACCCGTCTATGCTGAGTTTCTCAACTTTTCGTTAGAGCCAAGATTAGAAGTAAAGAACATCTATTAAAGATTCCATGAAAAATGCCAGTATACTGAAATCATATGCCCTTAATAGGGTTAAGATGAAAATTCATATACACTAAATATACAAAAGCAAGTAAATTCCCAAATTTTTACACTTTTATTGTCATTAAGGGTATGACTACATATCAACCAAACCATTTCATTATCACATCACTACAGTATAAATCTCCATGCATGAGTGGATGAAGTGTGTGAGGTGCGCTGAAGAAAAATTCCTACCAGTAAAATACATAGCCCTGTTGTGCTCACATACCCTTAATGACAATAAAAGTGTAAAAATTGGGAATTTCCTTGCTTTTGTACATTTAGTGTATATGAATTTTCATCTTAACCCTATTAAGGGCATATGATTTCAGTATACTGGCATTTTTCATGGAATGTTACTACTTTTGTAAAGGCTATGCCTCAATACAATGCCTTCTCATAACTGATATAGTTGGTAGTTCGACTAATCAAAGTATATGGTAAACTGAAATTAAAATGCCATCAACTAGACACTAGAACCTTTATCTTTGCAAAAAATCAGCTGAATCCATCAAATGGTTGATAAGATATAGAATAAAGTCATATAAATGGTCATTTTTAAGGGTTTTTGAAATTTTCTGGAAAACTAAGGTATATGGTAAACTGAAATTAAAATGCCATCAACTAGACCCTAGAACCTCTATCTCTGCCAAAAATCAGCTGAATCCATCAAATAGTTGATGAGATACAGGGTGGCACAAACGTACGTACACACAGATAACATGATTTCATGATTGAACTTTCTGGATCTCTGGGTTGCCTTGACTAATGATGCTGAAATTCTACACACTTATAGAACCTATGAAATAAAAATTTTGTGCAAAGTTTTAACTAATTTGGTTTATTGGTTTTTGAGTTATGATTGATCAAAGAAATGAGATTTCTAGCATAGGCCGTTTTTGAAGTCTATTACGGGATAGAACGCTCTCGCGCCTTCCTTGATTTTTCATTCATTTTTTATTAAATTGTTCATCTGTGCTGATGTTTTTCTATATTAAAATACAAGTTGAAGTGTTACCCGTCGATGCTGAGTTTCTCAACTTTTCATTTAGAGCCAAGATTAGAAGTAAAGAACATCTATTAAATATTTTTCATTCATTTTTTATTAAAAAAATAAACGTATTCCGGTTCGTGATAATGATGATGATGATGATAATGATGATAATGATTGATAATGATGATAATGATGATAATGATTGATAATGATTGATAATGATTGATAATGATTGATAATGATTGATAATGATTGATAATGATTGATGATGATTGATGATGATTGATGATGATGATAATGATGATAATGATGATAATGATGATAATGATTGATAATGATGATAATGATTGATAATGATTGATAATGATTGATAATGATTGATAATGATTGATAATGATGATAATGATTGATAATGATTGATAATGATTGATAATGATTGATAATGATTGATAATGATTGATAATGATGATAATGATTGATAATGATGATAATGATGATAATGATGATAATGATTGATAATGATTGATAATGATTGATAATGATGATAATGATGATAATGATTGATAATGATTGATGACGGTTAGGAAATAACTGGAAAGCTATAACGCCTAAAAAAATTGTCTAGTGTGAGATTCGAATCAAGAAAGATGACATAACATGTTGAAAGTGAAAACGACCACCTATCCACATGGCCACAAATCAAACGAAAATATATTGTCCTTTTAACCTACTTAAAGTGTCTTTATGCGTTTGGCGTAGAGATACAAAATAAAACATCTGTTTCACATCTTTGCATGAATCTAAAATAGTTCACCTGTCTGAAATGGTTCAGTTGTCTGAAATGGTTCACCTGTCTAAAATAATTCAGTTGTCTGAAATGGTTCACTTGTCTGAAATGCTTCACTTGTCTGAAATGGTTCAGTTGTCTAAAATAATTCAGTTGTCTAAAATAATTCAGTTGTCTGAAATGGTTCAGTTGTCTGAAATGGTTCACTTGTCTGAAATGGTTCACCTGTCTGAAATGGTTCACCTGTCTGAAATGGTTCAGTTGTCTGAAATGGTTCAGTTGTCTGAAATGGTTCACCTGTCTGAAATGGTTCACCTGTCTGAAATGCTTCACCTGTCTGAAATGCTTCACTTGTCTGAAATGCTTCACTTGTCTGAAATGCTTCACTTGTCTAAAATAAATAAATAAACAAATATAAAATAAAAAAATCTTATTAAAGTAAAAATATATTGGTGAACATTCATCAAATATTCATTTGATCCATTTTTAATATAAAAAAGGATAAATGTTAATACGTACCATGATTTGACGTGAACAGGTTCAGATTATAACAAGTATGTTATTCGGTCGGCTAAAAATAGAAAATATTAAACTGAAAAAAGAATGCTAAAAATGTTTTTAATGTTATTTTTGTGTACTTTTGATTTTGAATAATAGGTATTAAAAAAGGTTAAAGAACTTCTATTATTCGACCGAGGGTTTGGGGGTTGGAAAAACGTCAAGTTTGTGATGGTTCGTTGTCTAGTTTTCAACGAGTATCGTTACATACACATACACACATACATACGTACATACATACAGACATTTCTTTTTTATAATAATAGATTATGCAAGTTGATAATTTGTGTGTATAGATTTTTCTTGCATAATTATCTGTCGAACTAACGATTTTTTAATTAATTTAAAAATGAATGAACAATTATGCATAAGCAATCGTATAGTGTAACATGAATGTTCTTATAAACTGTTTCATTTAAATTTAAGAAAAAAAAATTTAAATGCTATGGTTCATTATTATTTATGTTGTGCTCGATGTGATTATTTATGTCACCCTTCATTAATTTAATCTATACAATAAAGTAAAACAAGTCTTTTTCTCAAAGTTTTGTATTTAATAGCATTCTTCCTACAAATATCAGGTTGGAAAGAAAGTAACGTCGTATTTTTTACTTCATCACTTTGCAGCCTCATAAGTTGTACACAGTTCTAGATTTTTTTGTGAATTGGTGTCTTAATATCTTGCTTTGCCTTTCAAATATAGTAATTAGTTGGAAAATATTAAGTTTAATGGTCTCAGCCGTCAAAAAATGGACATAAGTGAGGAGCATCCGAGACATTGGATGCTCTATGAATTAAAAAATGGAAACTCAGCTGCAGATGCTACAAGGAATATTGGAACTGTCTATGGGATAAATGTTCTGAATGATCGAAAATGTCAACGGTGGTTTGAAAAGTTTTCTTCTAGAGACTTTAACCTGTCAGATCGGCGACATTTGGGAAGGCCAAATTCAATTAATAAAGATGCCATTAAAGACGCTGTGGAGGCCAATCCAAAGTTAACCAGCAGAGAATTAGTTCAACAATTCAATACAACCCATACCACAATTATTTCATGCCTTCACGAGTTAAGAAAAGTTTCAAAACTTAGACTGTAGGCTCCCCACGATTTTACCGACGCTCAACGAAATCAAAGATTGACTGTTTGCACATCTTTGCTTTCCAGGAATCATCGAAAACCATTTTTTCAAAGAATTGTGACTGGAGATGAAAAATGGGTTCTTTACAAGAATACCCAACGCAAAAGACAATGGTTAGACTGAAACCAAAGTCCACAGCCTGCTCTAAAACAAGGACTACACCCAAAGAAGGTTATGCTCACTTTATGGTGGGACATGAGATGACTGATTAATTATGAGTTACTAGAGCCTAATCAAACAATCACAGCAGTAAATTATTGTTCGCAGCTGGATGATCTAAGAATTGCTATATCAAAAAAACGACCAGCATTACTCAATAGGAAGGGTGTAGTGCTTCAGCATGATAATGCAAAACCTCACACAGGAAAACACACTCAGGAAAAGGTCATGAGTTTCAATTGAGAAGTTTTGCCTCATCCACCTTATTCACCTGGCATTGCTCCATCCGACTACCATCTTTTCCGGTCGGTGCATCATCACTTAAACAATAAAATTTATGAAAATGACGACCAACTCAAAAATGACCTAAATTTTGTTTTTCTCTCAAAAATCAGAGAAATGTTTTGAAGAAGGCATCAAGAAGCTAGTTGATCGTTGGACGGAAGTCATAGAAAATGAGGGAAATTATTGTAAAGATTAAAAATGCTCTAATGTGAATATTTCAGATAAAATAAATGTGTTGGACAAAAACGACATTACTTTCTTTCCAACCTGATGCATATTTGATTCTGATTCGTCGTTTTTTTTTTTTGTTGTTGATCATTGGTCTTAAGAACAACAGAAAATGTATTTTCATTCAATTTCTTCCAAAGTAGATTTTATCCACCTCGGAATAGGATCAACTCAAATAGATGCCATATTAACTAGATAGCAGCAGCAGCTGTCTATCCTTAAGACGGTATAATTTGAAAATGATTAGCATTACAAAACATATGATCAGCTCAAATAGCTCAATTAGTTGCTTATCAGACTGAAGATCTAAAAGTCCCGATTTCATTCATAGGTCGCAGCATCTGCTTCCCCCCCCCCCCCGTTTATTGTTGGAAATCTATTATTTATCATGAATAAATTATTTATTGAAATAAAAGATGCAATAGTGTAAAGTACTAAAACCAATGCATTTCTTTTTCTTTCTAAACAACTCAGCTATTTTCATATTTTGTTATCGAATGAAAAACAAATGAATTTGTGACCCGTCTAAAATTAAATTTAACTTTAAAAATTGTATTTTAGAAACAAGAAAAATATTTTAGCAAATAAAAAACTACATAGTTTAAAAATTTTTTAAATATAGTATATGTATAGCTAGTCTATATAATAAAAGTGAATGTCTGGCGCACTTCGCTGTATTGAGAGAGAAAGAAAGCATGTGCTTAAGTTTGATGTAGAAATGGCATTAATTTTGTCTTTTCTTATAGATTAGTTTCGTTTTAATGATTTCAAGTAATGAATAATTAAATTGTGAAGTAATAGTCAGCGAGCAAAGCCAGCTCGTTAAAAAAATAAATATAAGAATCAGCAGATTTAAATATGTAAAAATATATTAACCTATATAAAGAATCAACATCATATTTAAATATGAAAAAAAAAAAGACATCACTGTGTATTAATGAACCATCTGCCCGAAGAAGCCCAGTGGGATATTCTTGACAAAAACATAGTAGAAATATTTATATGATAAATATGAATGTCTATGAGTCTGTCTGTACATTAAGAAGAAAACTACTGGACAGGTTTTTACAAAATTTGGGACAAAGTAGTAAAAAGTTACTTCTTAATCGTTACAATCTGGTTACTTGACTTATGTACATACCTCAGAGAGCTTTGCCAAATGCTTGACAACCAAAATTCTGCCACTTATCATGGTCTTCGGCCAGTCTCAACCGTTATCTCGTCAGCTCATCTCCGGTGGTCATCTTCTTGCTCTTTTTTCAATGAAATTTTCTTGATGATATTCTTTACATAGCTGGAGTCTGGTAGCCGGGAAGCATGTCTAAACCACGTTAATCTTTTCTTTTTTTTTTTTCAAATGATGTGTTTGATGGATCTGTTAATATAAAGCTTCTTTCTGATCTCTGTATTTCTCGCAAAGTTGCTCCAAGGATAGTTCTATTAGGTCGTTACAAAAATACTGATCGATTTCAGAAACATACATTTATTCATGAAAAATCTTTCCCCTTTCCAATACTCTTTAAATGATGTGAAACTGTTGCAGTCCTGACAGCAAGTGTCTGAGACATTTCTTTGACACTTTGATGTGGGTTTTTCTAAACAAGTAATTGCAATCGTTCATTGGGAAGATTACAAGGCTGTTCTCTAGCTTCTTCATCTTCAAGGCTCTCATCTCAACTACGGAATTTCTAAAAACACCTTTGTATTTTCTGATCGGTTGTGGATCCATCTCCACATACTCTATTGATATTGGTAGAAGTTTCGAGGTCATTGTGCTCAACATAAGAAGGTGAAGGCCATATTTTGGCATGTTCATCGTTGCGGATCTTTTATGCTTCAAAAAATTGTTCTATCTGAAAAAATGTTACAAATTATTATTGAGAACACATTAATTAGTATATATGTTAAAATTTACCAGAAATTACTACAAATCCTGTGTTAAAATGGCTTTTTAAAACCCATCACTTCAGGCGGCCATTATTTTTGTAACGCCCTAATACAATATTTAATTTCAAAGTCATTGAGCTTCCTCTCATGCTCTGTCAGTATCGGCCATGTTTCACTTGCAATAGGAATTATCAACGCATTTTAAAGTCTTGACTTCAGAGGCGTCGCTATGTCCTTCTTGCTCCATATCTTTTCCTTTAGACGTCCAAATACAGAAATTGCTATTCCTATTCTTCTGCAAATGTCAGATGAAGATCCTGGAAATGCTGAGCCAAGTAACAGACAATTTTTTTTTTTTGTTTCAACCGTTTTTTTTTTGTTTCAACCGTTTTGTCTCCAGAAGAGGAAATAAATTTTTATTCGTATGGGTTTACTTACATCCCCCATTTCTTGCAAGAGACTTTAAGCGCAGAAGTAGAGAAGTTCAATTCATTAAAGACACCTGAAACAAGCATTGTGTGATCAGCATAACGAATAATAGTAAAGAGCTGATTACTAAGCACCATTTGTTGATTGCAGTTATTTCATCACAAAGAATACTGTTACATCTTCTAGTATCTATTGATAATGGAGATTATGTATCTGTCTGTCTGAAGCCGAAACTATATTATTAGTTTTGATCGCTCTCTTTTTATATACAATTATCAGCTCCTATATATACCCATTCCAAAGCTTCCCCAAACATCACGCGTCTTTCAAATTTACATAATTCATTTGTTATAAAGCTTCTAATAAATTAATATTCGCAAATATACACTCATGATTGTTTTTTCAGATTTCCAGATGTATTTAAAACATTTTCCTCGATTATAATAATCTAAATAAAAATTATGAATAGAATCAATTAAAGACATTGTTTTTATTTTAATCTTTTTAATTGAGTTACATAATTAAATTAGATTGTAATGGAATATGATGGAACAGCCGGCGGCCATTCCAACATTTGGTTACGCAACCTCTGATTATTCAGACGCACAGAAAGTTCTATTTCAAGAGAGAGAAAGAAAGAGAGAGAGAGAGATGGACACATGTTATTTTCATGTAAACAACACATTCTCTGAGATTTATGGTAAGAGTCGCTCAAAAATTATATATTTACTTTGATTTGTTTATTAAAACGTTTTTTCTTTAATCTTATTAGAAATTATGTTTTAAAGCACAAATTTATTGAATGTAGTAGTAGTCGTTGTGATGGTGGTGGTAGTAGTATCAGTACGAATAGTCACACGTTGCTGGTAGTAGTTGTTGTTAATGTTATTATAGCAGTACGAATAGTCGATTATCGTGGTAGTAGTTGTTGTTGATGTAGTAATAATAGTACGAATAGTTGTATTGTTGATAGTTGGTGTAAATGTTACAGTATTAGTACGAACATTTGTGTTACGTGATCGTAGTCATTGAAAATTGATTAATTAAAAAAATAATTGATTTAAAAATTATGAAAAAAACTTTTTATAATTCAGTGTTTTATTTATTAAAGGATGAGATGATTTTGAATTTTTTTGTTAAAAAACACATTTTACTGAGCAATTAAATAACTGATTTTAGAATCGTGTTTACTGTATTTTATTTTTTTGATTCTTGATTTTCATTTAGGTACACCTTCTTCTGAAACAATAAAATAAATTCCAATTAACAACTTTTATTTATCGAAGAGAATTTAAAAATTTTGTTTTCTAAACACTTTCCCTGCGATTACCTTTTACATAGTTTAAAATGTAATGTGTGTAATATGTAACTTAAAACAACTAGCAAAAATATGCGATCGGAGGAGGGGGGAGCGTATATTTGCTAGTATATATAATATATCAATATTGATAAGTACAATAATCTGATAAGAACAAAACATCTTCTTAAATCCATACAGACTTGTTGTGTTTCAGATAAAAAATGAGTGTAAAACCATAAACCTTTCGTCCTTGAAGCTTTTCTTCTTCAATTCTCATGATACCTTTAAGCTTCTCTCATAGCAAATCTTGTCATTTTATTCAAAAAGAAAATATTTCTCTATGAAATTGACAACTTCTGCATTTCTTGCTTCTTTTTTCTATTTTAACATCATTTTTTTTTTTGTGCTTTTTAATCCAAAATATCTTTTATTTAAATTTTATTTATTCATCATTCCTTTGCATGTTTCCCCTTGGAATTAAAAAGTGATCAAACTTTATCAATTATTGAAAATACTTGTATTTCAGCAGTTTTACTTTCGTTTCTCCTCTTCAGTTGCCTGTAAACCTTGTTTTTTTAATACTTAATTCTTTCTTGTAAGTCGCATAAAACATGTTCGAAACAAAGTTAGCATTTAAAAAAAAAATTATTATCTCTCTTACCCTGCCTCTCTCTCTCTTTATCCTCTCTCTCTCTTAATGATGTCTCTCTCTTTGTTTAGTCTGTCCCACAACTTTCTTTATGCTATCCTTCCTAACGCTGTCTCACCTCTCTCTATCTCTATATCGTCTCTCACTGCTGTCTTTCTCTCTCGCCCCTCTCTCTGTCCTGCCTCTCTTTCTTTCTCGCCGCATCTCTCTCTTTCTCTCTCGCCGCGTCTCTCTCTTTCTCTCTCGCCGCGTCTCTCTCGCCGCGTCTCTCTCTTTCTCTCTCGCCGTGTCTCTCTCGCCGCGTCTCTCTCTTTCTCTCTCGCCGCGTCTCTCTCCTCTCGCCGCGTCTCTCTCCTCTCGCCGCGTCTCTGTTTCCTCTCTCTCTCTGTATATATATGTATATATATATATATATATATATATATATGTCTTTTTTTTTTTTCGTTTTTTTTTTTTTTTAGTCAACTCAGGAGTTAAGGGCTGTTTTTTTTTTTTTTTTTTTTTGTTTTTTTTTCGTTTATTCCCACAGACAACTCCATACCTGATTTTATCTCAATACGGCAAAAAGTGGAGCAATTGTGTTTATAAATATCGAATTAAACTCTTTACATGTTGCAAAGGTCATTTTACAAGGAGGATTGGCAGAGTCAAATTTATGTTAAAAAAAAATAATGGAAACTTTTTATTTCATATACAGCAAATATTAGCAAATTGTTTTCACAGCAGGGAAAATGACACTTCCTCGCACATCGATGTCCTGCATGCCAATTCGTTGCGAATAAAGTAAATCAAGCTCACTTCTTCTGTTGCCAGACTTCGGTTCCCGTTCACCACATTTTTCATCATAACTTTTTAAAAATCCAAATACTTTTTTTGTACTTTCAATAATGTTCTATGAAAAAATGTAAACACTATAATTTTTGGTCCCCTTATTTAAAAAATCGGGGGACCTATTTTTTGAGGCATGTCCATCCGTCCGTCCGTCCGTCTCTGCAACCATCCATTAAATTTCTCTAAAATTTTGCATGAAGTTGTAACTTTGGTCAGGTTAGAAAGTGACATTCTCCGATTTTTGAAAAAAAAATCTGATTAGCCCCCCAGGGGGTCAAAAGGCCCCGAAATGGCAAGAAATGACCCTTTTCTCCCATAACGTTTGATTCATCCATTCAATTTTTCTGAAACTTGGCCAAAATGTAGAGGCAATTGTTCTGGATATAAAATGAGCATCCTTGACCTCAGAAAATTCTGGTTCGCGCCCCCAAGGGGTTAAATGGGGGTAAAAAATACCCCAAATTGCCCAAACTTATTGCATTTTACACTCGCCACATCGAGTCATACAGAGGAGGACCACGCATGCGCGGCTTGTTTATATCAGGGTTTTCATAATCTATTTTTCTTAGAAATACCAGCGACATTTTAATTCAAGTGTCACTCGTTTTTTTGCAGGTGATATAAAAAAAATGAACGAGAATTGGCTTTTGATTATTGAATTTCTACATTGTCAGAATGCATTTTGAAAATATTATTTAATATGTTATTTTAAAAATGTTATTTTAATATATTATTTTAAAAATGTTATTTAATATATTATTTAAAAAATGTTATTTTATATATTATTTTAAAAATGTTATTTAATATATTATTTTTTAAATGTTATTTTAAATATTTTAAAAATATTATTTAATATATTATTTTTAAAATATTATTTAATATATTATTTTTAAAATATTATTTAATATATTTTAAAAATGTTATTTAATATATTATTTTTAAAATGTTATTTAATATATTATTTTTAAAATGTTATTTAATATATTATTTTTAAAATGTTATTTAATCAATTATTTTAAAAATGTTATTTAATATATTATTTTAAATATCCTCAAAAACTTGAGATTATATTAAAACTAGCTGGCTTTTGCCAGCTCGCTATCACTTCGTCACGTGAAACGAAAATGTTGAATAATAAACATTTCATTCATGTCTCCTGTAAACACAAGACAAAAACTTTCACATTTATTCATATAAATAGATGAATATTAACATTTTAGTAATTTTTATACAAACTTATTTCTCTTTTAAATCAGACCGTAAAGAAATGGAAAGAAAGAAAAAAATCAATTTGCCCGAATGATGGTACGTGTTGGGGGGGGGGGGTCTTTTAAAAACAATAGAAAGAAAGATTTGGCGTCGCTAGAGAGAGATAGGGAAAGGAAGAGAGATAGGGAAAGGAAGAGGGAGAGAGATAGGGAAAGGAAGAGGGAGAGAGATAGGGAAAGGAAGAGAGAGATATAGGGAAAGGGAGAGAGAGATATAGGGAAAGGGAGAGAGAGATAGGGAAAGGAAGAGAGAGAGAGAGATAGGGAAAGGAAGAGAGAGAGATAGGGAAAGGAAGAGAACGAGAGAGAGATAGGGAAAGGAAGAGAGAGAGAGAGAAAGGAAGAGAGAGAGAGCAGTCACCTCCTCCCCTCTCTGTATGAAATCTTAAGCCTTTTTGATACAAATTTATTTCTCTTTTAAATAAGACTGTAAATATATGAAGAAAAGAAATCAAATAAAAAAGTACAATCTTATACATTTTCAAAGTAGAAATTTTAATAGATTAAGAAAATCTTTCAGTTAATTAAAATTCATATTCTCTGAGTTCAATGACTTAAGAATCTAAAGGCAAATAACTGAGTGTCAATAATCTAAGTAAGAAATTACCTAAAGCCAATGTACGTGTATTTATTTAATAGTATATTTTTTTTATTTATCTTTATTTTTGTAAATTCTAAGTACTTTTGTAATTCAGTTAATAACCAGTGTTTTTGTTGTTGTTTTTTTTCTTAGGAAAATGGTGGATGCAGTGAAGTAGAATTAAAAGTTTCATTGCCCGATCATTCATTGTGTGTCGTCACGATACGAAGGACTGACAATACTGACAAAGTCTATCAGGTGAGACATTAAAAAAAATTGATAATGCCTTTTCGACTAAATGTTTGTTTCTCATCTTCGCAATGTGAATCTGGTCTTGCTTCTGCCTAACAACATAATCATTCTTGCTTTATATATCAACGATAAATTCATTATTGCTTTTTTTTTTAACATAGTTCACCCCAAACAAGGCGGGCCGCCACTGTAGACATAAGGGGCTACTGAGAAAATGGGTGAAAGTTTTTTTTGGGGTGGGGGAAGGGGTCAACCTAAATTAGCAGCTGTGCTTCTAATAATAATGAAATATTGTGTACAGTGCTCAGGGGCACTACAATTACTTTTTTTGTTTCATTTTACTTCAGTTCAAGTTCTCAGAAATCAAGGGGCCTCTACCTGGGGCTAACACTTGATCCCTATATGAGATACATAGATATTCGAATATTCTATTAAATTTCTCTTATCTCTCAAACGTTGAGTTAGTAAAGAAGTTAAGAACATTAATTTTAATTTTCCTCTCCATAATTGACCAGTTGATTATGTTATAGTATATCTTTCTTTTGGTCTTACCGGATTCCAGGACCAGAATTCATCTGGTCTGGTGGAGTATCCAGCTAAGTGTTGTGACTTGAAGTAACATTAGTTAGAGAAGGTACCCTATTCTTCGTATGAGCTAATGCCAAGGGGATCTTATTTGGGCTTCGAATACTATATGTGTATGGAAGGGAGACATCAGGTGTCGTTTGGGCTAATTTCAGGAAACATGAGGGTTTTCAAGGATGCACTGACTCTGCAGCCAACAACTGATTCAAGCCGTTTCATGCTTCAGCAATTCTAGGCATAAAAAAATGTTTCTGAAAGTGCCGTGCTGTTTTCTGACTTTGTAAGCATATCCGCGTGTGTTAGACACATTGAGATAAAAAGAGCTGTGGTTGGCGGCGAGATGGTTAATAATTTTATGAGGGTTTACCAAGTCATGGAAACAACGCCTTCAGAGTATGGCAGGTTTCTAATGAAGGTGTCTAATGTCTCGCTTGGTTGCTCTGAACAGTTTCCAGGCAATCAATGTTTTGAGCAAGATAGGAGTTTCAAATGATGAAGTAGATTATTAATTATTTGTCATAAAAATGTTGATGATAAATTATTGGTTTTGGGTAAAATAGCAGAATTAATTGCAATCCCAAAAGATTTGCATGCATGTGTGTTTGTCAAAAAACAAACAAAACGGAAGGAACTGATAGACCAAATAATGTCTGAAGAATTAACCTTTTATATTGAATTATATTCGTGTTTTTATTATTGACAGCAGAAAACTTTGGCACATGATTTCATGCAGTTTCTGCGAGTTATCTTTTCTGGAAAGCTGTGACACCTATTTCCCAAAAGACTTTTCACATGCAGGTTTAGTTGGAAGTTTATTTCAAATTCTTCCCATATATTTTATGGCCTCGACGAAATGGAACACTAAGTTGGAGTGTTGGAGTACTTCAGTGATTCAGCTACTAGGAAGCTTGTTTCGGTGGACATTTTGAGAATGGGGTCCATGATGGTCTCTAGTAGATCTGGTATCCGCATTAAAGCCAACATCAATATGGTTGGTTGGTTGGTTGATAGAAGCACGAATTTTCCAGGTTGTCTAAGGAGAGTTGATTTAGTCCAAAACAGAAGCGCAGCTGACAAAAAACATTGCGTAAAGAGTGCTGTAAGGTCCTCACTAGCTGTCGAGATGCTGAGTCTGTTAATATTATTAGATTGTGCTGTCTGAGGCAGACCATTATGTAATAGAGATGCACAAAAGTTACACATATTCCATAGAAGTTGTGGATGCACTTTATCTAATCAAATCGGTGGATGTTAAATGCGTGCACATTGATTTTGCATCAATTACTAGAATATTGGGTAACAAAAAACTAGTTCAGTGAATTCCTCATCATCAGATCCACTTTGTCATCCTATCTCGTTAGTTCAACATAAACTTTGTTTTGTATTTAACATTTCTAATTGTCATTTTATCATGCCCTTTTTTGTTGTCTTTTTACAGTCTGTTGTAAACAAACTTCAGTTGGATAGCACATCAGCCAAATTCTTTTATCTTTTCGAAACGGTTGATTACAACTTTGGTAAGTTTTTTTTTTTTACTTTTCAGAATTGAAGTCGATACTAATTTTGCAAGAAAGTATTTATATTCTTGATTTTCTTCTGGAACTGTTTGAATTTGACAAAAGAAATGCCAAACGACCAGAGAGTGTAACCATCTTTACATTTCTCTAATCTTGCCTACAACCTTTTTATGGTTGCAACCTAGATGAATTGGAGATCACAGAATAAACTAACATTGCATTCGCTTGAGTGTATACCTCTGCTCAGCAATGAAAACAAAATTACTTTAATTAATGAATTTCTATTATTTGAACTGCTTTTCTCATCTTGAATGAATTTCTATTATTTGAACTACTTTTCTCATCTTGAATGAATTTCTATTATTTGAACTACTTTTCCCATCTTGAATGAATTTCTATTATTTGAACTACTTTTCTCATCTTGAATGAATTTCTATTATTTGAACTACTTTTCTCATCTTGAATGAATTTCTATTATTTGAACTACTTTTCTCATCTTGAATGAATTTCTATTATTTGAACTACTTTTCTCATCTTGAATGAATTTCTATTATTTGAACTACTTTTCTCATCTTGAATGAATTTCTATTATTTGAACTACTTTTCTCATCTTGAATGAATTTCTATTATTTGAACTACTTTTCTCATCTTGAATGAATTTCTATTATTTGAACTACTTTTCTCATCTTGAATGAATTTCTATTATTTGAACTACTTGTCTGATCTTGAATGAATTTCTATTATTTGAACTACTTTTCTCATCTTGAATGAATTTCTATTATTTGAACTACTTTTCTGATCTTGAATGAATTTCTATTATTTGAACTACTTTTCTCATCTTGAATGAATTTCTATTATTTGAACTACTTGTCTGATCTTGAATGAATTTCTATTATTTGAACTACTTTTCTCATCTTGAATGAATTTCTATTATTTGAACTACTTTTCTCATCTTGAATGAATTTCTATTATTTGAACTACTTTTCTCATCTTGAATGAATTTCTATTATTTGAACAACTTTTCTCATCTTGAATGAATTTCTATTATTTGAACACCTTTTCTCATCCTGGATATTATTCTCACAACATTTTAACTTCTGACCTTCAAGTGCGTTATTGTTGAACCCTGGAATCTTTCTGTCAAACTCGAGAGTCTCGTCTGAATAATGAAAATAATAAAAAATTATTCATCCGTATATAAAAAATTCTGAAACAAAAGAAATTAAATTTAAAAAAATAAATAAATAAAAAGAATAAAATAAAAATATAATATAATTAAAATTAATACATTGATTAATTAAAAAAAACAAACTATCATTCAAATTCTATAACCAATTTTGAATCTTTGTCACTCAAACTATTTAACCCCAAAAAGGAAAAATAAAGCACAGTAACTAATTTTCACAGCCAAAATTAGTTAAGAATTTATCTATTTCTACTTTCACAAGATTAACTTGAGAAGAGATAGTTTCCAATCTTCAGGGTAGGTCTCGACCTCCTGCAAGACTCTGGCAAATTTCCCTGTGCTGTTTATCACAGAGGAGTGGTGTAAACTCCATTGAGCGTGCTCCCAGTACAACCTATGGGTCCACAAAAAGTGTAGTAGTCTTACTGGGAGGCTGCTCGTCGACTCGGATTATGTCTGTCGTAGATGTCAGAGCGATGGTTGAGCTGAGGCTCATGTTGATGGAGATAGTGCCCTACTTCATCATATTGACGCTACAACACGTTGAATGCTGGTGGTGGTTGCAAACGCGCTATTACTGCTTGCTGTTGTATTGCATGAAGAAGGTTCCGGCAATCGTTATATCTAAGCACATTTTTTCCAAGATTCGGGGCAAAGTCTTTTCAACCTGTGTTCGCTATTCCATGTTGCACAGCAGTGAAACGTGGGCCTCAAACATTTTTGACTTGCAGCAGCTTTGGTGTAATGACGGTGCTATGATCAATTTGGATGTGCGGCTGCAAAATGGAAGAATTGTGCTACACCAGAAACTTTATATTGGTGAGATTACGGATGTCTTGCACACATGGTGTCTCAGGTTGTTTGGTCGTACCACTTTTTGCATCAACTCCATGATGCATTTCGATATCCCGGGTACTAGAGAGCAAGGTAGACCGAAGAAGATGTGCTTCGAGTGTATAAGAAATGATATAACTGCATGCAACCTGTCTGATGTTCAACACTTTGGACGAGACCGCATGGATAGCATGCATGGTATGTTGCCTGATATTGTCCACCTGAAGTTTGTAACACTCACAGCACCCTAAGTATCAAAACTGGATAAAGACGAAGAAGATATTTAGATTCAATGGATTCCTGAGGAAAATGTATAATCAATTTCTTTTCAATGGTAAAATCACTATTAAATATCACGGGACATTTTTTTTTGTCAAATAATTTATTTTCTGGAATTACTCTAATACAAAGAAGACATAATTAATATTTGATGTTATATATGTGCAGTAAATTGTAACAATAACTTATTATAAACAAAGAATGTGTTGCATTTCACAAAGGCGGTGAACCATTTTTAAATGTTTATTTCTGATTTTATAATCACTTATAAAATCACAAATAAACATTTAAAAATGGTTACTCGCCTTTGTGAAATACAACACATTCTTTGTTTATAATAAGTTATTGTTACAATTTACTGCACGTATATAACATATCATTTATATTTAGGCATTTTTAAATCTTTTCCTGTAAGACTAGTTTGGTCAACTGCAGACATAAATGAAAACTTCAAAATTGTTGATCAATTTTATTGCATTCTGAAGTTCAAAGCTGTGAAGTTGGTACATGGAACAACCAACTGTTTTATTAATTCAAACTACTATCCTCATCTTGATTGTTATTTTCACAATGTTTCATCCGATATACGGATTTTCAAACTGAACCCTTTTTTTAATCTATGAGAGTAGATTGTTCTTGTTCCATCAGCCATGACCAGGTAGAAGTAATAATCATGTATTACATTATTCTTAGTTATACAGACCACTGACGGAGATGGATACTGGTGACAACAAGCTGGAAGTAGTGACAGACTTTTGTTATCTTGGAGATGTGCTTTCATCAGGTGGAGGCTGTGAACTCGCGGCATCTACATGTTGCAAGTGTGCCTGGAAAAAGTTTAGAGAGCTGCTACCAATCCTGACAAACAAACACCTGCCAACAACTACGAGAGGGCGTGTATACTCCTCATGTGTCAGAAGTGTGCTGTTTTATGGCTCAGAAACTTGGGCTGTCTCTGCTGGCATACTAAGGAAGCTGCGCTGTAATGACAGGGCAATGGTCAGATGGATCTGTTTGGTAAGGCCTGAACAGTACGTTTCTTTTGAATCCCTGCTCTCACAAGTCGACTTGAAAAGCCTTGCGGACATCATGCGGAAGAACAGACTGCGTTGGTTGGGTCACATTGAACGTAGCGATGGCTGGATTGCTAAAGTCCGACAGTTGAATGTGCCAGCAGAAAACATCACCACTGGCAGACCCAAGTTGACTTGGGAGGACGTAGTCAAACGTGATAGGAAGGCCATGGGTATAGATTCCATCAAGCCTTGCCAAAGACGGGAGTGGAGAGGAAGACTTAGATTTCGAGACTAGACAATCAGGTCCCACCCTCATCAGAGGATTAATTGTGGCCTGATTCAACAAATAAACCGGTTGATGATGATGATGATGATGATGATGATGATGATGATATACAGCCTGTGGTAAGGATTGATATGCCACTATAGATAAAATAAAGGGTTCAGTTCAAAATTCCAAAAAGGTTGCCGAATTCGACATAAAGATTCCCAAGTTCAATATGGATGCACCTGAAGAAAATTACATTGTCCGAAAGGTTGTGAAAAATAACAACAAAAATTAGAACAGTAGTCTGAATAATCCAAATAATCAATCCTCATCTCAAACATTCCAAAACATAATCTTTTCTTAATGTTCTTCGTATTCTGGTATCTTTATCAATATACAAAGATGAATCCTAAATATACAAAGATGAATCCTAAATATACAAAGATGAATCCTAAATATACAAAGATGAATCCTGAATATACAAAGATGAATCCTGAATATACAAAGATGAATCCTAAATATACAAAGATGAATCCTAAATATACAAAGATGAATCCTGAATATACAAAGATGAATCCTGAATATACAAAGATGAATCCTAAATATACAAAGATGAATCCTAAATATACAAAGATGAATCCTAAATATACAAAGATGAATCCTAAATATACAAAGATGAATCCTGAATATACAAAGATGAATCCTGAATATACAAAGATGAATCCTAAATATACAAAGATGAATCCTGAATATACAAAGATGAATCCTAAATATACAAAGATGAATCCTAAATATACAAAGATGAATCCTGAATATACAAAGATGAATCCTGAATATACAAAGATGAATCCTAAATATACAAAGATGAATCCTGAATATACAAAGATGAATCCTAAATATACAAAGATGAATCCTAAATATACAAAGATGAATCCTAAATATACAAAGATGAATCCTAAATATACAAAGATGAATCCTAAATATACAAAGATGAATCCTAAATATACAAAGATAAATCCTAAATATACAAAGATAAATCCTAAATATACAAAGATGAATCCTAAATATACAAAGATGAATCCTAAATATACAAAGATGAATCCTAAATATACAAAGATGAATCCTAAATATACAAAGATGAATCCTAAATATACAAAGATAAATCCTGAATATACAAAGATGAATCCTGAATATACAAAGATGAATCCTAAATATACAAAGATGAATCCTAAATATACAAAGATGAATCCTAAATATACAAAGATGAATCCTAAATATACAAAGCTGAATCCTGAATATACAAAGATGAATCCTAAATATACAAAGATGAATCCTAAATATACAAAGATAAATCCTAAATATACAAAGATGAATCCTAAATATACAAAGATGAATCCTAAATATACAAAGATAAATCCTGAATATACAAAGATGAATCCTAAATATACAAAGATGAATCCTAAATATACAAAGATGAATCCTAAATATACAAAGATGAATCCTAAATATACAAAGATGAATCCTAAATATACAAAGATGAATCCTAAATATACAAAGATAAATCCTAAATATACAAAGATGAATCCTAAATATACAAAGATGAATCCTAAATATACAAAGATAAATCCTGAATATACAAAGATGAATCCTAAATATACAAAGATAAATCCTAAATATACAAAGATGAATCCTAAATATACAAAGATGAATCCTAAATATACAAAGATAAATCCTGAATATACAAAGATGAATCCTAAATATACAAAGATGAATCCTAAATATACAAAGATGAATCCTAAATATACAAAGATGAATCCTAAATATACAAAGATGAATCCTAAATATACTGATTCTATACATCCTATATTGAAATGTTCACATATTGTTTTCATTTATTGTGATTTAATAATAAATAATTGCTTCTGACTCTGATGGCGCAACATTGTTAAACTAATAACAGGAAACTGCAAATCCAATTTGTTATTTACATTGATTTATGATGATGATGATGATGATATAAGAACATTTCTATTGTGAAATAAAAACAAGTCTAAAAGTCGCAGGAAATTGTCAATTTTTGGTCAAATGATTCCGACAATAATTACTTTTTTTCTTTCTTTGGCACAATCTTACCATTATATCAGTTGGAAAGAAAGTAATACCGTTTTGTCCAACACATTTATTTCATCTGAAACATTCACATTAGGGCATTTTTAATCTTTACAATAATTTCCTTTGTTTTCTATGTCTTCTGTCCAACGATCAACTAGCTTCTTGATGCCTTCTTCAAAACATGTCTCTGATTTTTGAGAGAAAAGCAAATTTAGGTTATTTTTGAATTGGTCGTCATTTTCATAAATTTTATTGTTTAAGTGATGCTGCAACGACCGGAAAAGATGGTAGTCGAATGGAACAATGCCATGTGAATAAGGTGGATGAGACAAAACTTCCCAATTGAAACTCATGACCTTTTCCTGAGTGTGTTTTCCTGTGTGAGGTTTCGCATTATTATGCTGAAGCACTACACTCTTCCTATTGAGTAATGCTGATTGTTTTTTTTGATAGAGCAATTCTTAGATCATCCAGCTGCGAACAATATTTTACTTCTGTGATTGTTTGATTAGGCTCTAGTAACTCATAATGAATCAGTCATCTCATGTCCCACCATAAAAAGAGCATAACCTTCTTTGGGTGTTGTCCTTGTTTTGGAACAGGCTGTGGACTCTGGTTTCAGTCTAACCATTATCTTTTGCGTTGGGTATTCTTGTAAAGAACCCATTTTTCTATCTTATGTCATGATTCTTTGAAAAAATGGTTTTCGATGATTCCTGGAAAGCAAAGATGTGCAAACAGTCAATCTTTGATTTTGTTGAGCGTCGGTAAAATTGTGGGGAATCTAGAGTCCAAGTTTTGAAACTTTTCTTAACTCGTGAAGGCATAAAATAATTGTGGTATGGGTTGTATTGAATTGTTGAGCAAATTCTCTGCTGGTTAACTTTGGATTGACCTCCACAGCGTCTTTAATGGCATCTTTATCAATTTATTTTGGCCTTCCCGAACGTTGCCGATCTGACAGGTTAAAGTCTCCAGAAGAAAACTTTTCAAACCACTGTTGACATTTTCGATTATTCAGAACATTTATCCCATAGACAATTCCAATATTCCCTGTAGCTTCTGCAGCTGAGTTTCCATTTTTGAATTCATAGAGCATGAAATGTCTCAGATGCTCTTCACTAATATCCATTTTTTGACGGCTGAGACCATTAAACTTAATATTTTCCAACGAATTACGATATCTGAAAGACAAAGCAAGATATTAAAGCCATCAATTCACCAAAAAATCTAGAACTGTGTACAACTTATGAGGCTGCAAAGTGATGAAGTAAAAAATATGACATTACTTTCTTTCTAACCTGATACATTCATTTTAATCAGTTTCCTTGTGTTGTCTTATCAGTGGTTATGGAGGTGCCTAATGGATACCACTACAAATTAGGATCTCTATCATATATATATATATGATTTATTTACTAACAAGTCACCACTGATGAAGGCCCAAAGGCCACTCAAGGACAAGGGTTAATGGCTTGTGTCGGGTGGATTGTGAGACAAACACCTTGAGGATTGCAGACCATCGTTCGGTCTGGGCAGAATTTAATTACTTAAGGGGATGATTCAACAAGAATTTGTTAACATTGAACTTGAAAACGACCAGGTTGTAGTCAGCTGGGAAGAAGCCACATGTTATTGTGTTACCCTGAGTGGATCCTTGAGGCATTCTAGCATTGATACAATGTGCTTCAAACTTCTGCCCATCAACAACTACTTTTATAAACATATCAGAGAAAAAGGATTTGATAGTTTAGAAGACATTTCTAAGATATTCCATAACTCGCCAGCTTGTGCTATTGCTCCAGACCTTTGTGGCAAACCCTATCAAAGGCCTGTGGTATGTCAAGAGCTATTGCTCCAGACCTTTGTGGCAAACCCTATCAAAGGTCTTTGGTATATCAAGAGCTATTGCTCCAGACCTTTGTGGCAAACCCTATCAAAGGCCTGTGGTATGTCAAGAGCTATTGCTCCAGACCTTTGTGGCAAACCCTATCAAAGGTCTTTGGTATGTCAAGAGCTATTGCTCCAGACCTTTGTGCCAAACCCTATCAAAGGCCTGTGGTATGTCAAGAGCTATTGCTCCAGACCTTTGTGGCAAACCCTATCAAAGGTCTTTGGTATGTCAAGAGCTATTGCTCCAGACCTTTGTGGCAAACCCTATCAAAGACCTTTGGTATGTCAAGAGCTATTGCTCCAGACCTTTGTGCCGAACCCTATCAAAGGCCTGTGGTATGTCAAGAGCTATTGCTCCAGACCTTTGTGCCACACCCTATCAAAGGTCTTTGGTATGTCAAGAGCTATTGCTCCAGACCTTTGTGGCAAACCCTATCAAAGACCTTTGGTATGTCAAGAGCTATAGCTCCAAACCTTTGTGGCAAACCCTATCAAAGGTCTTTGGTATGTTAATAGCTATTGCTCCAGACGTTTGTGCCAAACCCTATCAAAGGTCTTTGGTATGTCAAGAGCTATTGCTCCAGACCTTTGTGGCAAACCCTATCAAAGACCTTTGGTATGTCAAGAGCTATAGCTCCAAACCTTTGAGGCAAACCCTATCAAAGACCTGTGGTATGTTAAGAGCTATTGCTCCAAACCTTTGTGGCAAACCCTATCAAAGGTCTTTGGTATGTCAAGAGCTATTGCTCCAGACCTTTGTGGCAAACCCTATCAGAGGTCTTTGGTAGATCAAGAGCTATAGCTTCAGAAATGGAGCTCCTGTGAATAGATCCACTGACCCTGTGTGATATTACAATCAGCAAGTCAGCTGTTGATGTCGCAGGACAAAATCCATATTGCTTTTCACTGAGCAGTTTGTTTTTGCTGAGGTGGCTGATAACTTGATTTCAAACAAGTTACTCATGACACGTAGGAGATTGATTGGTCTGTAGTGAGATGCTCAAGGCCGATCAGCAGTATTTTTAAATGCTGGGCAAACTGACAAAATTTTCCAAGGTGATGAGAAGCATTTCTCCTTTAAGCAACAATTGAACAGCTTTGTAAGGATAGGAGCTAGTTCCGGTTGCAGCTTTGTAAGAATAGGAGCTAGTTCCGGTTGCAGCTTCTTAAGCACTTTAATTGGAATGTTGTCGGGACCAGTTTACATGATGGCACTAAGGTTCTTGATACGTTTGGCAACATCCCGGACAGATATATGAATGTCGCTCAAAGCGTTTAGTCATATGGTGGGAATTCAGGAGGTAAGCGGCCCTGATCGCAAAGGGTGGAATTTGATGCAAAGTTTTTTGAGAAAAGCTTAGCTTTATCAGATGCTGAGGAGGTCACCTCTGGTCCATTGATAATGGTTGGAATGAAAGCCTATTTGTTATTCGTTAAAACTCGTGAGAACCAAGCCTCTGCTCGCCCACTCTAGATTTAACGGATTGGGCATAGGACTCTTTCGCGTTTTCTATAACACTTTTGCAGTGATTGCTGCCAGTTTTAAAGGTGGCTTTGGTTTCAGATCATCTATTTTGTTGAAAGCAATTAAAATAGTTGTTTTCTGTGAGCAATGGCGGACGCACATTCAGAGATATATCACGGCTGGCTGTTTGTTTTCTGTTGGAATTTCTTGAGGAGTTGAAGCCCTCAATACCAGCAATTAGCCAATTATTTATATCTGATATAATATGACACATTCTTTTTGAAAATGGAATGGAGAAGAATTTCAGATATGATGAATCTAAGGTTATCCCAGTCAGCCCTCAAGTTAGAAATACACATGAAAAAATTTTAATTGCTTAAAATATCTCAATAATGGAATATATAGAAAGAGCTTGATGACTTAAGAATCTTTTTACATTTTTTAAATTTGACTAAAAATAAGGATGTTATGACTATTTTTGTGCCTCGCACAATTGGATATTTTCCCCTCTTTAAGACAATATGCGTTTCGTCACATTTTTTACACTAATTTTTCAGTAAAAATGTTATAGCTTTATTAAAACACAAGATTAAGCAATGAAATTTACTATATAAGTGTATTTTTTACAAGGAATCAGAATGTGCCACTGAAAATCTCCAGAAATTAATGGTTTCCAAGTAATCTGCAGTAAATGCACATAAATATGCTGCAATACCTTAAAAAATAACATGTATCCATTAAAAAAAAGAAGTTAGAGAACTAAAAGTTGAATTGTAATACATTTTATGTACAAGAAGCTGAAATCTAATACTAGGACTGTTTAAAAATGAATATATTGCAAGATTTCTTTGGTATTATTGTAGATTAACACCTTCTGCTAAATCGCCCCCTTGCCTCTCCAAAATATGAGATTCTACTTTTTTTTAGGCATTACATGTTAACACCCTGAAAAACTTGGCAGAAAGAAAGAAAGAAAAACAATTATTTTAGAATTTAGAGTGGGGATTAGTTTCACGTATAAATTTAATGTAAAATAATCCCCCATTTCAGGGCCATTCTAGCGTTTTAGGCCAGTTAATCACTTTTTTCTATAGGAGATAAACCCTGTGCGTTTTTCTTATTTGTTTTTTTTTGGGAGGGGGTCTCCCTTTTTTCTTTTCTTTCTTTAGACAATTATATGTAGTTTTACGAGGGTTTTTGTGGGAGGAAGAGGGCGCTTACCACTGTGAACACCCTGAAAACTTAGCAGAACCCCCCAATTATTTTAGAATTTAGAGTGGGGGATTAATTTCACATGAATTTAATGTAAAATAAATCATCATTTCCGGGATATTCTAGCGTTTTAGGGCGGTTATTCAATTTTTTTTCTATGGGGAAATCAATCCTGTGCGTTTTTCTCTATGAGCGTCTGCTTTTGTCTTTTTTTTTTTTTTTTTTTTTTTTAGACGATTATGTGTGGTTTTAATGGGCTTTTTGTAGGATTGGGGGCTTGCCACTCGGACTTAGGGTAAGTGATAAGGTTAAGGAAGAGGGTTTTGTTTTGGATGGATGTTGTCATTCGGACTTAGTGTTAGGGTTATGGTAGTTTTTTAGGGGGTGGCTTGTAACTCAGATGTAAGGTTAATGGTACAACACGTTCAAGATAAGGTATTTTTAGGAGGTGGGCTTGTCGCTCGAACCTAGAGTTAGTGGTAGAGCAATTATTTATTTTATCTCAAGTTTTCAGCTTGAAAAATATTTTTTAAATTGCACTAAAAGGTAAGAATGGCTGGGAAATGGGAGATCGTTTTATGTTAGATTTATATGCGAAACTGATACCCCACTCTAAATTCTAAATTATTTTTTTTGTTTTTTTTTCTTTTTTCTGCCAAGACTTTTAGGGTGTTTACACGTAATTGTCTAAAAAAGTAGAATCTTATTTCTTTTTTTTTTAATTGGCGACTGGAAAGTCATTACTACTAGAAGTTCGAAAGTTGAGTGAAAGCCAGTATTTCTTGAAATATTTTTTTTTTATAAAAGAACCACAAACAGGATTAACTTATTTAAGCACAAAAAGTATTGTCTGTCTTTTTTTTTTAAAAAGAAGTTCGTAAACGAGTTTTACAAAGCTGTTTATAGCTAGCTGCTGCCAATACTAGCAGCCATTGTTGACTTTCGCTCAAAAGGGGACAATATTTTTCGGATAAGGTAATTTAAAATTACAACTACCGAAAGACAAAACAACATACAATTATAATTTTAATGCATAAAAAATGATAAAAGATTGATTTATTTACTAGTTGGGGTACGAAAAATAGTTTTAAAGAAATGTTCGATACACGTCATGTTGAAGGTTTATTTTTTAAAGATAATGGATCAATTAATTTCGTACCCTTACAATAATTGAAATTTATATTTTTTCTGATTGTTTTCCAAATTTCATGACGAAATTTCTCAAAGCCGAATGGTACGATATCTTTAAAAGAAGAGGAGGGGGGGGGGGCTAAAGAAAAACTAGCATAAATGGACGCAAATGGCGTTAACATTTTTATGACTTTATTTGCTAAAAACTCTCAAAATATATAATGTAGATTATTATTTATTAATGCATATGAAAGGATATTCATTTTTGAACAAAATGGTGGTATTTTGATGACTTAAAGTGATTTGTTTTTTTAAAATATGACTATTTTAGTAGAACTATCTTGAAATCCATGATTACCCAAACTGTTTTATGGTTGATGGGTATTGCTACTCAAGTATCTAGTTATGCTGTGGTGGATGTAGTATCTATCATACATTTGGAAATGACAACGATGTTTACATCCGAGAGATAAGAGTATCCTTATTATCTCCCTTACATTGGTCATTCTGTAATTATCTGTAATCTGTAATTATCTCCCTTGTATATTTCTCATGTATATAAAAATGAGTGCTTACGTGTATCTCTCTCTTATGCACCAAGCGACCGACGAGTTAACGTGTTTGTGTCTCTTTTGATCTCAGTCCTTTTGCTCGTATTATTGTCTTACGTTTTCAGGAATGATCACATCATAACATCTGGCGACGAGAATTTAAACGAAAAAACTCAGAGTAATCGAACATACGAGCTCACGTTTTTTTTTATTCCAAAAAAAAAACAAAAAAAAAAGAAGAAATATCCAAGAAACAAAAAACGAAACAGAATGTCTTACAACGGTCTACCCAATTTTCCAAGTTTTAGCGTCCACGAAAATCCGAGCACTAATGGAAATCGCTGGCAAAAGTGGTTGGACAAACTTGAGAATCTATTTGTAGCTTTAGATATTCATGAAAACGGTAAGAAGAAAGCGTGTCTGCTTCATTTCACCGGAAACAAAGTTTTTGATATTTTCCACAACTTTACGGAGATACAAAAAGGTGTCGGTGCAACCATCGAATTGGATGGATCAAAAATACCAAACACCTATGAAATAGCAAAGAAGTCACTGACCGACTATTTCACACCGCAAAGAAATATGTCTTATGAGATCTTCAAATTTCGACGCGCATCGCAGAATGTTGACGAAAGTCTAGACTCATTTCATGTGAGATTGAGGACATTAGCGTCCACGTGTGATTTCGTGGATACAGATCAGGAGATACTCACACAGATCATCCAAGGCTGTTTACATCCAAGAGATAAGAGTATCCTTATTATCTCCCTTACATTGGTCATTCTGTAATTATCTGTAATCTGTAATTATCTCCCTTGTATATTTCTCATGTATATAAAAATGAGTGCTTACGTGTATCTCTCTCTTATGCACCAAGCGACCGACGAGTTAACGTGTTTGTGTCTCTTTTGATCTCAGTCCTTTTGCTCGTATTATTGTCTTACGTTTTCAGGTATAATCACATAACAGTGGAAAGGTATATCGAAGGTCTTATTGAACTTTGTTTTAATCTTAGTTAAGACAACTGAGAGATCGAAAGATACGAGCGGAGACAGAACAATAGATGAGCACTGTTCAGGACAAGTTGTCAGGAAAAGATCAAGGAGGCTTGCAAAATGTCCATTAGCATCAGGCATCATGAGTAGGTTTGTCAGCATCGGTCACGCGAGCGAGTTTGCCGGCAAAAAAAAAAAAGGGGGAAATCAAGACAAAACTTCCCTACATCATCGATCTTGTTTGAGTGGACTCGCCATTCAACATGTAGAACATTAAACCCATCACAGATATGGATGCTGGCAAAAGGGTGAACAGACAAGACATGGTCAATTTTCTCAAAGATAGTAACTCTGTTATTTTGGGTACGGTAGAAGACAAAGATGAATGCCAGTTTCACACAAAAAGAATAGGACCGGTTTGTTCTCTTGTAAGTGGATTTGAACCTCTGGAAGGTTGGAACACAGACCCCTGATATTGGAAAAGGAGATCTGGTAGTAGGTATCCACGTTAGAAGTTGGGGAACTGGATTTAAACTTGTCTTTTTTTTTTTTAGAGTTTTCATGTTGGGATTGGAAAAAAAGGAAAGAGATCAGTAGATAGGTTGAGAGACGAAACACAGAGAGAAGGAGTAAGCAGATTGTCTTCGTAAATTGTTGAAGAAAGAAAAGCTGTAACAGTTTCCACTAATATGGCATCGGGAGGCCTCATTGGAAAATACTGCATCGTCCAGAAACTGCCCCTTTTCTTTTACGTCTTTCTCAGACGTTTTTGCACATTTCAACAAGTTCAAATTCTGTTTTATTTTTTCGTATTTTGTGAATAATGGTTTATATTTTAATGGCTGTATGTCATGTTTTTACATATTTTATTTTGTAGAAAGAAAATTACAACCCCAAGAGTTGCCCCACAATATTTATATTCAGAATTACAGTACAGCTACCGCCACTTGTATAGCTTTAAGAAAGTGGGTCTTTTCGTTGGCCCTTGAATTACGGCTCAGTTTCAGTGAATATGTTAACAACTTGTTGTATTGGCAGGTAAGCAGTTCAATTTTGTTTTTAAAATCACACACACACACACACCCACACACACACACACATATATATATATGTATATATATACATACATATATATATATATATATATATATATACCCCAGAAAGAACAGTTGGAAATAATTTATACACCATCCACTATGACTATGCCATCCCTACAGCTACATATCTAGAAAACGGAGCTGTTAAACCTGACATCATAATATGGGACAAAAGGGAGAAAGTAGCAACCCTAGTTGAAGTCAGTGTCCCTAATGATGCAGGATTAAACAGAGCTGAAAGGGAAAAGATTACTTAATACCAAGGTCTTATGTACGACATGAAAAGAAACAGGAATCTTAGGAAAATCTCCATCATCCCAGTAATTATAGGAGCAACAGAACTAATGAAAAAGAATTTCAAAAGCTATCTGGCGAGTATACCCGGTGAACCGAGTGCAAGAGAAATACAAACAATTGCACTTAAAGGAACGATTAGAATCTTAAAAAGATCTCTAGGCTGGAGTGTCTGAAATAGTCGGTAAATGTCTGGCATCTGGTAGGATGCCCCATCTCCAGAAAAACGGAAAGATAAGAAAAATAAAAATATATATATATATATATAGTAATATAAACCTATTTTGGGTGGTAAATAATTCCGATCTAGTAAAAGAAAAATTAGATCATATTAATTCTCGTAAACAGGCTAAATCAATCTCGACATACGATTTTAGTACATTATATACAAAAATACCCCATAAAGAACTTATTAAAGAATTAGGTAATACTGTAGATTTAGCTTTTGCAGGAGGAAAAGGTAAATACATAGACTTTGCAAAATCTAAAGCCTTTTGGTGTAAAAATAAAAATGGTAAGACGAGTGTATCCAAAACTGGTCTGATAATGCTTATAAGTCACCTTATAAAAGAGAGTTACTTTCAAATAGGGAATAAATTATTGCTCCAAACAATAGGTATTCCAATGGGTTTGGATCCGTCTCCATTTTGGGCAGATCTATATTTACATAGACTGGAATATATATATATGTCATCATTAATAAAAAATGATATATCTAGAGCGTATAGTTATCATGGATGTAGGCGATATATTGATGACCTTGTTTGCATTAATGATAGCGAAGAGTTTGCAAATACTAAACATTTAATATATCCTAAAGAGTTAAAATTAAACTGTGAACATAAGGGAACACAGGCTACTTTTCTTGATTTGGATATAAAAATTGAAGATAAAATATTTATCTATAAACTGTTTGATAAAAGAAATTCATTCCCTTTTCGTATCGTGCGAATGCCATATAAAAATAGTACTAGCCCTGTGTATATATTTTACGGGAGTATTATGTCTGAATTTCTGAGAATTGCTCGTGTTACCTTAAAATTAGTAGATTTCATGCCCCCAATTTCTGATCTAATAATAAGAATGATTAACCAAGGTGGCGATCAAAATAAAATATTTGGACAATTAAATAAGGCAATTACTCGCCATCCTGATGCTTTTAAATCTTATCAAATTAATCAAAATAAACTGATAGAACAAATCATAGTATATATAAATAGAAATAATATAATATGAATAAACGTATATATAACACATCTGCTAATTATAATAAGAAAAACAATAAAAATACAGTAGAAAGAAAGAAAGAAATGTTAAAAAAAAAAGAAGAAGAAGAAAACCGACAGTTATGAACGCCGATTTTAAACACCGGGAGTTGGCAAAGAAGAAGAAGAAAAAGAGAGCAAATTAACGGTTAACTTATAGACGCAGATTTGAAACAATGAGAAAAGAAAAAAGTCGACAGTTGGGAACGCAGATTAGAAAAACTATAGTGAACAAGGAAGATTATTATTTATTTGAGGTTGACAACAACGGGGAGATGGACAACAAAGTAGGACGAGGGAGAAAACGAGGAACTAAAGGTATATATATGTGTGTATGTATATATATATATATATATATATATATATATATATGTATATACATATTTATTTATTTATCTTTTATTTTTTGATGTGTTGATGTTTTTTATATTTATAATATAAAACTAAAAATAATACATTAATCACTTAAATAATAGTGTCATGGATTCGTCCAAACACTTTAAAATGCAGCAACATTTTTGTGAGTAACGGATAAATTTTATTAGACAGACGAACAGCGCAGGTAAAGAATTTTTTTTTTTTTTTTTTTTTTTTGTGTCTTAAATAACTAATATAAGTTAGCAAAACATTTATATGGAACAAAACGTAAATTTAGTATAAGGAACGTTTATGTTTTTGTCTTTTAAGGGAAGTGAGGTCTGATCAACTCTGCTGGGAAGCCATGAAATTAAATACTGTCTTGTTTTTAAATTCCCGAAACAGTTTTTCATGGTAAACAACTGATGATCCCTTAAAATAGTGTTAGAAACTAACTAATATAATAACTGTAAAAAATAAATTGACTTACATGAGTGATTTTCCACTGGAAGACTTGAGACTATAAGTTTTTTTTTTTTTTTTGTTTTTTTTTATATAGTTTTAATGGTTGAGAAACTTCCGAGACTATATATATGGATTTTTTTTGTAGTGAAAATACTGCTCAGTATATTTCAAACTAGCAGGTCTAATAGGCATTGCTTGATAAGAGTTTAAAAAAACTATAATATATCTGGCTAAAATAAAACATTTTTTCAAGTGCATAAGAGAAAAGGAAAGGAAAAATGGCCGAGCAACAAAAATCTACTGAATTGTAATATTGTCTACTGTTTAATTCAGTATCCTTGGTTAATACATTGTCTCGTTACTTTCTGAACGCACCTTGTATTTAAAAAAAAAAACTGGACATTTAATTCATTGAGCTTGACTAGTGATAAAAATGTAAGAAAATCACCTGTAGTTTCGTTTTTTTACATTATTTCTCCCGAATCTGGTTTCTTCTGTAATTAAATGAAGATATTTACACAATATAAAAAAATAAATATTTTCTTTAATCTTATAAAAACATAAACCTTCAGTTTTGAAGTGATTGCTCCCAGCCAATGCTGGATTATCCCCACATTAAAAAAAAACTTTGACTGAACTTCCTCTCATGAAGGACATTGTTCTTCATGAGAGGAAGTTCAGTCAAGGTTTTTACTGCCTTACATATAGTTTGGGTATTGCCTGAGCCCCCTTTTTCAGTAAATAGTTATATCTTTGTTAAAACACAAGATTAAGCAATGAAATTTGCCATATAAGTGTATTTTTGTGCAAGGAATCAGAATGTGCCACTGAAAATCTCCAGAAATTAATGGTTTCCAAGTAATCTGAACTAAGTGCACATAAATATGCTGCAATACCTTAAAAATACCATGTATCCATTAAAAAAAAGAAGTTAGAGAACTCAAAGTTGAATTGTAATACATTTTATGTACAAGAAACTAAAATCTAATACTAGGACTGTTTAAAAATGAATATATTGCAAGATTTCTTTGGCATTATTGTAGATTAACACCTTCTGCTAAATCGCTCCCCAAAATATGAGATTCTACTTTTTTTTTAGGTATTACATGTTAACACCCTGAAAAACTTGGCAGAAAGAAAGAAACAGAAACAATTATTTAAGAATTTAGAGTGGGGATTAGTTTCACGTATAAATTTAATGTGAAATAATCCGCCATTTAAGTGGCATTCTAGCGTTTTAGAGTCTCAACAAGACAAGGTATTTTTGTTCTCATTGAGAGTGCACTTTTTTGGAGAGCTTTACCCCACCGCATCCCACCTACATTAGAACCCAATCTTGAATCTAACTTTTCACAGAAATTAATCAGTGTTTCACAAAATCTTAGAATGGTAAAACATCCTATTGATTATTTCTTATCTATCGGGACCGTTTGGCATTTTGCTAATGGGCTAGAAGACCAGGGTTCAATCCTCAGTCGAGTCATACCAAACATTTTTTTTAAAATGGTACTTGATGCCTCCTTGCTAAACACTTAGCATTGTAAGGTTAGGATCAAGGGTAAGTGGAGTAATCCTGGGAAAGGAGTGACAGCATCCCCTCCCTCACACCATGACCTAGTAGCCGATGAAAAAGGAGCCTCTGAGTGATCCTCAACTATGGCCGACCATTCATCTATCCAACAAAATAAACAATGTTCTATTAAAATTTGAAGATTAATGAAATGGTCCATTGTAGGAAAAGTTTGTTAAACTCTTATTAAAGCATTAAACTCCCCCAAATCTTGTAGAGATTTTCATGAAGAGAATTGGTAAAAATAGAATTTTAATTCATCAAAATTCAGATTTCAATTTTCATGAAATTTTCAGCATTTAATCAATAAATTGTATATTTTATCAGGAATTCAAGTTTAAAAAATTAACACAAGAATTTTCAAACTGGAATTTTTTACAGAATTTAAGTTAGGACAAGATTGATACAAATATTCAATTACATTTGTTTTTCTTAAAAATATGCTTTTACCATTAAAAGCGACCCTATTTCATTTTTTCCAACAACATTTTAAGTACGGGGACAAAAACTAAAACTAAGGGAGCCTTCGGATCACTGATTGAATCATCCCTTTTAGACCCCTTTGCAACTGCCCCTCTCTCTTAGAGGTCGGTCAGAGATAGCTTTCGTTGTCTCACCCTCTTTCTCTATTCATTTAGCGTCACTTTCCCCTTGTTCAGGGGTCAGACATTTTTTTACATTTTGCATACTCAATTGCTTCTGTTGGCCCTTTTGTCAACAGTCCCGCTCTTGATTGCTGTCTTTTATATGAAGCAATGTTTTTACGGTTGGATGATCTTCCCCTCACCAACCACAGTTGTAAGCGTTTTACCTAGCCTTTACCATTACACAGACAAAGCCTACAAAGCAGCAGACACTTTCATGAGATTTAACCGCCTGTTGAGACAGTTTACCAGTATATGGTGCTTGGAGCCACACATGAAAGATTTAGGGAATGCGTGAGAACCAGGCATGATCACCTATCCTGATACCCTCAGAATGCAACTGATGACTCATGAAAATAGTTTTTACTAACCAGCCTAGTTTGGAGTGTGAAAATGGGTAAATATAGTGAAATTCCTTTCCCTTGTGTCATTAATATATATTTTTCAGCATACTTAACTTAGGTTACTGTTTATTTTTTTACAGAGAAAAATGTTGGTGTGTTTTAAATTTGGTGTGTGCGATATTGTATATTTCTATGCATAATAAAAATAACCCCTCTTAAAGAAAAAGGACCCTTGTCAATAGGGTGGGCTTAATATAGAGTTTTAAGTTTTCTTTCAGAAAAAAAAATCCAAGTTGAAAACTTTAGTGAATGAAATACTAAAAAAAACTTTTGTCTTATCAAATTGTTTTCATCAGTTTTTCCATGGTCCAAATCGGAGTTTTGTTTTATTTGCAATTAAAAGAAAAAATCTCGCTTGATCTCTAATGTGTTTTAAATCATATTAAGAAGATTCAATGTGTTAGATGTTGAAATGAATCTTATATGAACACACTCAAACTTCCATATCATGTTTGCACCTTATCTCAAAGGGGATAATGGGATTTTTCCCAATGTAAAGGCTGGTTTGCTCTAATAATTATTGTTTTAATTATGCTTGATTTTCAATATGATTTAAATTTCATCAAAATAAGATATATTTTAAGTTTTGAAGGAGATTCAGACCTGCCTAGCTTCCTAAGGTTAGGTAAGGCACTTAGAGATTCGGGACCACTTCCATTGTCTTCCCCAGAAAATGTTATACATATGATTTAAATTTCATAAAAATATGATATATTTGAAGGTTTAAAAAGGTTATGTCCTCATAGCTACCTTAGAGTGCACTTAAAGATTTGGAACCACTTCCATTATCTTCCCCAGTAAATTTTACATAAGAATAAACTTTTAGATTGTATGTAGATTCTCTAACCTTTCTTTCTATAAAGAACACACATACATCACACAAACATTGAGTTTTATACGTATAGATTTACATTCACTATTCTGTTATTTTAAACTTTTATTGTTGTGTTCTTTTTGTTTTTAGGCTGTGGATGATGTAAGCCGAAGTTTGATAAAAGCTGGTGATAGGCTGTATGAACTTAAGGCTCTACAGGAAGCTGCAAAGACGAATGAGGTGAGATGACGCATTTCAAAATCCGATACGCTACAAACCATTAATAGCGTCTCTTCTAGAATTTCTTTCGCTTATCCATACTTATACTTTCATGCATCCTCTTTGACTTTGTTGTCGCTTGAATCTCTTTTATTCTAATTTGTTGTTTTTTTGTTTTGTTTTTGGTTTTTGTAAATAAAAAATGTATTGGCAATTAATAAATCTTTGTAATACTATTTCAAAGAGAAGTATCATTTTGAAGCAATATTTTTGGTGTATGTTCAGTGCTTCGGCCATACGGAAAACGTATTTATTTATGAAAACAAATTATTTATTTATGAAAACAATATTATGTACTTACTCAGTGGTATTTTATTGTTCAATGTTGAAAAAAGTAGGAAAAATTATCTGCTAGAACTTTAATTACAAGTATTTTCCCATTTTACGTATTATAGCAATCGCTTCGATGAGCATGCCTCCATCTTGTTTCATTGGACACAAATCAATGGCATTTCGCGTTATTATCTGCCCTTGCAAGTTATCTGCCCTTGATTTGTAATGGATTCCATTGTTTTCTACACTCTTCAGGATTTGTAAATTTTGTCTCGTTTTTTCGTTTGTATTCGATGCTGATGAAATTAGACTTTAGGTCAATTTGGGTATTAAAATTAACTTTTAATTCTAAAAACTCTTGGAGTTTGAAATTGGTAATTTGCTGAAAAAGAATCATGAATGTATTTAGACATAATGATTTCGTCCTTAATTATTATCATTTCCAATTCTAATTAAGCATTTCCAATTCTAATTGAGCATTTCCAATTCTGACAATTAACAAGCCATAGATTGTTTCAGCTTTTCTTTTCTTAACCGATCGCTTTACCGGCGGGGCCACAAATTTGCCGACTGCAATACCATTGACGGAATCCTGGTGATTTGGTGAGCTAATGAGTTCAACGATATTTACGTAGCCTGACATGTCGTGCAACATTCTTAGAAACCATTGTATTTAGATTTTTTTTTTCATTCTTTGGTTTTATTTTTTTTATAACCAACAAGATAATTATTGCTGGTCCCAACCTGAATTCCATGAAAAGATCAGGAAAGTTCCCTTGCGCGATCTGCCTGAGTGATACAGGGAGAAACTCCATCTTTTGTCCCGTCTGTTCCTACTGGATCCACAAGAGATGCAGTGAAATCAGTGACCTCCTCCGACCGCATCAGCAATACAGGTGTCCTCGCTGTATGGGCACAGCTAGACTAATCGACGGCAGACCAGTGAAAGAGGTCGCAGTTGGGGATAGCAAACTGGAATCTGTAGCTGAGTTTTGCTACATGGGCGACTCCCTTTCAGCCGATGGTGGTTGTGAGACTGCTGCTATTACCTGATGCAAGTCTGCCTGGAGGGGCTTTAGAGAACTCCTGCTCATCTTGACAAATAAGCATCTGGTGATCACAACTAGAGGACAAGTGTACACCAGCTGTGTGAGGAGTGTTATGCATTATGGCTCTGAAACATGGGCTGCATCGGCGAGCACGCTCAAGAGACTGCAGCGTAACGAAAGAGCCATGATTAGATGGATCTGTTATTTCAGGCCGGAAGACAACACTCTCTTCGAGACACTTCTCTCTAGGCTTGGTATACGGGGAATAACTGATGTCCTTAAACTGGGCAGGATGAGATGGCTTGGCCATGTAAAACAAAACTCCAGATAGATCTCCCGGGTCAGAAACATGTCCATTGCATCAAATCTGCAGGCTGGAAGACCAAAGCTTTTTTGGGATGAGCCGTGTAAACGTGACCGTGCAACCCTGGGGATTACAAACTTAGATCCTTGCGACTGCCGAGCCTGGAGTGGAAGACTTTGATCAAGACTGACAGGCAGGCTTCACCCTCTATAAATCGGATGAAGAAGAAGAACAGTTCCTATATGGAATACATACAGAACTGTGATAATTGATAGAGAAAAACATGAGTGAATATGATGTTTGAAGGTGCCCATCCATATGCTGGATTTTCCCAACATAAGTATACCTAGTAAAGTTTTAAAAAACAAAACCATGCATCAATGAACCATATGCATAAAGGAGGCGAGAGAGCGCATCGGTCAAAGCATAGTACAAATCTGCACATTAATGACGATGAATAGTCGAAAGAAAAAAAATGACGATGAATAGTCGAAAGAAAAAAAATGACGATGAATAGTCGAAAGAAAAAAATGTAAATAATATTTGTGTCACAGTAATTGACGTTCTTTCATTTTGTTTTGCCACATCGTGTTTATTTTAGTTTTATGTTCGTGTTAAATTCATTTGACATAAAACAGCTTGCATATAACCTTTATTCCTTTCAGGCATATACAGGCTGCAGATGATATTTGTTTGCGAGTTTCAACAGTGACTATATTTCCATACTTTGTATTTTCAGAATAATTGATTGACAATTTTGAATTTCCATATTTGTGAAAGAGACACAGTTCTTTTTTGAATGCATACCGGAAGGACAAATGAAGAGATTTAAGACTTTCTCATTGTAGAAAAGGTAAAAAAAGATTTAGAATTTGACTACGAGGCGACGTCATAGAGAAGAATGCATAAATGATGATCTGATATTGAAGTTAAGGTGTTGGGATTAAATATCCCTGGAAGAAAGTTCAATTCTCGTACGTGAGAATGCAGTAACAATTATGTAGATAAGTACAAAATAGAAACAGGGCAACAGCTTTTGTGAGAAGGAACACAGCAACAATCGTATATAAGTTTAAAACCGTTTTACTTGTGAGAAAACATGAGGGCAAATATATACAACAAATGGTGAGTTCAAAGTTCAGAAAGGAGGAAGTTAATTTAGGTTTGCGAAAACGTGCTTCGCGAACTTATCTTGTGGGAGTTCTGGTAACAGGTTGCACGTGCGCCCGCCTCCAATTCTGGCTCTTGTCGAGATGTAGTCACTTCAGTCCAAGATGGTTGGTAACAGAAAGGAGTGGGGGCTCTCTGCGACTGCCGTCGAGAGCTTTATCACAAAAGCATCCAGCCGCGGTCCTACCCGGTTTAAAAGGTGGGTCGAAAAGAGGCTGGGACACAGCGTGCAAGCGTTTTTATGGGCTGACTCACATGACCTCTAAGGGAGTAGGGGTTGGGATGCCTGACAGCCAATCCGTGAGACCCTTAAGGGACAAGGCTGCAGCCAGTCAGTGAGGGGGACATTAATAAATTCCAATACAGGCTATCATTGACAATGAATTCCACTCCTTTTTGCTGGACACCACTGTGACGATGCACGTGGATGTCTGTTTGGTCGCTGCCGTTGTCATCATCATCGCCAATGAACAAAAGTATGCGAATGCCGTGGATGGGTTTTCAACCGTTTATTTTGACATAACACACTTGACAGAATTTCTATGTGTGTAAGGAAGGGAGAGAGACTCCAGGATGAAAGATTAGTATAGAAAGATACTATATCACTTTAGCCACCTGTGTTCATTGTCCTGCAAACCGCCCGGGGTCAGCGGAACGACCACTTTTTACGTCCGACTCTACTGGTAACAGGATCAAGAAGGTCAACGGCCTCCCACCATCATGATGTCACTTCCGACTTCCATTTTGGCTCCCACCCTCTCTTCCAGGGAGCCTTCGTATTCTCTGCAATCATCACTATCTAACAGTGAACCCCTAGACCAATCAGATAGACCGTGGTGACAGCAAAACATAGCATTTCCAATACCAGCCAAAAGACCAAGTCTTGACTGTGAGAGGACTTGGTCAACCACACTTCACCTAAAATCTGGCATCCTGGCTTGCCTGACTGCAGCCCTCTTAACTTCTTTCTGTGGTGGAATGAAATACCAACAGATCGAGCTGCAACATGAAGGATTAACTAAAAGCCAGAATCCACCATATCCTTCGGAGGCCTAAATTGTAAAACAGTGACAAAGGCCTGTGGACAGGTTTGAGGTCGCCTCAAGGCTATCATAAAAGGAGGATTCATCAAGTGAAATTGAGAGAACAAGTCATGAAAACAAAGTGATCCAAGTTTGAAGAATAAATCTAAAAAAATGAAACTATTATTTTTCCCTCAACAATAATCTTGCGAACAAATATCGTCCGCACCCGGTTTTCATGAAAATCAGAATTTGAATTGCTTCAGTTGATGATACTGACTTAATAATTTTGTTTTCTTTTAGTATTTGAAAGTGGCTCGACGATTGGATGCTTACGGTGAAATTGTCTTCCCACATTGTGCGTGTGACTCACGCAAAGACGGTCATGTGATGGCAAGTGTAGGGATCCGTGCCTTCCGCCTGCAAGCCTGCAAAGAAGATGGATCCATTGAAGTAAGACTCACATTCTTTTCTTCTCCAATGACTTAAAATCAAAACTTAGCAATAAAAAATGTTTCTGACTGTTCAATATTTACAACGTTTCAGCCGATCTACTCTCCAGCCTTCTTCAGGTTACTTTTTATCATAGTCTGTAACCGTGCAGGAATTTCGAAGTTTTGTTCTTTTTAAATATCTTGTATCAGTTAATTTTTCTTGAGGTTCATTACCAGAGTTTGAATTTACAACTTGTGGGAGGGGGGGGGGGTCACCCTATATATTAGAGTTTCTCCTAGACCAATTGCCCTACCAAGGTTTATTATTTTATTCATAGCTGAGAGAAGGAGAAATGAATTCATATGTTTTTTTTTTCATGAGTATTAATGCAAATAGTGGAAAAGGGTTGAAACTCTATCAGGGCACCACTTACACCGACTTCAAAGGAATCTTTAAAGCTCAATTTCACCTGATAAATACAAAAATAATAATGGACTCATTGCCACAGTCAGTAAAATGATGTGGCTCATCGTCACTGGACGTTTTCTCTGACGTCTCTCCTTTCTACTTTCTTTGTCTCTTGTCCAAAGTCAGCAAGTTTCAGAAATTAAATAATGACAGTTAATTCTTTTTAACCAATGAGAATGCAGATAATTCTTTTTAACCAATGAGAATGCAGATAATTCTTTTTTTAACCAATGAGAATGCAGATAATTCTTTTTAACCAATGAGAATGCAGATAATTCTTTTTTAACCGATGAGAATGCAGATAATTCTTTTTAACCAATGAGAATGCAGATAATTCTTTTTAACCAATGAGAATGCAGATAATTCTTTTTAACCAATGAGAATGCAGATAATTCTTTTTAACCAATGAGAATGCAGATAATTCTTTTTAACCAATGAGAATGCAGATAATTCTTTTTAACCAATGAGAATGCAGATAATTCTTTTTTAACCGATGAAAATACAAATAATTCTTTTTTAACCGATGAGAATACAGATAATTCTTTTTAACCGATGAGAATGCAGATAATTCTTTTTAACCGATGAGAATGCAGATAATTCTTTTTTAACCAATGAGAATGCAGATAATTCTTTTTTAACCAATGAGAATGCAGATAATTCTTTTTTTAACCGATGAGAATGCAGATAATTCTTTTTTTAACCGATGAGAATGCAGATAATTCTTTTTTTAACCGATGAGAATGCAGATAATTCTTTTTTTAACCGATGAGAATACAGATAATTCTTTTTTAACCGATGAGAATGCAGATAATTCTTTTTAACCAATGAGAATGCAGATAATTTAAGAGTTCACCTTTTTCTTATTGAGGTTAATTTGCAGTGCAATAACCAGTTGTTCTGTTTCTCATCGGTCGTGAGTTCGATTATCACTATGATTTCAACATTTCATCAATGTGGACCCTTTCAAGTTGGAGCCACTTCTACTGCTCGATACAGGTTCAGGCTCATCACATCCGCCGCAACAGTTCTGCTAATTTCACATTCTGTGTCAATAACAGTCTTGTCACTTGCTCCGGATCTATTTTATTCAATAATGTACTAATACTGTTGGAAAAAATATGCCCCCCCCCCTCCAGCTATGAAAAAAATGGTGACTTGTGTTCAACTATTTGTATACAATTGTAACAATACGTATTGTGTTGTAGCATTAAATGATACAGAAGATGTTGATATGCCATAAAACAGAAATGAAATCATTCTTCGAATGAATATATATTAATCCAAATGAAATAAAAATAACCATATGAGGCAGTAATAATATTCCCCATTTCTCCAAATTTGTATTTGAAGTGCGATCACACTATGAAAGAATTGTTTCTTAAATAAACCAAACTAATTGTAAACAGTAAATACAGAGTGGGGTAAAATGATCTGGCACGTTCGTAGGGTTTAATAAATAATTTTAGGTGCTTCTCCAAATTAGGGCTTGAGCTAACTTTGACCCTATCGTTAGGGTCAGGGTTGGGGTCAAAGTTAGCTCGGGTCCTAATCTAGAGAAGTACCCCATTTTTGTTTTAAAAATTCCATCAGTCAAATGTTTATCATTATTGTTCACACACTGTCAAAGATGTTCGCAGAAGTTGTTCATAACTCGACGTATCATTTCAACAGGTATAAAACCGAATGACGTATATACATTTGGAAAATAAAAATACTTTGTGTGTAACGGAGAGCGGCCGATTGACGTAGATGCAGACACTTGTCGGCGCCGTCCAAAGAGGCAGCGTCTGGTATGCTGTGTGTGGGGCGAACCCGAAAACGCTCGCTGACGACAAAAAAGAAAGAGGAGTGGGAGGAGAAAGACGTCAGAAAGTCAAATACGGTTTTCATTTGAAAATCCGGGCAGTGGTGTCGAGTGAGAGATTCATGCAAATTAAGTTGATTTGCATGCGTCGCATTATTTTTCAATAAGAGAGCGAAAGTGAAGATTCAGTCAGTTAGGTGGAGATCATTCTGAACGTGGGATTGGAAAACGAACGAAAGAAAAGAATAGTGCTGGATTTTTTTTATGTTGAACTGAACGACGTTTTTTTATATACAGTTGAGAGAGACGGTTTTTTTTTTCTTCCATTTGGACTTGATCTTGGCGACACCTCTGTTAAAAGATTATTTCGTTATTTTTTTTCTACTTTGTGTTCATTATTTATTGTAATTCGTTTAATTAAACCTTACAAATGTGTCAGACCATTTTGTCCCATTCTTGATTATGAAAGATTGTTATCTCTTCACGTTTGGCAATCGTTTAAACAGCTACAAAGACGTGAGTAAATACAACCATTAATTTTTAAACACGAGATCAGTGATATTTAAAGGGAATCCTTGACTGAATATTAAAAAAATAAATTCCTTTTTATTTTTCAGTATTCGTTTGTGTCAGCACCATTTATTTACTTTTGTATTTTATTTGTTTCATCTAGCCCCAGGTTGTAGAAATAAAATGGTCCGATATAAAGAACTATGAAATAGATGATGAATCCATGTCGTTTAATTTTGAATATTTCCGGCCAAGCAAGAAATCAAGACTAGTTCGAATTTACTCCACCTATGTAAGTAATAAGATTTCTGTTTGTTTTTCTTATATCACTTGTATTATCAATTTATCTACAGTTTATATTTGGCCTTTTTTGCAGTTATGTTGCCTCTGTTTACCCAAAGAATAAAGAGTTTTATTTTATTGAATGCCAGCAGTACCGACTTGGTGTTGCCTAGTAATCTTGTTTAGTTTCACTTTGTTTATTTGGCTTCTTTTTTTTACAAAATTCTTAAAAATTGTTGTAAAACTAAGCTAATTCTCCTAAGGTAATGTTATTTTAATATCTATTTATAGAATTAATTGGATAAAAATAGTTCCATATAAGCATACTAATAATAGTCTCGAACTGGAAATAAGTTTATGATTCTCTATTTATTAAGTGAAGTGAACAAATTAAATCTCAATATGAAAAATAAAATATGAGTAACTTTATATTAATGAAACTGCTTTATGAATATAGAGTTGTTTAGATTTAAGTGTAATAATAATCTCAAACCCGAATGCAATTAATAATTATGTATTTATTAAGTGAAATGAACAAATTAAATCTTAATAAAAAGTCTAATCAATTCTATATTAATGAAACTGATTTATGAATATAAAGTTGTTTAGATTATTTTTTTAAATATCAGAAGAATCTTGAGCCTGAATGTAGATTCTGCTTCTCTGTTTATTAACTTCAGTGAACAAAGTAAACCATAAAAAAAGATTCTGAACCAATTTTATATTAATAAAACTGATTCATGAATGTAGAGTTGTTTAGATTTTTTTGAAGTGTAATAATAATCTCCAACCTGAATGTAGTTTACTATCAGTGAAATATGAAAAATTGTACTTAGTGATTTTGGTAGCCGGACGGGTATAAGCAATAAATATAGCATTAGTTTTAAATTTTAATGTTTTTTTCTTTCTTTGGGGGTTATCGGTGGTATCTCCCTAAATGGTAAATTTGACAAAAAAAAGTAAAATAATGTGTCCATGTCCACGTTACCCTGTTGCCTAGAATACGTATTCCATAATTCATAATGATGAGTTCAATAGTTTAGCATTTTACCATACACATACATTTTATTGATGCTAACGCATGCACACCAATCCTTTTAAAATGTATTATTTAATATAACTAAAAATGTGTTAAATCTTTTCTATCTAAATTATTTCAAAAGCTTTTTGGGGTGGGTACAAGTTTGGATGGGTGCACCCTCTTAATGTTAAAGTTTACAAAAAAATAATGTACCCATGTTACTCACCGGGTTGCCTAGAAAATATATTCCAAAATTCATAATGATCCGTTCATTAGTTTAGAAGATTATCCTATACATAGAAATATATATGTACACCCACATACCTAACTTTTTTTTTTTCTTGTTTTTGCTGGGTTAGGGCATCCTACCGAATGCCAGACATTCACCCGCTATTTCAGACACTCCAGCCGAGAGATCTTGTTAAGGTTTTAACCGTCCCTTTAAGCGCAATTGTCTGTATCTCTTTTGAACTTGGTTTACCGGGTATATTTGCCAGATAGTTTTTAAAATTCTTTTTCATGAGTCCCGTTGCTGGAATTACGTAGATCTTCCTGAGATTTCAGTTTCTTTTCATGTCGTAAATAAGACTTTGGTATTTCATTATCTTTTCCCTTTCAGCTCTGTTTAAGCTGGCATCATTAGGGACACTGACTTCAAGTAGGGTTGCTACTTTCTCCCTTTTGTCCCATATCACTATGTCAGGTTTAACAGCTCCATGGATAGTGTATGACTTATTTCTAACAGTTCTTTCTAGTATGTTCCAAGGACTTGCTGCTACACTGGATATTCAACTTTTTACAAATGGTCTAATGGAGATATTTACACACAATGGATTAAACAGTGGATTGTGTCGCATCGTATAGTAGCCACCACCCAGGAGAACCTTACAACTGGATGTCAGGCGGCTCACCCACTCCACTTCTGTGTGGCAGAACCTGCACTTGTTGTCGTTGCTGAGACCACTCATCTTTTTATATGCATTGGTCATCAAGCCTTGGTCTTGAGCAGCCATTATCATTCTCTCCTGATCATAGTGGAGTGATTCTCTTTTCAGCCAGTCTACAGAGCCTTCCTTATCTACATATTCCTAGGATAGTTCATCCAGAAAATATTTGGCACATTATTCCAGTTTTCTGCAATGGAAGGTCTCGGTGTATTTCTGACGGCTCTTCTGGGCTATTTCCGTGGCAGGATTGTTGTCCGTTTCTGCCTCATTTGTAAGACAGTCCTGTCCAAAATGTTTTGGCCAGTTTTGTGATAGAGGTTGTTCTACTGGCTCTGGTTTACTTAATGTTGGTGTATCATAATAAGGTTGGGGTTCTGGGAGCTCATCAGATATTGGTCGGTGCTCACAATAGTGGCTTGATATTAATGGTCAATTTCTTAGAGACCAATAACTCCTGCTCCTCTTGGCAGATACAGCCTTGGTAGACACTGGTTTCTGTACATTACTCTGTACATTCTCAACATTTTTCTCGTTTTAGTGTCTAATCTATCAATGTCCTATTGTGGCCAATTAATAATGCCAAAGCTGTATGTTATCACTGGCATGGTAAGTTGGTTAATGGCAGTTACTTTGTTTTTGTTTGTCAGCTGTGTTTTTCAAATTTTTCTAACACGGCGTATATATTCTCTGCCAATTTTTTCTCTCATCCTGGCATGTTGAATTGAATCATTTTCTTCTGCCAAGGTATTTGTATTGTTCCTGTTCTTCAAGGTCTTTGATATCAGTATCTCCATCAAGCTGTATGTTTTCCATTTGGATCTTCTTCCCAGCTCTGAGAGAGCACTTAATAGGATAGTATGTGTCTTTGTTGATCTTTTCCTAAATTGACTTATACACAAATAAAACCACCTATCTTAATATGCCCCATGAAAGGTGTCATTGATTGTAACGTTGGTTAAAGAAACAATAAACAACTTTGAACCATTTAAACATTTGATTTTTCAATTTACTACTTATTCAGGAGTTGAATCTTGGCAGTGATATGCTTTTGCAATTAAGTATGGATATGATTTGCCAAATGTGTACACTTAGTTATGAGTGACAAGTTTATCCTCTATGGCCCTATATGCATGTAGGTATCAGATTGGTTGGTTTTATCATGTGGCATAAAACGGATTTGAAGTGAGATAAGTTGCAGTGTAAACATTAGAAGACATATCATAATATAAGGGATTGCCAGATAGGAACTTTAAACCTCTTGTGTTTTTTGTCAAGATAGAAGCAACTTTTCGATAAGGAAAAATGGATATCGATGGTTGTATCTCTTTCTTGATGATTGTACCAGCAACCGACACAAGAGTTTGCTGCTGCTGATGATGATAAAACTGCTGTCTTTGAATGGTGCTGTTTTGGAAGACGTAGAGTCGTTTGTGTATCTCAGGTTCATCCTTGTTCTGTCCAGTTAGAAACATTAGATTCACCTTTGTATGCTCCCACCCGTCCTGGGGGAGGGGGATTTCAATATCAACCAAGTGACTTGTCTACCAATCTATCGTCTCGACAATCCTCCTCTATGGTTATAAGACATGGCAAATGAGGGTGGTTGATCAGCGGAAGTTGCAAGTGCCTCCTCTGCATCTTGCAACATTGCTGGCGTGTTAGCCATGTCCCGACTGCTGTTGTTCTTCTCCAACGCCTCAATCTGAAGCCTCTGCTGTCTGTCTTGTTGCAGCGACATCTTCGATGGTTCTGACATGCAGATCGTCACCCAGAGGGGGAATTTATTTGCAACGTAATCCTCACGACCTGGGTGGCGCAAGCATATCGATTGACAGCTGATGATATTGGGTGACAACCATCAGAAAGAACTTGTTTAGCGGTGGAATTACAATTGGTTAACCATCTCTTGCGATCTTGCTCAGAACTGCTGTGCGGGGGTCACCATGGTTCAGGAAGGGGTGCACGGAAGAAGCCTGCTTAACTCGACCACAGTGAACCCATTGCAATAACAGCAGAAACAACACAAGAATAAAGTATTCAGACCACAATTTCAACCCCGGCTTCAACATCTATAGCCTCCAACTAGACGTATATGTAGAGGAATCAATGTAAATTAATACCACAATTCGTACAAATTAAATTATATAAATTTATTTACAAACATCAGAAGATATAGAGATTTTAAAAGTGTGTATGGCAATAGAGCTGAGTTCAAAATATTTTGGTTGAACTAAACTCAGCAAGTGTCAGACTTCTGCTGATTGTGCGACTATGAACAGTTTAGTTTGTGTTTATTGTTTTCCCACAAGTTGTTTTAAGTAGTGCTTATATAACGCAGGGAGTGTGTATGTTTTCAAACTGCTAAACGTTGTCCGATGTTACTGTAATGACGAGTTATTGAATACTGGACTGAATAGAAATTATGTCTATTACTTTTAAAGTGTGAGAAAAGGCTTCTAGCAGTTTTGATGCCACATTTATATCAAATTCTCTTTGTGCTTCTTGTCAAATATTTTTGGTTGAAAAATGTATATTCTCTTTTATTTGAATTCGGAGCTGATATTGTATGAAATAGCAACTCCTTTTTTGGAGGGGCTAATTTTTCTTAATGTGAATTGAATCCTGTAGACAATTTGAAAACAAAGTGTTAGAATTCATATTCAAGTTTTTTTCAAGTGTAGGATTATTATTAGTAAAAAAGTCATTGAATAATAATTGTTTGCCTCAACATTTATTTATTTATTTAGGATTATTATTACTAAATAAGTTATTTAATAATTGTTTGCATCAACATTTATTTTGCAGTTTAGTACAGTTTCTATTATTTCTAGCTGGGAAATGAGTTTCAAATAACTTTTATTTGCACTGACATAAAAATGTTACAAAAGTAAAACATCTGAGAAATTGCCATGTGATCAATTCTGCCTTTATTTCAGTTTGTATATATGTATGATAGTTTCGAACGAATATTTGAAGAACTGGATTGGCAAAAAGAGGTACGTCGAGTTTTTAATCAACATTAAACGTTTCATAAATGTTATTGTTTTGCGTACCGTTTATGCACTGAAATTATTGCACTTTTTCATCGGAGTGCTATTTGTAGTGGTGTTGGACGTTTTTTGAGTTATTCATGACTCATTGAGCATCTCTTATTTTAATTATTTCCTGTCAATATTTCACAGAATATATAATACAGGTGTATGGAAAGAAATTATTGTTCGCACAAATATTTATAACGGCTGCGTCTGAATCAATAAAGTTAATAAAAGAAAAAACTGAAGTTTTGAAAAAGAAAAAAGGAAAGAAAAACAAATCTGTATAGAAAATAGAAAGGAAAAAATGAAAATAAATTTGCTCTCTCAATTTCCCTAAATACTTGAAATGGATTCATCCGGCAGGTTTTACTTGCTAACTTTTGTGTGACTGGATGAATATATATATATATATATATATGTATATGTGTATATATGTATGTATATATATGTATATGTGTATATATGTATGTATATATATGTATATGTATATATATATATATGTATATTTCGGCAGCAAGTCGTTTATTATACATGTGTCATTGAAGACCACAGAGTTTTCTTTCTTTGTGATCTTTCTGGTTAATTTCTCGACTCGGCGAGCGATTCGTCGTGTTTCCGGTGTCAATTGGTGAATGATGGCGCCTAATGTTGTATCTTGGGCCATTTCCTGAGCGCTTTCGGTCTTCAGGAGGCTGTGCGTTATTGTTAGTTGACACCGGAAACCCGACGAATCGCTCGCTGAGTCAAGAAATTAACCAGAAAGATCGCAAAGAAAGAAAACTCTGTGGTCTTCAATGACACATGTATAATATATATATATATATACACACACACACACAAATAAATACACATTGCTCTTTATTATAGAGTGTGGATAAATATACAAATCAAATTCTTAATATTTTATATTTCATCAAATCGAACCAAAAATGTCCTTGTAAATTCATTATTTTACCATTATTTTTTAATTCATCCAGTTTATTCTTAAAGTAATTTAATTATAACTATTTTAAACCAGATTAGATAGTCTGTTCCAAAAGTATATTACTATTATTAAACAAAGATCTAATTGTATGATAGCTTTTAAAATCTTTCTTGCCAACAAATTATCAGTGCCAGATATTAAACAGAATGTGTTCCATATTTAGAAATCCCATTAAATATTTTAAAAGTCTTAATTACCCTAACCCTAACCTTAACCCTAACCTCCGCGTTCTTTTTTTAGTAAAGAAGTTACGTAACCATTGTTATAACTGAGATCCTTTTAATAGGTTAGTCATTTCTCTTTGTACACTTTCCAATTTTGATATTATATCACGATTCCCATTTGTTAACTATTTGTGCTCAGGATTGAAAATATTCTCTATAAGGTCTTATTAAAAGTCTTAAATATTTCAACAATAACAATTCCCTTGAAATAAAATTTCTAATCATCCAACCAATTATTTTATTTGCATTTGAGATAATAGACAAAAAATGATTTTAAATTCATTCAAATTTACTCCCAAGTCACATCATTCAGTTACTTTATTGATTCTCCTGTTAAATTTATATTCATATTTTATATATTTGTTGCGATATGTTAAATGTTACACTTTTCTTTATTAAATTGCAATTTCCATGTAATTTCTCATTTTGATAAACCACTAGATATTTATTTGTACTATATCATGTGACAATAGCCTAACAATGTTAAATTGCTTGGTCAAACAAGCAATTTAACATCAGCAGCAAATAATTCTACTATTGATTTTATACTATCAGATAATGAATATGAAAAAAAGGGGGTTCCCAATACTGAACCCTGAGGAAATGTTGAAGGTATACGAGTAATTATTACCAACTTTGTTTACAATGTTCTTTTTGACAAAAAATCTTTCCCTATTATATTATTTGAAATACCCGTTTTTGTGTTTTCATTTTTTTCTCGATAAATGATAATTAGATATGTTATCAAAATCTTTGCTAAAATCTACATACAAAATATCGTCTATATCTCCATAACAAATATTTCCTTGACTTTCCATGGACAAATCCATGCTGTTTAAGGTTTATACCTATTTAATATATTTGAAAATGTGATTTCTAATTAAATTGGAAGAAAAAGGAATCATCTTAAAGAAAAACTGTATTCAGAGAATACTATCAACTCCTAATTTATTTCCTAAAAAAATGTTCTTATTCTGTCCAGAAATTATTTGACTTCATCAAAAATTACTATATATTTCTAAACATATGTTTTTCTTTTTTAATTAAGAAGACTTCTATTACCATTCCATGATAAATGCCAGTATACTGAAATCATATGCCCTTAATAGGGTTAAGATGAAAATTCATATACAGTAAATGTATAAAAGCAAGGAAATTCCCAAATTTTTACACCAAAAATAGCCGTTAGGGCTCCACGGGCCTCAAAATCCATCATTTTTCAGTGAAAAAGTGGTTTCATGCGACATTGCAGGTCCTAAAACATCCTCAAAAGCTATGAATGGATATAAATGGTTAAATCTGATATAGTACTTTAATTTAGGACCATTTTCGGGCTGTGAAAGGGTTTTCATGAATGTAAAATAGCCAAAAACTATTGGCCTGCACCTTCTGAATTTTGCAAAATTTTCAAAATGTTTGATTGTTTAGTGTTATTTATGTATAAATGAACACAAAAAATACTACTCGCATGAATCTGAAATTTTCACCCATTACGTCCCACCCCTAATTTTCACCCATTACGTCCCACCCCTAATAGTAATAACCTAAAATGTTCAGAAGGCAAGAAAAAACGTGACAAAAGAGCAAACAGAATAATGGATTAGTATGTGTTGTCAACCGTGCAGATATTCCCAGAAATGGTAAATCCAAAATAAAAAAGAATAATCTTCATGAGATAGTAGTAGTAGTAGTACTGATGGCTCAAATTCCACAAAAGGCCAGCAGTTGTTGTGAGAAATCTATGGTAACTGATTATTGCTATAATGCAAAATGATTTGCAATAGTTATTGAAAGAGACAGAGATTGCTGGAAATTTGGAGAGCCTTGTCACTCAGATTCCAGAGAGCACCACTTATTGCCAGTGAGCAATCACTGATAATGGCTCGTTTAAAAACTCCAAATGAGTAAACAATGATGATGAGATTATTATTAATCCAACAATGTTTATGACATGTTGGTATAATTGGCATTAGCTGCGTCTCTGGGTAGAACTAAATCCCCTAATTCTTTCAGATCAATATCATATGTCTATGAATTTAGACCTATAAAAATATAATGAGAGACTTAGTCGCCCGCTGTGAATTAATGGATTTGGCTGTTTTCAATATTTAAATCCAGTCATATTTATTGTATTCGATTCTGTGCTACTAATGTTGAGAAAGGTTTGAACCCCTACTCACCACCTCAGAAACTGTAAAATACCCTACAAGAATGTATTTATAAAAATTAGACCTTTATAGTTAATAGCTCAAATAATCTTATAATTTCTCTTGATCTCTCCTGAAAACTAGCTGAATCTAATACTAAATCAGAAGTGACAATGCAGTTATAGGCCTAGAATATTAAATGTAGATTTAAGTATGTGATACTAAAATAGGTTTTATAATTCAACATTAAATGACTCCAAAAGGCTTGATGTGTCCCCCACGTCTCTCTCCTACCCAAATTTTAAAACAAAACTACTGTCAATTTGTAAAAATTTGTTTCGGCTTATTAAAGTGGAATCTTCATTTTTGTATCAACCAGCCACTCAAGCTTGGCTTTACTACAGTAAACCAAACATCTGCAGAAAGGTAACAATTTTGTTTCTCCTCCAAACGGGCATTTGTTTTGCTTCTTGAACTTTTCGTAAAAAGGTGCTGGGAAATAAACCAAAAACTTCTTTCCTTTCTAATAACATTTTTCTTGACTTTTTATGCAAATAAATGCATTTTATAAACCTTTCCACTCAACTGATTTAAATCTCATGACTTTTCATGAAAATAAATGCATTTTATAAACCTTTCCACTCAACTGATTTAAATCTCATGACTTTTCATGAAAATAAATGCATTTTATAAACCTTTCCACTCAACTGATTTAAATCTCATGACTTTTCATGCAAATAAATGCATTTTATAAACCTTTCCACTCAACTGATTTAAATCTCATGACTTTTCATGAAAATAAATGCATTTTATAAACCTTTCCACTCAACTGATTTAAATCTCATGACTTTTCATGCAAATAAATGCATTTTATAAACCTTTCCACTCAACTGATTTAAATCTCTTGACTTTTTATGCAAATAAATGCATTTTATAAACCTTTCCACTCAACTGATTTAAATCTCTTGACTTTTTATGCAAATAAATGCATTTTATAAACCTTTCCACTCAACTGATTTAAATCTCTTGACTTTTTATGCAAATAAATGCATTTTATAAACCTTTCCACTCAACTGATTTAAATCTCTTTTCATGCAAATAAATGCATTTTATAAACTTTACCACTCAACTGATTTAAATCTCTAACTTTTGCAATATGTTTTTTGTAATCACGTTTCCATCTTTGCGTATTTTCTGTTTTAAAATCACACTTGGCCACCATATTTTCTTTAGAATTTGTTTCGGCTAAGAAATACATGTCATTAATTCTGGTTTATCAATGACGAAAACAAGAAAACTTAAGTATCATTTTGATTCTTATATTTACAACATTTCAGTCTTCTGGAAGTTGAAGGTTCAATCCTTACCGCGGGCGATAATAACTAAGAATACCAAAAATTAACCCTTGACGGACAAAATGAGAATGATCTACACCTGTGGATTAAATTAAGGGATCCGTTGACAATTCCGTCCAGATTTTCAAGTTCATGTGGGTAAAACAGACGCGCACATATCTGAGGCAATGGCTGAATTCTTAGAAAATGACCTCCAGTCTAGTGGAATAGGGTCACACATGGATGGTAACATTTAATGCTGGTAAGACAAAGCTCCTTTCCTTCAACAACTTCAACTACCAATTGTCATGGCAAATAACACCCTACCTGAGAGTCCAACATTCAAACTCCTCGGCCTAACATTCACAGGTAACATGAATTGGAACAAATACATAGAAGACATTGCCAAGACTGCTGCAATGAAGGTGGGCTCCCTCTACCGAGCTAGAAAACTTCTCACACCTGACAGTATCCTATATCTCTACAAAGCCACCATCTGCCCATGCATGGAGTATTGTTGCCACATCTGGGCTGATGCACCATCTACTAGTCTCTCCCTCCTTGACAAGGTCCAAAAAAGAGTCGCCAACTTAATAGGTCCCTCACTATCCACCAAGCTCCAGCCCCTGTCCCATCGTCACAATGTTGCATCCTTGTGCTTGTTTTACAAGTATTTCAATGGAATGTGCTCCGATTTACTTGCTGCTCTGGTGCCCTCTCAACGTAAATACACTCGACCAACCCGACAATCTGCCAAATCCCATCCATTTACTGTGGAGGTCCCCAGATGCCGGAGAGCCTTTTACTCCAATAGCTTCTTTCCTCGAGCTGCCGACCTGTGGAACTCCCTCCCTGCTCCCCGACTGTACCGACATGCAGAAAGTTAAAACTAATGTGAACAAGCATCTCGTTGCACAGCTCCCAATCTAGGATGACTCCCTAAACTTTCACCCTAATTCTCAGTAGCCCCTTACGTCTACAGTGGCAGCTTGCCTTGTTTGGGGTGAACTAAGTAAAAAGTTAATACGTATTGTGTTTTTACATTAAATCACTTCAAAACAGACGGACGAAACCACGTACAAAAATGGGCGCTTTTTTACCACTGGAGAACTAGAGAAAATTCATGTTTTTCTTTGGTTTCGGAGCACAAAGGAATAATATAATATTAGCCTTCTCTTTTTGTTTTAACCTATAAACTAGTTGGACATACCCCGTGTTGCCCGTACTAAGTAATTTAAGAAATAAATGGTAATGAAGAACGTTATTACATTGCCAATAAGATGGTACAACAATAACAAATGAAAATTGGCTAGTCGAAAGCAAAGTTTGATTTGACAGCTTTAATGTTATGTGGGTCTAACTTTGAAAATCTAGCAAGTTAGCCTATTTGAGGGTTCTTGATAATTATATAATTACTAGCAACATCCCATGTGTGAGAGAGAGAGAGAGAGGGTGTAGAGAAGAAGAAGAAGAAAGGGTGGGGCCAATCAAATTACTGATACATTTCTGCACCTTATCAAGAACCCTCAAATGAGACAGAGATTCACCAGCCCGAATATGACAACAGTACTCAATACATTTAATATAATTATTTAATTAATATGATTATTGGATAACCTTTGTATTGCTCAATTTTTGAGCAAATGGTGATCAATAATTACTATTTTAGTCACGTTGTTTTGTTGATGAAGTCTGTAATCAGTGTTTTCAATATTAGTTTCTTATTATTTTCGATGATGTATGTGAAGTGCATGGCAGGAGTAAAATATTAGGGGGCAAATAAATAGGCTACCCCCTGTTTGGGTTACGTATTTGGAAGAGTCAGACGTTGGGGTTTAATAATACTAATTAATGTTTGTAGGATGATATTAAATGAGAATCTCTTGAAACGCGATCGAGTGGAGTGTTGCGTTTCATGGCGTCTGATGCATTTGTTTTTTTGTCTAGTGTAGTCAAAGTTACAGGGGAAAAAACCCAGTCTACTTTATATAGAAGATATATTTATAGATTAAAAAAAAAGAATGGGTGACATGTGTTTACTGTTTTGATTTCATTATTCAAAAGCAATATTTAAGCCTTTAAACTACCAATTAGAAAGAAATGTCTTGCTTGAACTTTAAAGGCGAAATTCAAGTATTAGTTATTTTGTGCTTCCAAACAAAAGAAAAACGGCCATTTTGTTATGTGCCCCTGTGATTAAAAAGAACTCACAGATGGTTGCAAACTAAGAAGTTCAAGTCCTTGCAGATCTGTTATACAAACATGCATTCTAATACGTTCCAGTTAAAGAAGAAAATTAAAAAAAAAAACAGCAGAAATTTGTGTCAAACATAAAATGCTTGGATTTATATTTAAATAAAAAAACAGAACTTTAGAATAAAAGAACTCAGAAAATGGTTGAAAATATTGTAAAGTAGGTAAATGAAATCGAACACAAAGTTTTGATTTTTCATTTAATAAAATCTATGATAATTACTTTTTAAAATTTTTATTATTGAAAGCTTATATATACAAATCCTAAGTCTTTCTAATCACAACACCATGAGAAAAGTACCTAATTTGGAGTGGGTGGCTATTCTAGTAGTCAGAAATTCGTAGAATATTGCTCTATTTTCTATAACGGACAAGTCTAATATAATAATGCTAGTGAACGTATCGAGGAAGTGGTTGAGAGACAGTTATATATATGGCATACAGGAAGCTTGAGACTGTATTTTGGGTTTTGGGTTTATGAAGGAAGCAGACATTTTTGGAGGGTCTCCTTTTCTTTCTCCTGTGTAGGGGAAGGGGCTAATACTGTGTAATACAACTACATAAGAAAAGATTATTAAAACTTAAAGCAAAAATGTGTGCTGTTGTTATTCTGTTAATCCATATGACAACAATTACAACTGCTCCTACAAAGAGAAAGAGAGAGAGGCAGACGACCTTTACACACTACAGCTATGACAACGGGATGCAACTATGCTAGCTCCTACTACAACCGGCATCAGATGTCACTCACAGATAACACTACACGGCATGCCTGCCATCTGTTTATGTGGCGAAGGTTTTGTTAGGCGATGCTGCACAAGTAAATTTTATGGATTTTTTAATAATTTTTTTTTAATTAAAAATTTTACTTACTAAATGATAGTATTATGAGTGTTGCCATCTTGCTTCTTTCCCTATGAGACTATGGAAACATAAATTGTTCACTCTTTTAACGTTTGGCTACCTGCAATACAGAAACATCAAAATAATGAGCCTTTTGTGCTGCCGTAGTCTAATACAGAAGTAGACAAGATGGCAACACCAGTAATATCATATTGTTGTTAATAAAAATTTTGGCAGATGCAAAGGACATGGAGGACCGCTGGCTTCCGGTGAAAAAAGCTTGAAGAATGTGTGTACAGATGCTGAAAGTGATACAATTTTTTTATTCATATTAATTTCAGACTTTCCTTTTTGCCATATTAATTTCAGACTTTTCTTTCATCATAATCTAATAATTAACATAATACAGACTATTTGGAAAATAATTTGTTTTTATTTGATTGTTTTCAAACCATTTTTTTAATAATAGTGAAAACCTTTTTTCTTGGAAATGGACTAACTTCCGGAATCAAACTTTTTTCTTAGAAATGGAAATGCCCTAACCCTAAACCCTAACCCTAACCAAAAAACATTATTTTCAGTAAATATTTCCAAAAAAACATTAAATAAAAAAAAAACACATTCCGTTGCTCAAAAACATTATTTCTTGAAAAAAAAAAGATTATTCTATTTTGTTTATTTTCTTCAATGAACATTTTTTTTAAGTTTTGAAAACAATCAAATAAATTATTTTTCAAATAGTCTGTATTATGTTAATTATTAGAATATGATGAAAGAAAAGTCTGAAATTAATATGAAAAAAAGAAAAGTCTGAAATTAATATAAAAAAATAAAAAAATTGTTGTATCACTTTCAGGCATCCGTACACACTTTCTTCAAGCTTTTTTCACCGGAAGCGAGTGGTCCTCCATGTACTTCGTGTTATAATACTGTAAGCGTATGGTGACAAGCAGAAATGAACGAACAACACGGGATTAAAATTGGAAAAATACTATGGTTTATTTTCCGATAAGTTATTTTGGAATTGGAGTGAATGTCAGTAGTCGTCGAGAAGTCTTGGTGGGCAGTAGTAATTTGTGAGCCGAGCGAGCAGTGGTAGAAGCAGTAATAGTTGCGGTGTAGAGATGTCGCCATTGGAGGACGCGGTGTAGTAGTAGTGCGAATAGTTGTGTTCAGCGTCGCTGATTCAATGGCGTTTAGCAGACGAAATTGTTGTGATAGTCTCGTTGTTATTTTGTTGTACTTGAAGTTGCTGGGTTTTTCGTCGTTGTTTGAGGAGGACCGAACGTCGCTATTCTTGTGTTCTTGGCTGATTCCAGATTTCCCCCCCCCCTTCTATATCTCTCCTTCCTGTAAAAGAAAAAAAAAAAACTTCTTTTGTTTACTGGACCCAGCTGTTTTTATGTGAAAGTGGCGGACGTAGTTGTAGACTCTTGGCTCGCAGGGGAGAAGACCAATAATGGCCGTTGACTCCAGAAAACTGTGTTTGTTTGTGGTACTATTTTTGGCCACAGTGATCGCGGTAGTTGATCGGTCAGCCCGTAATTTCGTGGTAGTAAACATGATTATGTTTACAGACTTTTGTGCCACTGTGGCGATCACAGAACGCCTCCCAGTGCCTGGGATTCCACTTTTAAGCGGTCGGGAATCAGGTAAATAAGGCCGACTTGGATGGCGGTCGTCATGGTAACACATGCCAGACAGTATGACGGCGTCTTCAGATCAAAACGAGATCTAAAATCATAACAGCTCCCCCAGATCTCATTTTGACCTGAATTGTCCGGCACGGTTAGAGTTGCATGTGTGAAGTGTCAATAGTCTAGGGATCAGGTTTGGTCTGTATCCCGATGGCATTTGAGGGATCTCTATGCGTCTGGAGTCTTGTATATTCTGCGCGGTTGTCTGATGAATGAGTGCATTTGATCTGTGCGGTTGCTTGACAAATGAGCGCACTTGGTCTGCGCGGTTGCTTGACGAATGAGCGCACTTGGTCTGCGCGGTTGCTTGACGAATGAGCGCATTTGGTCTGCGCGGTTGCTTGACGAATATGCGCACTTGGTCTGCGCGGTTGCTTGACGAATGAGCGCACTTGGTCTGCGCGGTTGCTTGACGAATGAGCGCAATTGGTCTGCGCGGTTGCTTGACGAATATGCGCACTTGGTCTGCGCGGTTGCTTGATGAATGAGCGCACTTGGTCTGCGCGGTTGCTTGACGAATGAGCGCACTTGGTCTGCGCGGTTGCTTGACGAATGAGCGCACTTGGTCTGCGCGGTTGCTTGACGAATATGCGCACTTGGTCTGCGCGGTTGCTTGACGAATGAGTGCACTTGGTCTGCGCGGTTGCTTAACGAATGAGCGCATTTGGTCTGCGCGGTTGCTTGACGAATATGCGCACTTGGTCTGCGCGGTTGCTTGACGAATGAGCGCATTTGGTCTGCGCGGTTGCTTGACGAATATGCGCACTTGGTCTGCGCGGTTGCTTGACGAATGAGCGCACTTGTATCTGCGCGGTTGCTTGACGAATGAGCGCACTTGCTCTGCGCGGTTGCTTGATGAATGAGCGCATTTGATCTGCGCGGTTGCTTGACGAATGAGCGCATTTGGTCTGCGCGGTTGCTTGATGAATGAGCGCACTTGTATCTGCGCGGTTGCTTGACGAATGAGCGCATTTGATCTGCGCGGTTGCTTGACGAATGGGCGCATTTGGTCTGCGCGGTTGCTTGACGAATATGCGCACTTGGTCTGCGCGGTTGCTTGACGAATGAGCGCACTTGGTCTGCGCGGTTGCTTGACGAATGAGCGCATTTGGTCTGCGCGGTTGCTTGACGAATATGCGCACTTGGTCTGCGCGGTTGCTTGACGAATGAGCGCACTTGGTCTGCGCGGTTGCTTGACGAATGAGCGCACTTGGTCTGCGCGGTTGCTTGACGAATGAGCGCATTTGGTCTGCGCGGTTGCTTGACGAATGAGCTAAGGGGATGAGTGAGCACATGTGGGTCTGTGCTGGTGTTGCTGTGCGTCGTTCAAGTTGATGGTTCCTCCTGTTGATCAACGAACGTCCAGTTGTTGAGTATCCGGTCGTGCCCGTGCAGGTGCACCCGTTTTTTTTTGTTTTTTTTTTAACCGATGTGATTTCTTCCATAATGTTGTCAGCTATGTCCGGGAATGTCTGGTGCCTGATGAACGTCCAGGAAGATGTGGCTGTCGCGTCCTGCGTTGAAGAGAGCCGGTAGATCTCGAAGGGTGATGCTGATGCTTGCCGAGCCCGACCTTTAACAACCAGTATTAAGTCGTGAGGCTTGGTGTTGCCGTTCGTGCCCGCCGAGCCTGCTGAAATGTCCAAAATCGCGGTTGATGAGGTCTGGACGATATGTCATCTTCTTTACCAGATTTTGTGTTTGAAATTGCCGATCTGTGATCTTCGATGAGGCTGAGAGGTTCATTAGGTATGAATCCCGAGTAGTCCATTCTACTTATCGCACGCTTCTGACACCAGTTGTTATAATAGTGTAAGCGTATGGTGACAAGCAGAAATGAACGAACAACACGGGATTAAAATTGGAAAAATACTATGGTTTATTTTCCGATAAGTTATTTTGGAATTGGAGTGAATGTCAGTAGTCGTCGAGAAGTCTTGGTGGGCAGTAGTAATTTGTGAGCCGAGCGAGCAGTGGTAGAAGCAGTAATAGTTGCGGTGTAGAGATGTCGCCATTGGAGGACGCGGTGTAGTAGTAGTGCGAATAGTTGTGTTCAGCGTCGCTGATTCAATGGCGTTTAGCAGACGAAATTGTTGTGATAGTCTCGTTGTTATTTTGTTGTACTTGAAGTTGCTGGGTTTTTCGTCGTTGTTTGAGGAGGACCGAACGTCGCTATTCTTGTGTTCTTGGCTGATTCCAGATTTCCCCCCCCCCTTCTATATCTCTCCTTCCTGTAAAAGAAAAAAAAAAAACTTCTTTTGTTTACTGGACCCAGCTGTTTTTATGTGAAAGTGGCGGACGTAGTTGTAGACTCTTGGCTCGCAGGGGAGAAGACCAATAATGGCCGTTGACTCCAGAAAACTGTGTTTGTTTGTGGTACTATTTTTGGCCACAGTGATCGCGGTAGTTGATCGGTCAGCCCGTAATTTCGTGGTAGTAAACATGATTATGTTTACAGACTTTTGTGCCACTGTGGCGATCACAGAACGCCTCCCAGTGCCTGGGATTCCACTTTTAAGCGGTCGGGAATCAGGTAAATAAGGCCGACTTGGATGGCGGTCGTCATGGTAACACATGCCAGACAGTATGACGGCGTCTTCAGATCAAAACGAGATCTAAAATCATAACATTCGCATCTGCCAAAATTTTAAATGGAAACAATAAACTCATAAAATTTACTTATTTGCTATCAAAGTGTATTGCTATTCAAATATCAATCCCCAAAATTGGGCTTGTTATGTGGTTTGTGATAGTCAGGATCTGTAGGTTGGTAAAAGAGGTCTCTTAGAGATACAAACCAATGGTTAAATTCCCGAAATAAAAAAAAAGTTTAACTGACTCCATTCTGTAAGCTGTTAAAAGTAAAAATCTTTCTGGAAAGAAATTATCAGAGGGAATACATTTTAGTCACATAACAAAAGCCTTTATTTCAGCAGGACTGGAAAAAAACTGAATACAATGAAACCATCGTTAAGAAGGAAGAGTTGAGAAAAGATTTGCTGTCAAATATCAAGAAAGCGTTCCATGTCACTGTTAATTGGAAGGGGTGAACTTTATGCCCGCTTTGGTTGACATCGTAAATCCAACTAACTTAGACGCGGGAAAAAATTAGTCCAACAGAAATGCATACCATGCAAACTATTTTCAATAGACAACAGATCAATCCCTCCGAATAGAAACATTAGCTTACATAGAAAGAAAATAGTTCATCAAAATGTAACTGCTACAGGCTATTTAAAAAAATAATATGACATTTTTTCATGGCAGTAACATACTAAATCAAAGATGGAGATGTTTGAACAAAAATATTTGTATATAATTTTTATTGGGTTATTTTGTTAACAAATGTCTACAGAAATATTCATCGTAGAATTTTAGCTTTGTAATCAGAATCATTTGTATGAATCTATTTTTTTCTAGAACATTTTTCACAAAGTTGTTGTAACAATGCAATCCTTTTGTTTTTTTGTAGAACTTTTACTGCATTTTGCGTAGTGTTGAATGTTGGGAAATTTTCATTAACAAAATCAGTCATCTGTAAACGCTGCTCAAATCTCTTCGCATTTCTGAGGAAACTTACAATTGAAGAGTTCGAACACAAAACGCGATAAATCCAATTCGTTTAAATTGAGACCTTTAACAATAGAAACACGAATATATTAAATCTAGACTTTTAATTGAAATCAGATCGAAATTATTTCGGTATCATGTAACACATAGTTTTGGGGTATCGTCGAGTGTTGAAATGCAACACTTTTTGTAGGGACAGTTTTGTGATTTTGAAAATGGTGTTGATCGCGTTTTGCATCCAAACTCTTCAATTTTAAATGAAGAGAACACAAATGTGAGAATCAAAACGTCGCATCGATGATGAATTGATGAAAATTTCTCCATCTTTATCGCCTTTACTTTTCTAAAAAAAAGTTTGTATTATTTGGAAAATTCAGACTACGATTCTTATTTTGGTTGTTTTTTCACAACGTTTCGGCCGATGTAACCCTCGACTTTGCTTGTTGTACAAATACTTCAATGGATTGTGCTTCCATGAATTGGCTACTCTGGTGCCCCCTCGACGTAAATTCACTAGACCAACTCGACAATCAACTAAATCCCATTCATTCACTGTGGCGGTCCCCAGATGCCGGAGAGCTATCTACTCAAATAGCTTCTTTCGTCGTGCTGCTGGCCTCTGGAACTCCCTCCCTGCCCCCTGTTTCCCCGACAGTACTGACATGCAGAAATTTAAAATTAATGTAAACAGACATCTCGCTGCGCAGATCCCAGTTTAGGTTGACGCCCCCCCCCCCAACCTTCTCCCCTTTTCTTTCTTCTCAGTAGCCCCTTACATCTACAGTGGCGGCTTGCCTTGTTTAGGGTGAACTACGTTAAAAAAAAAAAAAAAAAAGAAAGAAATGATAGTATGCTGGAGGTTGAAAGTTTAATGCTCACTACAGACGATAATAATTAAGAATAACATGAAAATTAACACTTTTACCTGACTGACAGAACGAGAACAATCTACCCGTCGATTATATAAAGGCTTCATTTCAAAATTCCATATAGGTTCGTTCCTAAGTTCAAAAAGATGCACTTGAAGAAGGCCGGACGTTACATTGTTCGAAAAGTTGTGAAAATAGCAACTAAGGAAAGAATAGTAATCTAAATAATACAAAATTATCAATCCTCATCTCAGACATTCCGAAATTTAATAAAGTTCACAAATTAGCATTTAAAACTATCAACTGACCATAATATATGCATTGCACATTTTTAAGAAATCTTTTTAATTTTGAAGTATTTAAAAACTTGATTGTTAGAAATTTAGTGAAAACATTAGTTTTTAGCTTTTGCTGTTCAAAATGGTTTATATTAAATATTCCAATAAAATTAATAAAATTTTGCTGTTCAAAATGGTTTATATTTAATATTTCATAAAATTAAAAAAAATATCTGTAGGTTAAAAAATTTAAAATTGATAAAAACTTGTAATTTTTATTAAATTTTCTAAATTTGTCAGCAATTTAGTTTGATTTACTTAATTTTACATTTAAAAAATTTTTTTTAGCTAATTCGTTTCTCAAAAAATAGTAACCATATTGATATTTAAAATTTTCTAAAATATTTAGTAATTAATTTTAGACAAAAGACATAATTATCTTTTACCTGTTCCATAAACAAGTGTAATTGAAGCCGAAACTGTAAAGATATTTGAGAAGCGGTTGGATAAGTTCTGGATTGACCAAGAAATCAAATTCAATTATAAAGCTGCTGTCATCACTGGACGCATACAAAGATGAAGACAAGGAGCTGGTGCCATAGGACGACTCATGTCCTTCTACCAGAATTCATCTATGTTTCTATGTTTAAACTTTTAACCATGTTGATGTTAATGAAACGTTTCTTGTAGTTGATTGCTGAAGAATTGCACTTCGTCTTACATTCTAATTTGCTTCTTGTAGAGCATTTCTTGAGCTGCTATGAAAAATATCACCCTAAAAAGGCTGAACTTCTTTTGTACACGGTGACTTTCCCCCAAATCGTTAATAAAATGCAGTCCTTTCTGCAATGCAACCATATTTGGTACAAATAAACTTCACTCTATGACTGTCTTGTCCATCAAGTTTCAGTCATGAACAGCCAACAGTCTTTATTTGATCGCCATTAATAAGTGTACCTGGATACGGCATGCAACATTGTCAATAATTTTGACACACTCTTTTCTTGGCACTCCCCTGATTTGGGCTGTGATGCTCCTCTTAACTTCAGGAATGGCCGAGGGATTGTTTTGATAGACAATATCTTTGAGATAATCCCACAGATAAAAATCGGTGAGTGGGGTAAAGTACGGTGAGTGTGAAGCCTATTCAGGATCACACCTCCTACTGATGAGACGATCACCAAAGTGTCTTTGAATGCTAATAAAACAATCACGCCTGAAACTTGGTGGTCAAGTCAGTCATAGAGTAAAGTTTATTTGTACTAAATATGGTTGCATTGCGGAAAGGATCACAAATTTTATTAACGATTCGATTGGTGGCATTTTTGGAGGGGGGGGGTCACCCTGTATTTTTTCTGCTTCTTCTTCCTTTGTCCATTCTGCTGATTTGATGCCTATTAACCAACATCCATTCTTTTCCTTCCTGCTTTACCCTTTGTTCTTTTAACATGATCAGCTATTTAGCTGCACTACTACTACTACTACTACTACTACTACTATTATTACTACTACTATTATTATTGGTCCCCCGATTTATAAAATCGGATGACTTATGTTTTGAGGCATGTCCGTCCGTCCGTCCGTCCGGATTTTTCTTCGCAACCATCCATTGAATTTCCCTGAAATTTTGCATGAAGTTGTAACTTTGGTCAGGTTAGAAAGTGACATTCTCCGATTTAAAAAAAAAATCTGGTTAGCCCCTCAGGGGGTCAAAAAGCCCCGAAATGGCAAAAAATGACATTTTTTGCCCCATAACTTTTCATCCATTCAATTTCTCTGAAACTTGGCCAAAATGTAGAGGTAATTGTTCTGGATATAAAATGAGCATCCTTGACCTCAGAAAAATTATGGTTCACGCCCCCAGGGGGTCAAAGGGGCGTCAAAAATGCCCCAAATTATCCAAATTTATTGCATTTTACACTCGCCACATCGAATCACATACAGAGGGGGACCACGCATGCGCGGCTTGTTTTCATTATTATTATTATTATGATGATGATGATCATGATGATCTCTGCTACTGTTCTGCTACTTTTGTAATTGGTGCCATGCTTACCATTTACCTATTCCCTTTATTACATGAAAATCTCTTTGATTTTCTTTTCTTGAATATTCCTATCAATCATAGGCACCAAAACATTGACAAAGAAACAATATCCATATTCGATTCACATATCAGATGGCCATCGTGGTACGAGTTAAACCTCTGTAAAAAATTTCCGTTATCATAGTAAAAAAAAGAAGGAAAGTGATCGACTCTATCGAAGGTGATCCTAAGTCTCTGTTTTCATTAGCAACTACACCGAGATGTAGGGGAGGACGCCACTCCTTTCCCAGGATTACTCCACTTACCCTTGATGCTCATCTTAGAATGCTGAGTGTTTAATAAGGGGGCATCAAGTACCATTTCTTTAAGTTTTTGGTATGACTCGACAAAGGATTGAATCCTGGTCTCCCGGCCCATTAACGAACACTTTTTTCCATTATTCCAAATCATAGAAAAGTTGATTTCGAACAGTCATAATGAGAATTGAAGCCGGGTTTATGCAGCTGAATGCCCTTTATGTCAACCTGTTGCAGATCAGGGATCTGTGTGTTTTATGAAGACATAAACCGAGACTGATTCAGTTAGGTTTTCAAGTGTCTAATTTCATTCTTTTATAACAAGCGTCTGGTGTATTTCATGGAGACACGTCTGACTAGGATGAGTCTCACACCACCTTCTAGCATCAACTGTCAGTTGGCCTGTAACTGCTTATAAGTTATTCACAGCTAACCATCTGAAGGCCAGCCCACAATCTGCCATCTGGGGACCTGGTTGATAAGAGATGGTTGTTCCACGCGAAACTGGAAGATTATTTTCCATATAGAGAAGGTCTACAGTGAAAGTTCACAACGATTACTGAGAGCACTAGCAGGGCCGGCCGTGTGGAAAATCCACTGTTGCTTTCCTGCGACCTTCGATTTATTCTTACCTTGAAAATAATGTTCAGCTAAATATTCTTTCAATAAAATGAATGTCACTTTTAAGTCGACCATGACAGAATTATTTTTATGACATTTTGTTCGATTTTAAAACTGTTCATTTTGAAATGGGTAAAATTACAATTTTTGGAACTCAGTGACACTAGATAATCAGAAATTACTTTTTTACATTTGGTGATCGGACGATATTTTTTTTAAATGTATGTGGACGGTCATAACATACACAGGAACGAAGTTACATTCGTATTATTATACAGATAGGCAATTTGAAATATATAGAGATTGGGAAAATTGGGTCGAAACATTTCGAAGAACATAGAATGCAGAGTTATTTAATTGAATACTTCAATTTTAAATCGACATTGCAACTATTGTCAATTTTTTAAAACCATTTCTAAAGAGAACAAGCAATTTGATTGCACACCCTCAATAAACCTTGGGATTTCTTTACCAACAAAGTAATTACTATGAAGATTAAGAATATTTGATATTCTATTCTTACGTGTTATACTTATACATCAATTGGAGTCTCTTCTCCAATACAAAGCCGCCATGTTGTGTGGAATAAAAATACTAACAAAGAAACAGTTGAATTTACACACACGCACACACATATATATATATATATATATATATATATATATATAATTTCCTTTTAATATAGTAGGACAAATCCCAGCAGAGTTCTCGATTAATTAAGAATTAAAGTTAAAAATTAAGAGCGTAATATTTATTTATTTTGGTACAGAAAAATTAGTACAACATTCGTACCGTCGGTTTCAAGCACGGAAAGACTTAGCCATCTGGATCTCTTCAGCTTCTGTTGTCATCATTGTCAGAAATGACAACAGAAGCTGAAGAGAACCGGATGGATAAATCCTTTCGTGCTTGAAACCAACGGTACGAATGTTGTACTAATTTTTCTGTACCTAAATAAATATATATATATATATATATATATATATATATATATATATTTCTTTCAGAGAAGGTTTGTCAAAAACATGATACATAAAAGAGGGTAAAATCACAGGTACAGTCAGTAATAGTAATTTTATGTAAATGTCTCAAACACAATCAAAATATACATGAATTGCCAGGGAAAACAATTTATAAAGAGATGCATCGCCGATGTAAATATGACTTACTTTAATATTATCTGGTGACTATAGTTGCGACCAGGTAGAAAACAGCTATGCTGAAGTAGCTGGGAGTCTTGTCTAACTGCAACCAGAAGCGAGATCTGACCAAGCGACATCAGAGGTGTGAAAACATGTAGAAATATAGAGCCAAGCGGAACACGTCTGCTTAACTTGAAGCTTGCAGCCAGAAAGAAAAAAAAAAGAAGCCTGTTTTGAAACTTACACATGCATGGACCAAGTCTTTTGTACTACCCGATGGCAGAGTTCATTCTTTTGATACTATGTAATGATTCAGGGGAGATAAGTTAAAAATGGTTCATGGTAAATAACTCTTGAATATTCTAAATCTACAACGAATGTAACTTGTGTAAATCGTTTTTTAAATAATGGTGACCGTTTTGTGACATAAAGAATGGATTGCATGAATATATTGGGAACTTTCAGATGAGATTTTTAAAAGAATCTGAAGTTACTGGAATTTATACCAATCAGTGTTATAAAGAAAGAAAAGGTAGGGGATGAAATAAATTTGTTTAATGTTAAAATTATTGGGTTGATTGTGCACTTAAAAAAAAAAATGGCACAGTATTTATACTTAAATGATGGACCATGAAGACAAATAAATTTCCTTTCACAATTGACAGTTTAAAATTTTTTCAATATGAATTTTGGTCGTATAAACATTCACAGAATAATGTTGGCTTTTATTGGTGAAATATGTTTGTTGGTTTGAAAAGGTTTAAAAATAATGTTTCTCCATATAAAACTAAAATATGTTGGATTTTCATGTTGTTGCTGAACAAACCGGACCGTTACCTAGATATTCCCAAATTAAATCAGTTCTAAATAAGACCATGACCGATATTTTGACCAAGTTTGGTGACGATTGGTCAAGTGATGTGGACACTAGATTGTACACAAACAAATTTGACCAAAAACATAACCGCCTTGGAAATTGATTTTATGAGCATACAAACATACCAAACATACAAATACAAATACAAACATGCAAATACAAACATACAAATACAAACATACCAAACATACAAATACAAACACAAACATACAAATACAAATACAAACATACAAATACAAACATACCAAACATACAAATACAAACATACAAATACAAATACAAACATACAAATACAAACATACCAAACATACAAATACAAACATGCAAATACAAACATACAAATACAAACATACAAATACAAACATACCAAACATACAAATACAAATACAAACATACAAATACAAACATACCAAACATACAAATACAAACATACCAAACATACAAATACAAACATACAAATACAAACATACAAATACAAACATACAAATACAAACATACCAAACATACAAATACAAATATAAACATACAAATACAAATACAAACATACAAATACAAACATACCAAACATACAAATACAAACATGCAAATACAAACATACAAATACAAACATACCAAACATACAAATACAAATACAAACATACCAAACATACAAATACAAACATACCAAACATACAAATACAAACATACCAAACATACAAATACAAACATACAAATACAAACATACAAATACAAACATACCAAACATACAAATACAAACATACAAATACAAACATACAAATACAAATACAAACATACCAAACATACAAATACAAACATGCAAATACAAACATACAAATACAAACATACCAAACATACAAATACAAATACAAACATACAAACATACCAAACATACAAATACAAACATGCAAATACAAACATACAAATACAAACATACAAATACAAACATACCAAACATACAAATACAAATACAAACATGCAAATACAAACATACAAATACAAACATACAAATACAAACATACCAAACATACAAATACAAACATACAAATACAAATACAAACATACAAATACAAACATACCAAACATACAAATACAAATACAAACATACCAAACATACAAATACAAACATACAAATACAAACATACCAAACATACAAATACAAACATACCAAACATACAAATACAAACATACAAATACAAACATACAAATACAAACATACAAATACAAACATACCAAACATACAAATACAAATACAAACATACAAATACAAATACAAACATACAAATACAAACATACCAAACATACAAATACAAACATGCAAATACAAACATACAAATACAAACATACCAAACATACAAATACAAATACAAACATACAAATACAAACATACCAAACATACAAATACAAATACAAACATGCAAATACAAACATACAAATACAAACATACCAAACATACAAATACAAATACAAACATACAAATACAAACATGCAAATACAAACATACAAATACAAACATACAAATACAAACATACCAAACATACAAATACAAATACAAACATACAAATACAAATACAAACATACAAATACAAACATACCAAACATACAAATACAAATACAAACATACCAAACATACAAATACAAACATACAAATACAAACATACCAAACATACAAATACAAATACAAACATACAAATACAAACATACAAATACAAATACAAACATACAAATACAAATACAAACATACAAATACAAACATGCAAATACAAACATGCAAATACAAACATACAAATACAAACATACAAATACAAACATACAAATACAAATACAAACATATCAAACATACAAATACAAACATACAAATACAAACATACCAAACATACAAATACAAATACAAACATACAAATACAAACATACCAAACATACAAATACAAACATGCAAATACAAACATACAAATACAAACATACAAATACAAATACAAACATATCAAACATACAAATACAAACATACAAATACAAACATACCAAACATACAAATACAAACATACAAATACAAACATACCAAACATACAAATACAAACATACAAATACAAACATACAAATACAAATACAAACATATCAAACATACAAATACAAACATACAAATACAAACATACAAATACAAACATACCAAACATACAAATACAAACACAAACATACCAAACATACAAATACAAACATGCAAATACAAACATACAAATACAAACATACAAATACAAACATACCAAACATACAAATACAAATACAAACATACAAATACAAACATACCAAACATACAAATACAAATACAAACATACAAATACAAACATGCAAATACAAACATACAAATACAAACATACAAATACAAACATACCAAACATACAAATACAAATACAAACATACAAATACAAATACAAACATACCAAACATACAAATACAAACATACAAATACAAACATACCAAACATACAAATACAAACATACCAAACATACAAATACAAACATATCAAACATACAAATACCAACATACCAAACATACAAATACAAATACAAACATACAAATACAAACATACAAATACAAACATACAAATACAAATACAAACATACCAAACATACAAATACAAATACAAACACAAATACAAACATACCAAACATACAAATACAAATACAAACATACCAAACATACAAGTACAAACATACCAAACATACAAATACAAATACAAACACAAACATACCAAACATACAAGTACAAACATACCAAACATACAAATACAAATACAAACATACAAATACAAATATACAAATACAAACATACCAAACATACAAGTACAAACATACCAAACATACAAATACAAATACAAACATACAAATACAAATACAAACACAAACATACCAAACATACAAATACAAATACAAACATACAAATACAAATACAAACATACCAAACATACAAATACAAACATACCAAACATACAAATACAAATACAAACATACCAAACATACAAATACAAACATACCAAACATACAAATACAAATACAAACATACCAAACATACAAATACAAACATACAAATACAAATACACCAAACATACAAATACAAATACAAACATACAAATACAAACATACAAACATACAAACACAAATACAAATACAAACATACAAATTCTCCCACGAAGTTTATATTTCAGGACTGTCCGGTCTGTATGAAGTCTTCCTGTTGGCCGTAGTTATTCACTTTACCTGCAAGATTGCAGGTTTTTTACCCTGACACCCAGAGCAGTAGGGCCTAGCAATACAAGACATGAATATAAGAAAGTGTATAGCATGCAGTTTTATTTAAAATTCAATATGACTGCCTACATTCGTCACGGGTTCTCAAGATGTCTCAAGGAACTTTTTTATTTTTGTTTTATTTTTTTTATTTAAAAATTTTTTTTTTTTTACTAATGAGTCATTGTTTATGAAGACTAAAGAACATCCTTGAGGATAATGGTTAATGAGATGAATAGATTGACATTTGAACGATGGTAGATACTAGGAGATAGAATAGATTGACATTTGAATGATGATAGATACTATGAGATAGAATAGATTGACATTTGAACGATGATAGATACTATGAGATGAATAGATTGACATTTGAATGATGATAGATACTATGAGATGAATAGATTGACATTTGAATGATGATAGATACTATGAGATGAATAGATTGACATTTGAATGATGATAGATACTATGAGATGAATAGATTGACATTTGAATGATGATAGATACTATGAGATGAATAGATTGACATTTGAACGATGGTAGATACTATGAGATAAATAGATTGACATTTGAATGATGATAGATACTATGAGATAGAATAGATTGACATTTGAACGATGATAGATACTATGAGGTGAATAGATTGACATTTGAATGATGATAGATACTATGAGATAGAATAGATTGACATTTGTATGATGATAGATACTATGAGATGAATAGATTGACATTTGAATGATGGTAGATACTATGAGATGAATAGATTGCCATTTGAATGATGATAGATACTATGAGATGAATAGATTGACATTTGAACGATGATACATACTATGAGATGAATAGATTGACATTTGAATGATGGTAGATACTATGAGATGAATAGATTGACATTTGAATGATGATAGATACTATGAGATGAATAGATTGCCATTTGAATGATGATAGATACTATGAGATGAATAGATTGCCATTTGAATGATGATACATACTATGAGATGAATAGATTGACATTTGAACGATGATACATACTATGAGATGAATAGATTGACATTTGAATGATGATAGATACTATGAGATGAATAGATTGACATTTGAATGATGATAGATACTATGAGATGAATAGATTGACATTTGAATGATGATAGATACTATGAGATAGAATAGATTGACATTTGAATGATGATAGATACCATGAGATGAATAGATTGACATTTGAATGATGGTAGATACTATGAGATAGAATAGATTGACATTTGAATGATGATAGATACTATGAGATGAATAGATTGACATGTGTATGATAGATACTATGAGATGAATAGATTGACATTTGTATGATAGATACTATGAGATGAATAGATTGGCATTTGAATGATGATAGATACTATGAGATGAATAGATTGACATTTGAATGATGGTAGATACTATGAGATAGAATAGATTGACATTTGAATGATGGTAGATACTATGAGATAGAATAGATTGACATTTGAATGATGATAGATACTATGAGAAGAGTGAAAATGTCCATACGTCACCTACTCGAAATCACAGCCGAACCAGGAAACAGCAACTCTTCCTCTTTTGTCATCAAATTACTCCTGGAATGTGATGACTAAACGACAAAATAGGAAGGCAGCCTCGAAACTCTTGCTTCCCCCTATTTTGTCGTTTAAAATTATATTTCAGTAATAAATTATGAGCACTTAATAACAGGGAGTTATTTATCATTCACTCTGTATATTGTTTAACTTTGATCATGTACACACATATTACATCAATTCTAAAATGAACGTGAGTTATTATAATTTTCTTTTTTATAAAAAAATGTGTATTTTTGATGAATTTTGATTTTTTTTTTTTTTTTTTTTTTTTGTTCATTCTGATAGATTTTTTTTCTTTTTTCTGATAGATTTTTTTTCTTTTTTATCTGATAGATTTTTTGATTTTTTTCTGATAGATTTTTTTTCTTATTTTGATAGATTTTTTTCTTTGTTTGCTGATAGATTTTTTTTATTTTTGTCTGATAGATTTTTTTTCTGAGATTTCTTTCTTTTTTTCTGATAGATTTAAAAAAAAAATTTCTGATAGATTCTTTTTCTTTTTTTCTGATAGATTTTTTTTCTTTTTTTCTGATAGATTTTTTTTCTGATAGATTTTTTTCTGACATTTCTTTTTTTCTGATAGATTTTTAAAAAAATTTTCTGATAGATTCTTTTTCTTTTTTTCTGATAGATTTTTTTTCTGATAGATTTTTTTCTTTTTTTCTGATAGATTTTTTTTTCTTTTTTATCTGATAGATTTTTTGATTTTTTTTCTGATAGATTTTTTTAATTTTTTTCTGATAGATTCTGAGCATTCTTTCTTTTTTTCTGATAGATTTAAAAAAAAATTTTCTGATATTTTTTTCTTTTTTATCTGAATAAAAAAAACAAAACAACTAAATGTTATTTATTAATTGCTAAAACTATACATTTTATGGATACCAATTGTGAATTCTTAAATGTTTTGGTTGTCATTGGATGTTTTTTCTTTACTTACGAAAACAAAATGTTTCTTTAATTTACCATTGTTTTGTTTTTTAGTGAAGACACTGACAGAGTTATTGATGGCCACTGAGGATGTTGTAAGTATTTAGCGTCATTTCAGTTATTCAATTTCTTCAAGTTGTTGACATCCAAAAATGCCACCAATGGAATCATTAATAAAAGTGACAATCCTTTTTGTAATACAACCTTATTTGGTACAAATAAACATCAGTCTATGCCTGACTTGTCCACCAGGTTTTAGTCCTGAGTGTCCAATGGTCTTTGTTTTATTGCTGTTCAGTGATAAGCATACCTGGATATGAAGTATCTGTTCCGATGGATACTGCACCCCATAGACCGGTATTGTCTTGGCCTTCAGGGCTTGATTTACGCCGGTTTATGGGTCGGTCCTGTGCAGTTCTAGGAGGTCCACCCTCCCAGGCTTCACCTTCCCTCTTTGGGGAGGAGTAAGTTTATTGCTTACTGCCTGAGGCGCCCTACCGGGGAATGCCGACGGGGCTGCACAGGCAATTTTTAATGGCCAGAGTGCTCACCTCTCGGTCGCTGGCTTTTCAAACCCCACTTTCCCGATCCGACCTTGGGTCACATCTTACTTGTGGGAGTAAGATAAAAACTGGCCTTGTGCCTAACACCTGGAGAGGAGTAAATAAATATCTGGATATGATGTGCAAAATTGTCCATAACCCTGACACACTTTTCTGTTGGCATTACCGTTATTTTTCGCTATGATGGTCCTTTTCAGTTCAGGAATAGTCTGTGGTATTGTTTTATATAGACATTATCTTTGAGATAACCTCTACACGTAGAAATCTTTGGGGGTAAGGTCGGGTGAACGTGAAGCTTATTCAGGATCACACCTACTAATGAGATGAACAGTAATAAAAAATGGAGACTGTTGGACATTCATGACAAACTTGGTGGACAAGTCAAACAAGTCAAAAATATGGTAGAAAGGATTGTAAATGTTAATGATTCCATATGTGACATTCGGTGGGGGGGGGGGGGGTCACCCTGAACTAATACAACATTGCCAATGTCATATCCTGTTAGTGTTTTCTGTTTTTTTAACATATATATGGGCATCTATCTTAGTTTCATTTACTTAAATCTATCTTTTACATTCCATGAAAAATGCCAGTATACTGAAATCATATGCCCTTAATAGGGTTAAGATGAAAATTCATATACACTAAATGTACAAAAGCAAGGAAATTCCCAAATTTTTACACTTTTATTGTCATTAAGGGTATGCGAGCACAACAGGGGTATGTATTTTACTGGTAGGAATTTTTCTTCAGCGCACCTCACACACTTCATCCACTCATGCATAGAGATTTATACTGTAGTGATGTGATAATTAAATGGTTTGGTTGATATGTAGTCATACCCTTAATGACAATAAAAGTGTAAAAATGTGGGAATTTCCTTGCTTTTGTACATTTAGTGTATATGAATTTTCATCTTAACCCTATTAAGGCCATATGATTTCAGTATACTGGCATTTTTCATGGAATGCCACTACTTTTGTAAAGGCTATGCCTCAATACAATGCCTTCTCAAAGTTTTTTGGAATTTTCTGGAAAACTAAGGTATATGGTAAACTGAAATTAAAATGCCATCAACTAGACCCTAGAACCTCTATCTCTGCCAAAAATCAGCTGAATCCATCAAATGGTTGAGATACAGGGTGGCATATAGGTACGTATGTACGTACGTACACACAGATAACATGATTTCATGATTGAACTTTCTGGATCTCTGGGTTGCCTTGACTAATGATGCTGAAATTCTACACACTTATAGAACCTATCAAATAAAAATTTTGTGCAAAGTTTTAACTAATTTGGTTTATTGATTTTTGAGTTATGATTGATCAAAGAAATGAGATTTCCAGCATAGGCCATTTGTGAAGTCTATTAAGGGATAGAGCGCTCTCACGCCTCCCTTGATTCTATGTACCCTTATTAGACTGGGCTAATGTTCATGAGAGATGGAGAATAATTCTAGCTTATTTGGGACAGCTGTAACTATAAAAAGTCTGATTTTATAAATAAATACTAGGATTGGCTTTAAAATCATACAATAAAAACATCTATTTTATATTAAACTAAAAACATATTTGTCTCAAAACAGGTAAAATTAATCCTTCAAAACAACAATTTTGCACCACTTTTATGTCCCCGTACAAAGATTAAAATCAACATATAATGCTACTAAACCTTAGGTCTAGAATCCGTTACATGATTTTGATTTTAGAAAATATCTCAAATTTAAGGCTTAAACTTCAGGGGTCACAAAAATAAATTGAAATTTAGTGAATGCTTAATTGGTGGCTAATGACTATGGATCAAATTCAATACAAATCGGTCGTATCCATATTATGTACCCAAAAATCCCTTTAAAATACTGTAAATAAACTGAAATTTTGGGAATATTTATTAATTGATGTCTAACAGCTATTGTTAAAATTTCTCAAAAATCGGAGATATCTGATTTTTACGTAGGACTCCCACCCCTTTTTTTTACTCTCTTTGCATAAAACTAAATTCAAATGAATATACCCACTCTTACGACTAGCAGTTGTGTTCCAAAATTCATAATGATCAGCTAATTAATTAATGAATGAATCCTCTACATACAAAAATATAAACATATACATATAATATAAACATATACATATAATATAAACATATACATATAATATAAACATATACATATAATATAAACATATACATATAATATAAACATATACATAAAATATAAACATATACATAAAATATAAACATATACATATAATATAAACATATACATATAATATAAACATATACATATAATATAAACATATACATAAAATATAAACATACATAAAATATAAACATATACATATAATATAAACATATACATAAAATATAAACATATACATATAATATAAACATATACATATAATATAAACATATACATATAATATAAACATATACATATAATATAAACATATACATATAATATAAACATATACATATAATATAAACATATACATAAAATATAAACATATACATATAATATAAACATATACATATAATATAAACATATACATATAATATAAACATATACATATAATATAAACATATACATATAATATAAACATATACATAAAATATAAACATACATAAAATATAAACATATACATATAATATAAACATATACATAAAATATAAACATATACATATAATATAAACATATACATAAAATATAAACATATACATATAATATAAACATATACATATAATATAAACATATACATATAATATAAACATATACATAAAATATAAACATATACATATAATATAAACATATACATATAATATAAACATATACATATAATATAAACATATACATATAATATAAACATATACATATAATATAAACATATACATATAATATAAACATATACATATAATATAAACATATACATATAATATAAACATATACATATAATATAAACATATACATATAATATAAACATATACATATAATATAAACATATACATATAATATAAACATATACATATAATATAAACATATACATATAATATAAACATATACATATAATATAAACATATACATACAAAAGTATAAACATATACATATAATATAAACATATACATATAATATAAACATATACATACAAAAGTATAAACATATACATATAATATAAACATATACATATAATATAAACATATACATACAAAAGTATAAACATATACATATAATATAAACATATACATATAATATAAACATACATATAATATAAACATATACATATAATATAAACATATACATATAATATAAACATATACATATAATATAAACATATACATATAATATAAACATATACATATAATATAAACATATACATACAAAAGTATAAACATATACATATAATATAAACATATACATATAATATAAACATATACATATAATATAAACATATACATACAAAAGTATAAACATATACATATAATATAAACATATACATATAATATAAACATATACATATAATATAAACATATACATATAATATAAACATATACATATAATATAAACATATACATAAAATATAAACATATACATATAATATAAACATATACATATAATATAAACATATACATATAATATAAACATATACATATAATATAAACATATACATATAATATAAACATATACATATAATATAAACATATACATACAAAAGTATAAACATATACATATAATATAAACATATACATATAATATAAACATATACATATAATATAAACATATACATATAATATAAACATATACATATAATATAAACATATACATATAATATAAACATATACATATAATATAAACATATACATAAAATATAAACATATACATATAATATAAACATATACAAAAATATAAACATATACATATAATATAAACATATACATATAATATAAACATATACATAAAATATAAACATATACATATAATATAAACATATACATATAATATAAACATATACATATAATATAAACATATACATACAAAAGTATAAACATATACATATAATATAAACATATACATATAATATAAACATATACATATAATATAAACATATACATACAAAAGTATAAACATATACATATAATATAAACATATACATATAATATAAACATATACATATAATATAAACATATACATATAATATAAACATATACATATAATATAAACATATACATAAAATATAAACATATACATATAATATAAACATATACATATAGACATATACATATAATATAGACATATACATATAATATAAACATATACATATAATATAAACATATACATATAATATAAACATATACATATAATATAAGCATATACATATAATATAAACATATACATATAATATAAACATATACATATAATATAAACATATACATATCATATAAACATATACAAAAATATAAACATATACAAAAATATAAACATATACATATAATATAAACATATACATATAAATATATACATAAAATATAAACATATACAAAAATATAAACATATACACAAAATATAAACATATACATATAAATATATACATAAAATATAAACATATACATATACCTAACTTTTTATAATCCTCATTACAAATAATATTTCTTCTGATTATAGTTTCTCTTTAAATGCAGGAAAAAATGTGAACAAAATCTCCAAAGAAATGCCCCAAGCAGTAATTGGCGAGAAGCCTTTTTATAATTAGTGAAACATTTGAACAATGAAGTTTTCTATTTTTACTATTAATTTTATATCCATAAACTTAATAAAGATCAAAAGAAATAATGTTCAAAATATTCGTTTTATGGTAAACTTGCTAGAATATCTATAGCAGGGTGTGGCATATCTATAGCAGGGTGTGGCTTCGTAATACTGGGGCAACTTTATAACAAAGAAGTTGAACGTGATAGACTTAGTGGCTTTATTGTATCCAACGTGTAGGCTCTTTAATAACTGGAAGAAGTTGGATCCCAAAATATTGCAAAGCAATGCTGAAAACTGACAATTTGAGCTTGCACAACAGAAATTATGGGCTAAAAAAGGATCACCTTTTTAAAAAGTTCAGCTCCCATTGAGGGATCTTAAAATGCTAAAAAAAAAAAAAAGATTGAAATTTTTAGAATTACTATAATTTCGTTTTTATATCTTTAAAATCACAGATTGCGATTCAGGACCTCTTTTTAAAATTTCAAGCGATTGGACCCCCCAAAAATTCAAATCAATCAGAAACATACTGATGGTGAAAACTGTGAAAATAGAAATCACTTAATTGATGATATGGGCTTAGAAAAGTGCCAATTATGTAGAGTTAAGCTCCCATCAGAAGGGCTTAAAAGGATTCCAATTTGATGAAATTTTGAGAATCGGCAAACTTTTATGTCATTTAACTATGGCTTAAATGAGCAGTAAAGAAAAAGCCGTAAAAGCTCACTCTGGATTAGTGTTAGTCAACGTGTTAGTAAGCCATCGGTAAACAGAGTCTATCTTCAGTGTAGTAAGCCATTGGTAAACACATAAAAGGTCTATCTTCAGTGTAGTAAGCCATTGGTAAACCCATAAAGAGTCTATCTTCAGTGTAGTAAGTCATTGGTAAACACATAAAAGGTCTATCTTCAGTGTAGTAAGCCATTGGTAAACCCATAAAGAGTCTATCTTCAGTGTAGTAAGTCATTGGTAAACACATAAAAGGTCTATCTTCAGTGTAGTAAGCCATTGGTAAACACATAAAGAGTCTATCTTCAGTGTAGTAAGTCATTGGTAAACACATAAAAGGTCTATCTTCAGTGTAGTAAGCCATTGGTAAACCCATAAAGAGTCTATCTTCAGTGTAGTAAGCCATTGGTAAACACATAAAAGGTCTATCTTCAGTGTAGTAAGCCATTCGTAAACACATAAAGAGTCTATCTTCAGTGTAAGGATTATCCCTCCATGTGTATAGCCAGATTTACTCCTTTTAGAATGACATCTAACTCCACGAGGTTTATGTGTCTGATTTTGGACGCATCCAACATGCATATTCCACCGCGGTCATGTGATTCAAGCAGAACATCTGTGGCCAAAGAACTTGCGTCAACCCACACATCAAGATCCTCGCCATTGACGCACCATTTACATTTGCATTGATCAGCCTGACTCACACTATTAATAGTCTCCGTCAGCATACGTCTTAATGGTATATCTTCGGTTCGATCGCGCCATCATTCTGTCTCTGCAGTTTCCCTTCGCTTGATGACACTAGTCGCTACTCGCAGCAAGCCACACACTCGGAGAACACCTTTCTTCTGATAATAGTGTCTGGGACGTCTGGCAGGTCATTCTCACGTTTCCAAAACGGCATCGTTTACTCCCCAGACATTTAAGCCAAACACCTGAGCCCCATCTTTTGGTCGCTCCAGAGTTTTGCTGACCAGTCCAAAGCGAGACAAGTGTTCAGCAACATAGTTTGCAGATGCGACACTTTCATCCACATACATCATCGATGTAAGTCGAGGTCGCCCTCTTGATGTTGTTGTCTTGCGATAAGACTGCGTTCACAATTGACCTCATTATTTGCGCATCCACATTCAGACGAAATCCCAACCTCGTTAAACAGAACCTTCTACGTTGGAAAACAACGGTCTGGTAGGAACAAAGTGACTCACCAATGCACATCACTTGAAGATGAGCAGATCGGAGATCCAGCAACGCTACATTTGATCCTCCCCGTCTCTATTCCCTCAGTTTGCTGGTGCAAACATCAGCGTCTGCAGTATATGCATCCACATGGAGGTTTAGTTCCCGGTAGTCCATTACGAGACGCACTTTAGATTTATTCTGCTGGACAACAGCCATCAACAGAAGCAGCCCTCTCGGGGGTCCCAGCTTTGGTTTGTCATAGGAAGCAAGCCAGCCTTACTTGATCCATTGCTGTACTTCTTCCTCAAATAGTTTTCCGACTGTTACCGGCATTGAATACTCAGTGACACGGTTTTTCAGCTTGTCAAGAGCCTTCCCATCTGCCCATTTCTACATCGCAGTCCATTGATTTTGTTGTTGGTCAAACTCTGCTCGAAAATCAGGTTCTTCAATGGTAATGGCTGGCACAGCTGCGCAAACAGAAACTGGCTCATCAAGAAATTGGACCTCTCCTGACTTCAAGATGAATACTCCGCCTAGAGCTTTTATCGCGTCTATCCCCATCAAGAGGTCGAACCCAAGCGGATTCCCCACCATTACCAGGACCTCAATTACAACTGCACGTCCACTCTCTAGTCGGAGGCTAACGGACCCAACACCACATGTCTGCGTTCTCCTGTAACCACCTCGATGGTCTGCTTTTGCCACGTCCCGCACACTTTTTAGCTCACTATTGTGCAGGACGACACAGAATCAACTCGCGCGATGCACTCTTTCCTGTTCACAGCTATTCTTACAGTTAGCAGTGCCAAGTTCACATCTTGTCTGGGGAAGAAGCTGGCGGATAGCTGTCGTCCCCCTAAATCTTTTTCCCGAGCAATCCAGACACGTGTGATCTAGTCTTTCACATTGGTAACAATGTGCACCACTTCTCCGCAGTGGTGGGTTCCGAGCTCTCTGTCTGTCGCGCCAAGCGAGATAATCCTTAGCTAAGTGGTTAATTCCATTGCATTCGAAACACCATATCCTGGTGCTCTTCATCTGGTTTTCCTTGATTTTCATTGGCCCCACGGCTACTGTAATTAACGCGGGTTCAGGTGGGTCATCTTTCAACATAGCTCTCGCTTGAGCCAGAAGCTGAGAAATGCTCATTTCCTCCATTCGAAAAGAAGCTTATAGGAGCTGTCGGACATGGTTGGGCAACCCATGGACAAAGCTGCTTTGAAGGCTCGATCTGTCATACCATCGAATGGTACAGAAAGCTTCTGCAGGTCTGTCCACCTGTCAAATGCATAGGGATTATGCATTTTCCTTTCTTTACAGAGCACAGCCAACACACAAGCTTAGCCTTTTCAATCCATTTAATAATGGATTGGCTGTGTTCCGGACCACTAAACTCCGGTATTAACTTCAGATCAATCTTGTCTCCCATCATGACGCCGAAATAGCTTGTAAGAAAACAACGCACAAAACAAAAGGAAAAATACAGGACAATCGTCTAACAATCAACTGTCGTTCCTGTCGCTTTCCCAGAAAGCAATCTGGATGAGTTTTCAAAAATAACATAGGTTCATTCTGCATTCTTCAAAATTCTTCCAGAAGTGAGAGCGCCATCACGGCTGGCAAATAGTAAATCGCTAGAATTACAATTTAATCATCCAAATTCATTCAATTGAAATGTCTTTCTGCATTTTTTTTTTTTTAAAACATTTTTTTTTTTTAGTTAAACCGTTTTTTACCACTAAAGTAGTAAATAATTATTCTAGCCAGTTTCAACATGCATGCCAGAAATGCTTAGGGAGATAACTCGAAATTCATAGTTAAGAACGAGGATTTCGAGCCATTTCACGTCACAGTAATCAGAATCAGAGAAAAGTAGTATATCTAATAAATATAATTTTAACATTTGAATTTAAAAAAATATATATGTCACTCCCATCACATTAGTGAAGAGAAAATTATTCCCAACTAGCATTAAGGTAAAAATGCTCTTTCTTATAAATAATTGAATTTGTTCAAAAGTATTGCAAACAAAATAAACAAATAACACACACATATATTTATATATAAAATAAAATATAGTAACACGGAATCTCATAATCATATATATATATATATATATATATATGTGATTATGATATAAAATGAAATAATAAAATAAGGTGTCAATCAAATTTTATTAAAATTCAAAGTTCAAGCAAAGTATCTGTTATAAGATATTAGTTAACGCTTATATCTTTTGTTGGATTACTTTATATATATATATATATATCTAAGGTTAAGATCGGATTTTAACTCTGCCTGATGAGATCTCAGTTTATAACAGCTGTTGATCGATAACATCAACATGCCAGTGTCACAGATTTTGTACATGTCTGTGTAAATAAAAATAATCATATATAAAAGCTCTATTTGATATTGAGCACTTTTTATAAACCCGGTTGAAATTCTTTGGATTATTATCCTGTGGATGTTTTACCTGGATTATTATATATATATATATATATATATATATATATATATATATATATATATATATTATATTTATTTTATTTTTATTTTTTAGGGTAAAGTTGTTGAGTAGGGACAAAGTTAGCAAGTTGCAATAACTCGAGTCATCTCCCTTGGTATTTTTCTAAATTTTTTTTATATCTGCCATTCAAACATGGAGATTTTTTTGTTTTTTTTTATTAGCATTTTGCTTGTATGATTAAAATTGGTATAACTTTTTATGTTTAATGTTATTGACTTATTTGTTTAAAAAAAAATAAGTTGTTTTCGTGTTTGGGCAGAAACTCATTTCATTGTAAATAATGTTGACGATTACATTGGCATTCGACCCAATACACCGATGCCATCACTTTTTGGCGTGGATACTGTGTGGGAAAAGGAAGACCTCCTGTGCCAATTAATAAATGGTATTAATCGATATGAAATGAGTCGAATAGTAGTTCGTTTGTAGAAACAATTTTAACGTCTTTTATATAATTTTTTTTTTTTTTTGTGTCTTGTCCGTAGATCCTGTTGGATGTTGCTGCGCTTTGCAGATGAAGAGAATAATGAACACGATGATGACGACTGATGTTTGGCTGCAGCTCTCCAATATCTCTCTATGAATGGTTTGGTTGTGTTGGTGGTGGCCATGTTCCTACCACCATTACCCTCCTCCTCCACCACCACGCTGCCAGCTGTCCATTGCCTCCAAATTCCCTGCTCCTTTCCCCTCTTTCCATACACCTGGCTAACAACACAATAATACTAAATACGAGCTGGTTAATCATATCTTCGTACCTGACTAGTGATTTATTATTGACTTTTAGGTTTTGTTGTCATCGGTGCCCCCCCCCCCCTTCCCTCGCCTCTCTCTCTGACATCATATTTCTGTTATTCCCTAATCCTTCTCTCATTGCATGATGATGATGATGATGACGATGATGACGATGATGATGATGATGATGATATGCTTTTGAAACATTATAAAATAATGCAATTTGTTAAATTATTAAAATTTAGTTTTAAAAAAACTGGACTATTTAAAAAGAATGTTGTATCTGTATATGTTAATATATCATAAGAGTTTATAAATAAGGCTGGCCATACTTCTTGTTGAAGATAAATATTTGACTACGTCTGAAAATAAAAACAACTAAGCAAACGTTTATTGATTATATAATAAAAAACAATGGAGTTTTATGTTAAAATCGTAATAAATGTTTGAAAGTTTCCCCCAATCTTCCTCTAAGACCAATTCAACACGTTTAATCAGATTCTGAACAGCCTCGTCGTATTCATTTATTGTAATGACATTCTATGCTGAGTTCAAATCTGCTCAGATCGATAGTATTTACACACTAGCAGCCATGGGAAAAGTATGAACCAATAATCCTTCTCAGTTCTTCTTTGCATGGTCCAGCATTATATCGCAGGGTCTTCATTTTCTCCCTCCATTTTTTTCGGTTGGGTGTCCGATCGGGGTGCACACCGGCACTTTTCAAGTTCTCGTGAAGCATGTCGGGCCAACACTGTTTTGGCCGCTGGCCCCCAACTATCAGCTTGTACACTGCCTTAGCAAGATTGTCGCTGATTCGTAGGACATTTCCATACGTACCATTTCAGTCAAGATTCACGGAGCTTGTCAGTGATTGGTGCCACTTCTTATCGCCGATGGATGCTATCATTGGCGATGTGGTTGAGTAATCTCTCAGTTATGAGTATGATAGCAACTTTTGTTCATATCATCGTATACAATGAATTTTTGCAATAGGTAACGTTATAGCATTGAAAACATCCCTAAAGGGTTGATATGCCGTAAAAAAGACATGCCAAATCACACCAATTTTGCTTATAAACAATAAAAGTTTGAGTTATGCTTTTTTTTTTTTTCATATGTACTTAAGTAATTATCTTTGGCAAGATTTATGGTCAGCCTTGCATATATTGTTTAACTCTTATGGTATACAATTTTGAAATTTCCTTTATAAAGGTAATTTTAAAATTGTGTACCAGTAAGAATCTTTTTTAGTTGAGACAGTTCCTTTTTTTATGCAGTCAAAATACATTCACTAAATATTTAAAGTTTTATAATAAAAACTTGTACTCCTCTTGCCCCCTTAGTTCTTTTTTTTCTCTCCATTTCTATGGGAGCAAGTATACTTTTTCAAAAAAACAAACTCTTCTGATTTGAATACACAATTTGTTTTCATAGTTTTAACCATTCCATCACAAAAGTTTTCTGGGGTGCAATATTTCCCTTTTGGGTTTCAAATGAGACAATCTCCAGGCACAAACCAAGGAAGCTTTCTTTGACTAAAGCAAGAACAACTTTTCTTTCTCATTAGATCAAGCATTTAATGATGAAGTTGTTTTGCTTCATAAATCTATTGAAGAAACACGAGAGGCATTTTGTGCAACAAAAACAAGAGAGAAAAAAATACACATTTATTTAATACTCAAAACACCCAAATAATTTTACTTTTCTCAAATTGATAATTTATTGAATTATTTCCATAGAGCATGACATTTTCGTAAAATAATACAATGAATCTAATTCTTCTGCTTGGATCATTTATCAATTAATGACGGAAGATGTTTTTTTTTCTTTTCTTGAAGCAGATTGTGTCTTCGCCATGTCAAATCTGCATATAGTCCATGTTACTCAATTAACTGGAGTATTTATTCCTTCCTATTGTCAAAACAGCGAAGTCGTGCTGTTCTCAGAGGCCGATCATCAGTTAATCTTGAGAAAGATGTGATTCCTTGCCATGCACTATGGAAGACTATATTTTGCGTATTGCATACTGTTGGGATGCATGAAGACCAGTTGAGGGCACCCCTGGAGGCCAACTTGAAAGATGCTACCCTTCTGCACAACCTTTGATTAGTTTAAATTATTAATTATTGTTTTTATTAATATTATTGTTATTAAAAAAAAGAAATTACACTTTTTTTTAATATTTTTATTTGCATACATATCCTAAAACAAATAAAGATACACATTTTTAAAAAAACTTAAACAATAACAAAAAATACGAAAACGACAAACTATTATTTGTTTAACCCAAAATTAATTGGTGCTTATGCTGTTCAGCAGCCGTATTAAAAAAATATTTTTTAATAAAAACAATATTATATACTTATTCGGCGTTATATTCTTACTCACTGTACAAAAAAGTAGAAAAAAATATCCACTAGAACTTTAATTACAAGTATTTTTCCATTCTGCGTATCATAACAGCGACTCGTTCACTAAGCCTCCATCTTCTTTCTTAAAAAGATTTTAAGGGCAGATAATTCGAAATCTTCTTAAGAAAGAAGATGGAGGCTTAGTGAACGAATCGCTGTTATGATACGCAGAATGGAAAAATACTTGTAATTAAAGTTCTAGTGGATAATTTTTTCTACTTTTTTGTACAGTGAGTAAGAATATAACGCTGAATAAGTATATAATATTGTTTTTATAAAAAAATAATTTTTTCATACGGCCGCTGAACAGCATAAGCATCAATTAATTTCTTTGGGTTGAAACTTTAATCTGATTCTACCAGAATGCATTTTTTTTTCAACATTGACATTTCTATTTTAAATTTGATTTAATTTCTTAATATGCCACCTTTTTTTCTGTTCTCTCTTCTTTAGATCTCGTGACTATACAATGTTATCTGTTTAATAAGGTCATTTTTTTTTCAGTCCAAATGTGTTTAAAAGAGCCATATGTAGATGTGACCAGATATTTTGATAACGTTTCATGCCTTCTATGATCTTACGTTTCAGAATTTTTGAGATGAGGATTGATTTGGATCAGTCAGACTACTGTTCTCATCTTTGATGTTATTCTCACAACGTTTTGGCCGATGTAACTTTCTTCAGTTGCATGTTGAACTCTGGAATCTGTACGGAATTTTGAACGGAACCGTTTATTGAATCCGCGGACGTAGCTTGCTCTCGTTCCGTCAGCCATGACGTCTTTAGTAGTTCGTAATTGTATTCTTAGTATCGCCCGTACTGAGGATTGAACCTTCAACCTCTCGAAGACTATCACTTAAAACTGATTATTACTTAGCACTTTATCCCTTGCGCCACGGGTCACAGCTGACAGAACGAGAACAATCTACCCCCGTGTATTAAATAATGGATTTGGTTCAAAATTTCATACCGATTCCCAAGTTCGCCAAGATGCACCTGAAGAAACTTAGAGGTTACATCAGCTGAAACGTTGTGAGAATATCATCTAAGATGAAAACCGTCCTTTGAATAATTCAAATCTGCCGAATTCTATAATCTTGTATTTTTTTCTTAAACTTATCCAAATTCTTGATTCAGAAATTTGTTAATTATCTACAGAAATCTTAATTCAACTTAATTTTTTTGGTCTCTAAGGGATTAAATATAACAGTAATTTAAATTTGTATTTAGTTTTAAAATGAGAAATTATATTTATCCAATATTATTTTTTTAATTAATATCTTAAAATCTCAGTTCTTAAATGAGAAATCATATTTATCCAATATTATTTTTTTAATTAATATCTTAAAATCTCAGTTCTTAAATGAGAAATTACATTTATCCAATATTATTTTTGAATTAATATCTTAAAATCTCAGTTCTTAAATGAGAAATTATATTTATCCAATATTATTTTTTTAATTAATATCTTAAAATCTCAGTTCTTAAATGAGAAATCATATTTATCCAATATTATTTTTTTAATTAATATCTTAAAATCTCAGTTCTTAAATGAGAAATTATATTTATCCAATATTATTTTTTTAATTAATATCTTAAAATCTCGGCTTACCTTTTTGTTTCCAACATTAAAAAAAATTTCTTGCCCTATTTTGGTTGTTTAAAAGCAAAATCCCAGCAAAAAAATTTGCTGTAAAACTTAAATTAAATAAAAATTTTAAAAATGGTGATTAGTAACTGTTTCTGAATTTTATGGTGGTATCATCATCATCATCATCATCATCATCATGCTTGTTATCCTGCTTCCCCATCTTCTGTTTCCGTACTGTGAATAAATTTGATAATTGTCACCAGATTTTTGAACTGGGACACAAATTTGAAGACGTAATACAGAAGAAAAACAAAAAACATTGTTGCTGATTCCCGAGTTCTGTTTCCTCATTCTGTTAACTACGATTACATTATTCCTGTATTTTTTTTCCCAATGATTATTGTGGCCATTGTCTATATAAACACCTGACGTGATGACCTGCAAACCCCGTCTGCTGCACTTCCTGAAGATGTTGCAGAGTCTCAATTTCTTATGGTTCAAAAGAAAGCAAAACAAAAACACAAAAGCAAGATGAAGTTCTATTATTATTTCTGACATGTTTCAAACTGTTGTCCTCATCTTCGTGGTTGTCATATTCACACGGTTTCCGTCGTCGTCGTACTCTGGCCCATTTGGCATAATTATGACTAATGGACTGTGAGACTAGGGTTCAATCCTTGGTTGAGTCGTACCAAAGACTCAAAAAAAATTGTACTTGATGCCCCCTTGCTTAAACACTTAGCATTACAAGTGGCGCCCTCCCCTACATCTCGGTGTTATAGCTAATGAAAAGGGAGCGTTCGGGTTGCCCTTGATTATGGTCGACCACTTTATTTTTTTTTACTCTCATCTTTAGGTGTCCTTTGTCATGTATGTCAAACGACATCTGAAGAAGGTCAGCTATAATGCTTGAAACGTTGTGAACATGACAACTCTCTGAAACATGTAAATAAGAAAGAAAAGAAATTTAAAAAAAAACGTATATTTTGAGGAATTGAGATAGTTCTTATAAAATCGTTCATATTAAAAAAAAAAAATGTTTTTTTTTAAATTGATTTCCTTCCCTCTTTTTAATTAGACTCAAAAATTGTTTTGAACTTCCTTAATTGTATAACTTTTTTTGTTATGTCCTTGTTAAATATGTATCTTCCATGAAAGCATAAACTTTCCACAATAAGAATGATAAAAGTAATAATCCTCATCTGGCCCAACGTTGCTATAATTGTTATTCTGGCGGTTTTGTTGTTGTTTCCTACGATAGTCTATTTAACCCTTTTCTCATCATTTTGACCATGGATGCAAACTACAAAGAAAAGAAAGTTTTGTCATGAGGAAAAAAAAAGCGGAATTCCAAAAGTTTTGTTCATCACGGATTTGGGCTATTCTTTGATTGGGTTTGACTGATAGAAAGTTGGTGCTCCATTTCAGCGTTACCATTCCTTCTTTTTGATCGGTTTGGAAAATTAACACACACACATTAATTGAAAATAAAAATAAAAATTAAAAACAGTTGGCTGTGATTCGTCATAATCTAGAAACATTGTTTTCTGTGTTATTTGTTATTATTTTCTTTTCTTCGCAGAAATAGTTCTTGTTTGTTAACAGAACTGCTATCAAGCCTCCAAAGAATTGTTAGTTTTTTTTTTTCATCAATTATAACCGAGGCGCTTTTACAACCTTGGGAGTTTTTGGTTGCTCATTGTTACCCATAGATGTGTTCGGATTTGTTAGTTGAGCACAGTATGGTACCATCGCTTTGCTGCTGAATGGGTCCAAAACCGTTGTCTAAATTTATTTAGCTTCTCAAATTTAAAAAAGAAAACAGTCATTGGAATGAAAATATTCATTCTGACTGCTGATTTGATTGCACGCATTTCTTTAGCTTTTGTCGTCGATAATTTCTTTTTGTTACATATGTATCTTCAATTTAACGATACATGTAGTTTTCTTTTTTTTTAAATCTTCTCATGCTTCCGACTTTCTGAGACTGTTACAAATATTTTGTTGTTTAATGTAGAACGTTTGTTCTAAGTTCAATTTCATTTCTAAATATTCAATGTGGATATGGAAAAAAATACTACAATGGTCGGTTTAAAAGAAATAATTATGTTTTAAACTTGAAAGATGACATTTTAAATTCATCTTCTTAATGTAAAAGTAACTAATATTCTTTTTTTAAGTGAAGGGGGATCATTATTTAAAATGAATTTCCTGAAGTTAAAAAAGAAAATGTGAAAACTGTATTTGTAGATGAAATAATTGAAAAGGAAGAGAAACATTTTTTTGTGTAAAAAAGTTGAAGTGGGGAGTAAAACTGAAAATTTAATTTTAAGTTATGAAAACAAAAAGAATTTGTAAGAGATGTCCATTGAATCTGTGTATTTAGTGATGAAAATGATTTGAACAAACGTATCCTTTTCTAGAAATTCTTGAACGCATCTAAAATTAGAGGTGGGACGTAATGGGTGAAAATTTCAGGTTCATGCGAGTAGTATTTTTTTGTGTTCATTTATACATAAATAACACTAAACAATGAAACATTTTGAAAATTTTGCAAAATTCAGAAGGTGCAGGCCACTAGTTTTTGGCTATTTTACATTCATGAAAACCTTTTCACAGCCTGAAAATGGTCCTAAATTAAAGTACTATATCAGATTTAACTATCTATATCCATTCATAGCTTTTGAGGATGTTTTAGGACCTGCAATGTCGCATGAAACCACTTTTTCACTGAAAAATGATGGATTTTGAGTCCCGTGGAGCCCTAACGGCTATTTTTGGTCTGCACCTTCTGAATTTTGCAAAATTTTCAAAATGTTTGATTGTTTAGTGTTATTTATGTATAAATGAACACAAAAAAATACTACTCGCATGAATCTGAAATTTTCACTCATTACGTCCCACCCCTACTAAAATGTACACTGAATTAACCAAACTTGTTGTCTTGTAAGAAATTAACCTGTTATAATGAGTCAATAACTAGTTTTTATTTATACAAACATTTGTTGGCTACACATTTGCAGACATGTTTTGGTCAGAACAATGGATAGCCACACCTCTTCGGGCCAACGTCTTTTCTTCACGGCTGCATTTAGTGAAATATATTTTCATACTATATATATATATATAGTAGTATGAAAATATATGTGTGGCAAGTGAGTTACACAGATCCGTTTCTGTTTTATTCCTGGAGGAAATCATCAGGTTAAGCAAAGAACTGTAAACCATACATCCACAAAATTAGCCAGGTGGTTTCTCCATGGCTATAAAATATAAACGTTTCTGTGTAGCTTACTTGATGTAAATATATTTTCATACGGCGACTATTCACATATTGAGCACTGTTGAAGTAAATACTGAATATATATATTTCAGAGGAAACATTTTTTAATCAATGAAACGGGCAGGTGTAAAAAAAAAAAAGAAAATTGCTAAAAAAATTTCCTTGAGACCTTATCGTCTGACCCTCTAAGAAGAAACGTCAGAATGATAAATTAAAAACTAAGAAAATCCAATTAGATATGAGGGGAAAAATTGTTTAAGTTTGAGAAAACGATTGAGAGAGAAAAACAAAAAAACGTAAATGGATTTGAATCATTAACGATCTCCAACTGATGCTTCAAAATCTTTTATCTTTTTTTCTTAGTTTTTAATTTATTATTCTGACATTTCCTCTTAGAGGGTCAGACGATAAGGCCTTAAGGAAAATTTTAGCAATTTTTTTTTTTCCGCCCGCCTGTTTCATTGATTTAAAAATGTTATGTGTATGAAGAAATAATTACAGAGTGCTCAACTACATTAGTAAGAGCATAATATATTTAGTCGCCAATGAAGGTGTAATATCCAAACACCTGCTTCCCCAGTAACCGCTGGTACGAATAGCTAATCAGCACATAATTATGTGATATTAGAAATATATATATATATGTAGTTATAGATAGGAAAAACTGGAATAAGCCAAGAACAAACTATACTTCCTTTTTTTTTTTCACTCAACCACCCACTTGTACGTGCTGCTTTTTCTCTACATTCCAACTAATTTCTTTAATTACACACCCGACGGTCTACCTACTACCAACCTCACTTTCCTCCCACCTTAACACACTCCTTTACTTTACCCACCATGCCTTTTGGGTCTGCCTATCATTACCACTTCCAACTTTTTGTATATCTTATCTAACTCTGTTCAATAAATATATATTCTTGACAAAGTTTTATAACTGAAATGAAATATTGAATCTAAAGAAAAATGTGTAAATTATTTCTTGTTCTATATAGTTTGTTCTTTGCTTATTTTCTTTCATTTCTATCTTTACCTACATATTCTGTCATATATTTATGCCTTTAAACAAACCTTCATATATATATATATATATATATATATATATATATATGAAGATGATATATGATTTCTTACCATGTAATCTCAAACATTTTATTTTTGTCAAATGCTGTGTTAACCTCCGAAATGAGGTCTCCTGACTAAAATTCTGTACAACATAGCAAATTACGAAGAGCATTTGAAAAAATGGGGGGAAAAATCCCCAGTTTTCATCTTTTTATGATCCAAATAGAATGAACATCATAGTTGGAATTTTTTTTATTCTACCAAATGAATAAGTACACTTTTTATTTACTTTTTCATTTGTCAAATGTCAGCTTTTCCACAAGGAATTTCCTTTTTATTTCTTCATTTATTTTTGCTTTCAATTTAAAACTTTTTTGTGTTGATATTCTTATGTCACTTGTGAATCCTCTTTGGGGACTCTGGCGTTTGCTTTTACAATTGTTTTCTGCTACAGAAAATATAATTGAAACCTATGGTTAATTTGTTAAACAACTTTTGAAAATAATTGTAACTAATTGAAAGACAAACAAATGAAGAGCTTTGCATTTTCTTTTTATGGAAGTTAAAATTGATTAACAAAAAAGTTGGCTAGTTTTGTTTATTTAAAATTTTGAAAGTTATTCGCATGTCAAAAACCTAATTCTCTTTGTGCGATCTTAAAAGAAAAAGAAGAGTTCTGATCTATATTTACTTGCCTCTTCACAAGCGTAAAGTTAGAAACAAGGTCAGTTTATAATGTAGAGAAAATCCAGCCCTCCAAAAGAGGCACTCTTAATTGGGAGGGGGGGGGGGGTTAAAAAATTACCTCAGTCTAGAAGGATTTCTTTTGAACTGACAGAAAAAAATGAAGTCTAGTATCAGAAAAGATAGTTCCTAGACAAAAGGCCAAAGAATTGTTGTCATTCCATGTAGTTTTTACAAAACTTGATCCCCTCTCCCCCATTTCTTAATTAAATTATGTAAGCAAAAAAATCTTTTTATTTAAAAAATATCTTTTTATTTAAAAAAAAAAGTTGAACTGATGTTCTCATTTTTATTGATATTGCCATCAAATTTTGACTGCTGTACGTTTAGGCCTTTTGTTTTACTCAGTAATCTAAGAACTTAGAATGAGACTCCTTATTTAATCGAAAGTAAAAGTTTGAAATTCCCAGTAAGTTAGTGTACAACAACCGATGCCTGAAAAATCTTGGGTCTACATTAACCAAAATGTTATAAGGACATCATCAGAAAAGAAATCCATTTTAATAAATCTTATATCTTTATATATGTATATTTTGTCTGTAAAATTCCAATTAAAATGGAGATTCTGTATTAATTTGGGGGGGGGGGGCATTTTCTACTGTAATTAACAGAACAAAACGTGTGAAAAAACAAATGTGCAACAAATAGATGTTACCAAAGGCAAGAAAAGTTACTCTTCTATTAACCTGGATAAGTTTATTTGTGTTTTAACTTATTTTAAAACGTTTTCATTTTTTGGTAAAAACAGTGTCTACTAGTGTTCGATTAGATGAAAAAAGAAGATGGTGTCGATAAGCAATGCACGTGGACTCCTGGACACCTGATAATCACTTAAAATTATACTGGTAGGAACACATCTAATAAATGTCACCAATCGTGCAAAAATGTAATTTTCTAACAGCATTTTGTTTAATTTATTATTTTTAGCGATTATCAGGTTAGGGTTAGAGGTACACGTGCATTGCTTATCAACGCCATCTTTTTCATCTAACTGAACACTAGTGGACACTGTTTGTTTTTACCAAACAAACGTTTTAAAATAAGTTAACACACAAATAAACTTATCCAGGTAGGTAGAAGAGTACTTTATCTTGCCTTTGGTAACATTTATTTGTTGCACGTTTGTTTTTTCACCCCTGTTTTGTTCTGTTAACTACACTAGAAAATGGCCAAGTTTTTTGTTTCATTTTAAACACTGGCTGCTTTTGCCAGAACGCTAGAATTTAATATTTAGCTCACTTAACAGATGAACTTAGCTAATTCATGAAAATTAAATAAAACATGATTTCTTACATTTTTTTTTAGTCCTTTTCATAAAAAAACTAACTGTACGTACCAGGTGCTGTCTGGGATGCACTGAAGTTATTTTAGTTTTTAAATCTTTATTTGCACATTTTAACATTTCTTTTGACTAATACAGAAGAAAGAAAATGTCAGTTGTAAGGGAGAAAACTCTTCATATTCTTCAATTAAAAATAAGTAATTCTTACTGATTTTGTAGATTTCGGTCATAATTGAAAAGTGTTTCCATATTACCAGTTGTCTAGGCACATACAGGACCGGCGGGACAGTTATAAAAGTGGGGGGGGGGGCTTTCCTAAAAAGTGGGGGGGGGGGCTTTCCTAAAAAGTGGGGGGCCCGATTAAACACATGCATATATAACTTCATTATTGATGACTGTAAAGTGGGAGGGGGGGGGTTAAGTCAAAAAGTCCATGACATATACATAATTAAAAAAATAAACTACTGAAGTATGCTATATATAGTGCCAATAACATGATGCAACAATAAAGGCAAATTGTCTAGTCAGAATCAAAGTTTGATCTGTCAGCTTAAATGCTATTTAAGTCCAACTTTTAAAATCTCACGAGATAACTTGATATGTTAAATTAATGTTGAGATAAAAACAATCTCAATATTACAGCAAGTCTTAATAAAACAGAAAACTAAATTGAATCTCGACAAAGAGACTGGTTTTACTTTGTATATTAGATAATATTTTCTAATTATTTAAATATTTAAATATTATTAAATATTGTATATTAGATAATATTTTCTAATTATTTAAATATTTAAATATTATTAAATATTGTATATTAGATAATATTTTCTCATTATTTAAATATTTAAATATTATTAAATATTGTATATTAGATAATATTTTCTCATTATTTAAATATTTAAATATTATTAAATATTGTATATTAGATAATATTTTCTCATTATTTAAATATTTAAATATTGTATATTAGATAATATTTTCTCATTATTTAAATATTTAAATATTATTAAATATTGTATATTAGATAATATTTTCTCATTATTTAAATATTTATATATTGTATATTAGATAATATTTTCTCATTATTTAAATATTTAAATATTATTAAATATTGTATATTAGATAATATTTTCTCATTATTTAAATATTTAAATATTATTAAATATTGTATATTAGATAATATTTTCTTATTATTTAAATATTTAAATATTATTAAATATTGTATATTAGATAATATTTTCTCATTATTTAAATATTTAAATATTATTAAATATTGTATATTAGATAATATTTTCTCATTATTTAAATATTTAAATATTATTAAATATTGTATATTAGATAATATTTTCTAATTATTTAAATATTTAAATATTATTAAATATTGTATATTAGATAATATTTTCTAATTATTTAAATATTTAAATATTATTAAATATTGTATATTAGATAATATTTTCTAATTATTTAAATATTTAAATATTATTAAATATTGTATATTAGATAATATTTTCTAATTATTTAAATATTTAAATATTATTAAATATTGTATATTAGATAATATTTTCTCATTATTTAAATATTTAAATATTATTAAATATTGTATATTAGATAATATTTTCTAATTATTTAAATATTTAAATATTATTAAATATTGTATATTAGATAATATTTTCTAATTATTTAAATATTATTAAATATTGTATATTAGATAATATTTTCTCATTATTTAAATATTTAAATATTATTAAATATTGTATATTAGATAATATTTTCTCATTATTTAAATATTTAAATATTATTAAATATTGTATATTAGATAATATTTTCTAATTATTTAAATATTTAAATATTATTAAATATTGTATATTAGATAATATTTTCTAATTATTTAAATATTATTAAATATTGTATATTAGATAATATTTTCTGATTATTTAAATATTTAAATATTATTAAATATTGTATATTAGATAATATTTTCTAATTATTTAAATTGCCTGTTCATTTTTTTATTAAAATCGTTATTGATAAAAAGAAAATTAAGGCTCATACCAATAATGTTGATATTTTTGGCGACAAAAAAGCAGGTAATTCTTTATTTACTTTGAAAAACCCTGTGATCGGCGATGGATTGGATTTACTTATGTAAATTATAATTCCTTGTGTCAAGACTGACAAAGACTATGAAAATATAAGACATTTTTATCAACTAGTTTTCTCTTTATAACACATTTCAAATCTCAGTAATTGGATTACTATTGCTTTAAAGTTAAAAGATGTTTTTTTTAAGAATAAACAAGTCTAATTGGTGCTCGTTGTTTAAAACTCTTTTCTCATTCTCAAAGGGTTTGGGGATTGGTTAAATGGATACCATTTCATATTATGGCAAATCCTATTAGGTTTATTGGGATCGAATGGTTATAGCATTGGAAAAGACATGGACTCACAATTTCTACCAATTATTGGTAGAATAGTAAATTGTTCAATTAATGATTTATTGTGTTTCGCCATTTAATAATATGAAAAGGGTTGATGTGTCATAAAAACAGGTAATCGACCTATTCACCATTTTTTTTTTTTATTTCTTTCACCTCATACATTTCATGTTTCAGCCTCTTTTCACACCTTTTTTTTCTTTCCATCATCAGAATAGATTTCACGTTTGACCATTATTGGTGAAAATTTTGTGCACATTTAAACCAATTTTGTCATGATTTATGTAATTAGTCGGCTGCTCATTGTTATTTGATCGGTGCTTGTAGATGAAATTATTGATTCCAATGATTATCACCATTTTTCAGCTCCTATTTTAAGATGTAACGGTTGTGAAAGAGGATAAGATATTGAATTTAGTTTTGTTTTCTTCACAATTATTTCTCTGGGATCTTCTCCTTTTTGTTCAACTTGGATAACGACTTTTAATTTTTTTTTTTTTAAATAAAAAATCTTTGTTTTTCTTACTTTATTCATGTCGATAATTTTCAACTTATAGAACTAACGTCCAGGCATATTTGGTTAAACAAAGACCATTTTAGTTAACATATTTTAGTTAACATATTTTAGTTAACATATTTTGTTTAAAATCCTTAAAAGTTTCCTGCCTTTGTCTCAAGTTGAAGCTAGGACACCCCCCCTCCCCCACTGAAAACTGTTTTCTCTTTGATTCAAATGAAATTTAAACCATAGGTAAATGACTAAAAATGATGTCTATTCCCAAAATTTCAACAAATTTTGATAATATTAAGAGGGTCCCCAGGGTCATAAGCCCCTACACACACACACTGAAATTTAAACCGTAGGTACACCGAAAATTCAAATAGGTCTAATTTCAATGAAACGTATACCTTATTTAATACATATTAAATAAGGATGATTTACATAATATATTAATAAATGTGAAGCGAGAGCTAGCGGGCGAAGCCAGCTAGTATATATATATATATATATATATATATATATATATAATGGGAAATGAAAAAGGAAAAACCAAAAGATGTTTTTTTTTATGTATTCATCAACGTTTCGTCTTTATTTGTAAGACTTCCTCAGGATGATAACTTTAAGAAAAATGTCATGCAAGTACATAGAAATATTGGGTTGATATGATGGGTTGATGAGAAGAAGTAGTAGCCACTATATGGGAAATTAGCCTCATCCTTCCTTTCTCATATATATGTATGTATATATATATATATAAATGTTTAAAAGTGACAATAAAAAAATGTCATCTGTGATGAAATCATGTAAATAGAAGTATGGTAGTTATATAAAAAGAAAAATGTTATTATGATTGTCACATCTACATTTTCATATCTGTTTAATTTGATGTTTTTGTAAAACATGTTAGCAGGACAATGACTTCAGCCTTTTCCATCATTTTGTTACATATGTAAGCTTTTTTTTCTTGATGCTTATTTTTGCAATGATAATACCATTAAATAAACGATTAATTTAGTCCATGGGACTGGGGATAAGCAAATAAAAGTAAAAAATGTCTACGAATTATATCATTGCTTATTTCAAGCCCTGAGGACTAATTTAATTGTTTGAAATAAATATTACTCACATAAGCATCAGAAAAAAATGCAGCATGATACATTATACAGGGTGAGCCAAAAGTAGGTGGACAGTAAAAAACATTTTTTTGTCGAAGCGTAAGAGGCAGACTTCAAAGCCGTGTAAATCAAGAAGGAAAACAGTTTGAACACTTGCGTTGATAAATAACATTTAATTTTCATTAATATAATTGTTTTATTACATGTAATTGTACGTATAAGTGATCTCTAAATAAATGTTTTTTACTGTCCACCTACTTTTGGCTCACCCTGTATATGTGTGGAGACACACACACACATCATTATGGATTAGAGAGACTGTTTTACCAATTGTTTTATAATTTCTTTTTTCTTTTTCTCGCTAGATTCCTGTTGCCATTAAGTAACTGCTAAATGTTATTACCATTCACAACAAATGGTTGTGACAAACCGAAAGTGCTAGCATTCGTAATATGTTTTAGCATTTACCGAATATCAATGCGAAACTAGCAAGAAATTTACAATGAAGTGGAAAAAAATTGGTAATACAAATTCTGTTCTGTGATGATGTCATAATAGACTATATATATGTGTCTATATGTATGAAAAGTGATTGATATGTGTCTATATGTGTGAAAAGTGATTGATATGTGTCTATATGTGTGAAAAGTGATTGAAATGTGTCTATATGTGTGAAAAGTGATTGAAATGTGTCTATATGTGTGAAAAGTGATTGAAATGTGTCTATATGTGTGAAAAGTGATTGAAATGTGTCTATATGTGTGAAAAGTGATTGATATGTGTGAAAAGTGATTGATATGTGTCTATATGTGTGAAAAGTGATTGAAATGTGTCTATATGTATGAAAAGTGATTGAAATGTGTCTATATGTGTGAAAAGTGATTGATATGTGTCTATATGTGTGAAAAGTGATTGAAATGTGTCTATATGTGTGAAAAGTGATTGATATGTGTCTATATGTGTGAAAAGTGATTGAAATGTGTGAAAAGTGATTGATATGTGTCTATATGTGTGAAAAGTGATTGAAATGTGTGAAAAGTGATTGATATGTGTCTATATGTGTGAAAAGTGATTGAAATGTGTCTATATGTATGAAAAGTGATTGAAATGTGTCTATATGTGTGAAAAGTGATTGATATGTGTCTATATGTGTGAAAAGTGATTGATATGTGTCTATATGTGTGAAAAGTGATTGATATGTGTGAAAAGTGATTGAAATGTGTCTATATGTATGAAAAGTGATTGATATGTGTGAAAAGTGATTGAAATGTGTCTATATGTGTGAAAAGTGATTCCGCTGTTGCTCTGATGAGGATTTCCTGTAAATTTGAATAAAAAGAAAGAAAAATTCTAAAAGTCCAGATTTGAAAACCCCAGAAAAGGTCGAAATAAAATTAGTTGCTATGTGTTGAGTTTGTTATCCTCTATCCATATATATATTTATATATATATATTTATATATATATATGGATAGATGTAATTTTTGGCCGGGATCAAAGTGTAGTATCTGTTCCGATGGATACTGCACCCCATAGGCTCGTATTGTCTTGCCCTTTCGGGGCTTGATTTCCACCTGTCTGTGGGTTTGTCCTGTGCAGTTCTAGGAGGTCCACCCTCCCAGGCTTTGCCTTCTCACCCTTTGAGAAGGTGTTAGTTAATTGCTAATCACCTGAGGCGTCCCTACCGGGGAATGCCGACGAGGCTGCCCAAGCAATTTTTAATGGCCAGAGTGCTCACCTTCTTGAGTGCTGGCTTTTCAAATCCCACTTTCCCGACCTTGTGTCACATCTTACCTTGTGGGAGGAAGATAAATAACATATATATATATATAACATATATATATATATATATATATATATATATTAAATTCCCGAAACAGTTTTTCATGGTAAACAACTGATGATCTCTTAAATAATGTTAAGACTAGTATAAATTTATGGAAGAAAACTAATATAGTGACTTTTAAAAGTTAATTGACTTACAAGCAAAGTAGTTTTCCAACGAAGGACTTGGAACTAAATGTTTTGTTTTTTTTATATAGTTTTAATGGGTGAAAAACTTCCAAGACTACACACATATATATATATATATATATATATATATATAAAATCAATGCATGCTTTTGTTGTAATTGGCTAAAAATGCTGAATTCTTTGACATTTGACAAATAAAAAAAAAATCGCCTCATTGAAAACATAGAAGCATGTAAAATTATAGATTTTATTAAAATTTATTTCTATTTATAAAAGAATATCACGTCACCTTCTGACATCTGTAGCATTTTAAATTATTGCGTTGAAATAGTTTATAAAATAATTGCAATAAGAATTAAACCACCTCAGGAGCAATATCTGACAATTATCTCTTAGGGAACATGAAACCCGGTGTAATGTTAGGGCGTGTGAGGTTAGTTCTAACTTAAAAAATCATATATGTCTGTCCATTTTATATGCAAGAAGAACTATTGTCGAAGTGCAACCAAAAGTGGCATACAGTCTGAGTCACAGGCTAATTTGATGTAGATCAACACTGAAAATGAAAAGTCAGAACAAGTAAACAATTTTTTATTCAATTTAAGCGACCCTAAAAATGGGATTTTATTGGAGGGGATCAGAATAGACCTTGTTTTTTTTTCAAATATGAAGTTTTTGTTCCTGTTGAAACCCTAACAAAGTAAAGATGACATTCAAAAGAAACTTCCATGTCTATAGAGCATTTATTTATTTTCTATGGAAAAGCAAATGTTGGAAGTAATTTTCAAATCATTTTATCATTTGACATAGAACAAAAAAAGACAAAAGCTAAAAAAATTCTACAACTTTTCAGCTCTTTTATCTTGGCTAGAATATAAATCAATCTGATGAAGGTACAGAATAGTTAACGAAGCCCTCCGGTCGTTCTCATGTTAAGAATAGGTTTCGAAATAATGTTAGTATTTACAAATCCATTCTGAACATGGGAAAGGAGGCCTTGTTAACATATCCTGTACCTTCACATGTATTCATATTCTAGCCCAGACAACACAAGATCTAATAAGAAGCAAAGTACATCTATGCTGAAGGGACAGAATAGTTAACAAAGCCCCCCACCCCCACCCAGCTCTCCGCATGTTAAGGATGGGTTTCAAAATATTATTATTTAGAAACCTATTCTTAACATAGGGAGGGGGAGCTTTTGTTAACTATTCTGTACTTTCACAATAAATGTTATTTGTTTATAATAAGAGATGATGTTATCAATTTGTTGGTCCTAAAGCATTCGGTAAACAAATGTAATATTTGATTTTATACTCTGATTAATGTTATGTTTTTTTTGGTCTCTGAAGTGGTTATAATAATAAATGCCTTTTTGCTATAACTTGACCGAGTGTGTGACCAATGTTGACATTTAAAATGTTACGTGAATTTCTGAGAGGAAGAATTGTTAATTTAGTACAGTGGCTGAAACATCGTAACTATTACAACCAAGATGAGTGGCTGCCTCATACGGTGGTAACGGATAGGTTAGCAGATCATAACTAGGGAATTCAATCCTCACTTGGGGCTCGATTCTGCTGGCCTTATGCCTAAACAAAGCTAAAGCTTTAAAAAAAAAATAAAATAAACCAGCAAAATGTGGACACACCAGTCCAAAGATTTTTTTTTAATTAAATTAAAAAAAAAAAAACGTTACTCTCCGTGTGTCGGTTTAATAAAATGCTCAAACACCCCCAAAAGCTGCATTTAAGTGTCCCGAATAAACATTTCTTAAATGTTTTTCCATTTTTGCTTTTTAAAGTAATTTTATTGACTCAAAATGATTTGCTTGTATTTGTGGTTTTGTCTTAGAATTCTGCCCCCCCCCCCTTTTTTTTTCACCCTCTGTTATCATTTTAAAGAACCCAAGAAGATCACAGAAACACAATCAGCAGAATGCAAGCATCCCTCTCTCTCCCAGGACCTTTTTCAGAAGAAAATATTCAGCTTATTTCCAGAGTATTGGTGCCATTCTTATAATAGCGCCATTTTTCAAAGAGTCTAATCCATTTCTTACCATCTTCCCCCGCCGCAAGTGACACCAGAATGTCTTCTGTTTCGAAGTTCTTAGTTGAGGATTTATAATTTGGATTATCAGAATGTCGTATATAATAAAATATATATATAAATATTATATATTTATCTCAAACAATGTAGATGCTACATTTTCCTCTTTTTTTTTTCTTTTTATAAATTTTTTGTCACTTTTTGTTATTTTCTTTTAAATCCTTCTCATTTCTGAACTTTTTTTTTTCTAACTTCAACTTTCTCATTTCTGAACTTTTTTTTTTCTAACTTCAACTTTCTCATTTCTGAACTTTTTTTTTTCTAACTTCAACTTTCTCATTTCTGAACTTTTTTTTTTCTAACTTCAACTTTCTCATTTCTGAACTTTTTTTTTCTAACTTCAACTTTCTCATTTCTGAACTTTTTTTTTTCTAGCTTCAACTTTCTCATTTCTGAACTTTTTTTTTTCTAGCTTCAACTTTCTCATTTCAAATGTGCACCTTGTTAACATTATTTTATTTATTAATTTTTTTCTTCCCGGATTTTGAGAGCAAGTCTCTCTTCTTTTTCCAACTGCTTGGCTCTGAGGCTTTAATTCTCAGTGGAATTTTCTTGGGATAACAGATAACAGCATAGGGAATCCCCCCCCTCAACCACCACCACCACCAAAACCCTCCTCATTACCAACTGATCCGTTTTCTTTGGTGCCAGAGTTAGTCTGTTGTAAGCAATGCCTGACTTGGATGGGCCAATGCAATGTTGATGATGACATCAGCTTCCCCCTCTTTACCTCATCCTTCCATTCCCCCCCCCCATCACCAACGCCTTCACCTCCTTCCCTCATCCCCCCAGAACATTGTGACATGTGGCTGCAGGAAGTTTTTGAAACAAGTTTCTGTAGAAAAATATTTTCAGTAAGAATAAAGAATATACAAAATGAACGAATTTTCTGTTCTTTTTTTCTTCTTTGTTTCTTCCTTTTCAGTCTTTCAACTCTTTCTCTGTAGTCGCTTTCCCATTGTGTTTAGCATCTATAGAATACGATAAGGCATTTCATGTTCGCACGTACGTTATCACCTTTCACACATAGTAAAAAAAAAAATGAGATCGTCCAATCAGCAAAGATGTTGATTGGTGGTTAATCTGATGTAGGTGAGGTGAAAAATTCAGACTTTACCCATTTTAAAATGAATTGTTCCAGAATCAAATTATGTCGCCTCGTCGACTTAAACAATACAATTTCCAATAAATACAATTTTCAATAAATACAATTTTCAATAAATACAATTTTCAATAAATACATTTGAAAAGTTGCATTCGTTTTATTGATTTGAAGAATATTTAGCTGACAATTATTTTTATGGTAAGAAAACAAAATATTTATTGTTTTAAAAAGAATTAGATTCCTATAATTTAAAAATAAATAAAGAAAAAAGACACATTTTCGTTTGATTTATTTAAAAAATATGTAGCTGACAATGCCAATTATTTTTTATGGAAGGAAAAAGTCATTTTTTTATAGTGTTGACCCTGACATTATTTCAAAAGGAATATTATTATTATAAAGTCATTTTTTTATAGTGTTGACCCTGACATTATTTCTAAAGGAATATTATTCTTATTAAGTCATTTTTTTATAGTGTTGACCCTGACATTATTTCAAAAGGAATATTATTATTATTAAATCATTTTTTTTATAGTGTTGACCCTGACATTATTTCAAAAGGAATATTATTATTAAGTCATTTTTTATAGTGTTGACCCTGACATTATTTCAAAAGGAATATTATTATTAAGTCATTTTTTATAGGGTTGACCCTGACATTATTTCAAAAGGAATATTATTATTATTAAGTCATTTTTTTATAGTGTTGACTCTGACATTATTTCAAAAGGAATATTATTCTTATTAAGTCATTTTTTTATAGTGTTGACCCTGACATTATTTCAAAAGGAATATTATTATTAAGTCATTTTTTATAGTGTTGACCCTGACATTATTTCAAAAGGAATATTATTATTAAGTCATTTTTTATAGTGTTGACCCTGACATTATTTCAAAAGGAATATTATTATTATTAAATCACTTTTTTTATAGTGTTGACCCTGACATTATTTCAAAAGGAATATTATTATTATTAAATCATTTTTTTTATAGTGTTGACCCTGACATTATTTCAAAAGGAATATTATTATTAAGTCATTTTTATAGTGTTGACCCTGACATTATTTCAAAAGGAATATTATTATTATTAAATCATTTTTTTTATAGTGTTGACCCTGACATTATTTCAAAAGGAATATTATTATTATTAAGTCATTTTTTATAGTGTTGACCCTGACATTATTTCAAAAGGAATATTATTATTAAGTCATTTTTTATAGTGTTGACCCTGACATTATTTCAAAAGGAATATTATTATTATTAAATCATTTTTTTTATAGTGTTGACCCTGACATTATTTCAAAAGGAATATTATTATTAAGTCATTTTTTATAGTGTTGACCCTGACATTATTTCAAAAGGAATATTATTATTATTAAATCATTTTTTTATAGTGTTGACCCTGACATTATTTCAAAAGGAATATTATTATTAAGTCATTTTTTATAGTGTTGACCCTGACATTATTTCAAAAGGAATATTATTATTATTAAATCATTTTTTTATAGTGTTGACCCTGACATTATTTCAAAAGGAATATTATTATTAAGTCATTTTTTATAGTGTTGACCCTGACATTATTTCAAAAGGAATATTATTATTATTAAGTCATTTTTTTATAGTGTTGACCCTGACATTATTTCAAAAGGAATATTATTCTTATTAAGTCATTTTTTTATAGTGTTGACCCTGACATTATTTCAAAAGGAATATTATTCTTATTAAGTCATTTTTTTATAGTGTTTACCCTGACATTATTTCAAAAGGAATATTATTATTATTCAGTCATTTTTTTTATAGTGTTGACCTTGACATTATTTCAAAAGGAATATTATTATTAAGTCATTTTTTTATAGTGTTGACCCTGACATTATTTCAAAAGGAATATTATTATTAAGTCATTTTTTATAGTGTTGACCCTGACATTATTTCAAAAGGAATATCATTAATGATAGTTAATTATAAAGATTGATGTAGAAATCACCATGTAATTTCCATGAGGAGCTTCTAGTCTTAAATAAATATGAAAATAATGAAATCTTTGTGTTAAGTCCTCAGATGCACCATTACTCATCAAAAATGCATGTGCAGTTTCAGGTGAAGTTTCAGCGAATTTGGAGAAGAATGCGGTGCCTCGGCAGCCACAACTGATGCAGGCAGTTTGTTTCATGCTTCAGCAATTCTAAACGTAAAAAAATGTTTCTGAAAGTCATGGCACATGTTCTCTTTTTTGACTTTGTAGACATGTCCACATGTGTTAGACGCACGGAGACTAAAAAGTTATTTCAGGGTTGTTGTTGGCAAGATGGTTAAAAAAGTGAGTTGCTAGACGTCTGAGCTTCAATAAATCTAAACCCATGGAAACAAGACATTTAGAGTATGACAGTCGTCTCATGGAGGGTATTTGCTTGGGTGCACATCTCAGTTGTTTCCAGGTGGTCAATTTAATGAACAAAATGGGTTAGGGTTCCAGGGTGATGATGTGAATTTTAAGTGTGGTTGCACTATAGCTGCTCAGTTATTGCCTCAGCTGCTTTCATTACAACCTGATCCATTAACTTGATCCATTAACTTGATCCATTAACCTGATTTATTAACTTGATCCATTAACCTGATCCATTAACTTGATCCATTAACTTGATTTATTAACCTGATCCATTAACCTGATCCATTAACTTGATTTATTAACCAAATCCATTAACTTTATTTATTAACTTGATCCATTAACTTGATTTATTAACCAAATCCATTAACTTGATTTATTAACTTGATTTATTAACTTGATCCATTAACCTGATCCATTAACTTGATCCATTAACTTGATTTATTAACCAAATCCATTAACCTGATTTATTAACCTGATCCATTAACTTGATTTATTAACCAAATCCATTAACTTTATTTATTAACTTGATCCATTAACCTGATCCATTAACTTGATTTATTAACCAAATCCATTAACTTTATTTATTAACTTGATCCATTAACTTGATCCATTAACTTGATTTATTAACCAAGTCCATTAACCTGATTTATTAACTTGATCCATTAACTTGATTTATTAACTTGATCCGTTAACTTGATCCATTAACCTGATCCATTAACTTGATCCATTAACCTGATCCGTTAACTTGATCCGTTAACCTGATCCATTAAGTTGATCCATTAACCTGATTTATTAACTTGATCCATTAACCTGATCCATTAACTTGATCCATTAACTTGATTTATTAACCTGATCCATTAACCTGATCCATTAACTTGATTTATTAACCAAATCCATTAACTTTATTTATTAACTTGATCCATTAACTTGATTTATTAACCAAATCCATTAACTTGATTTATTAACTTGATTTATTAACTTGATCCATTAACCTGATCCATTAACTTGATCCATTAACTTGATCCATTAACTTGATTTATTAACCAAATCCATTAACCTGATTTATTAACCTGATCCATTAACTTGATTTATTAACCAAATCCATTAACTTTATTTATTAACTTGATCCATTAACCTGATCCATTAACTTGATTTATTAACCAAATCCATTAACTTTATTTATTAACTTGATCCATTAACTTGATCCATTAACTTGATTTATTAACCAAGTCCATTAACCTGATTTATTAACTTGATCCATTAACTTGATTTATTAACTTGATCCGTTAACTTGATCCATTAACCTGATCCATTAACTTGATCCATTAACCTGATCCGTTAACTTGATCCGTTAACCTGATCCATTAACTTGATCCATTAACCTGATCCATTAACTTGATCCATTAACCTGATCCATTAACTCGATTTATTAACTTGATCCGTTAACTTGATCCATTAACACAAATCCATTAACTTGATTTATTAACTTGATCCGTTAACTTGATTTATTAACCTGATCCATTAACTTTAAATCTCTGCAATTACATCTATCCAGGGATCATTTTTTCCTTTTGCCAGTTCACAATTTGACTAAGATCGCAGTCTTTCAGAACAAAATGACCTTTTTTGATCTGATTTGCCGCGTCTGTTATCATCTGAATGCCTGTTTCACCCGCAGCCGTCAACATTTCTGCAACCTTACTCTTGCAGGAGAGCAGCTAACAAAGGTCTTCTCTTCTCCATCCCTCTCTCTAATAGTTCCTAACCATTCCCTGCTCCTTCTCTCTTTACTATGCTCTCACTCTCTATCCTTTTGCCACCCTGAATTATGAATTGAAATATAAGTCTAAGTAAGCAAAAGCCAATCTAGTTTATAAAAACGTTTTGAGTGGCAGTGAATATCATGTTGTTTGGGATTATGATTTAGACGATGCTGTCGGCTACGCTAACCATGTTGGCAACATCCACATACGCGATAATCACGTTGACTCACCGATTTCTGTTAGATCACTGAAGTTAAGCAATGTTGAGCCTGGACGTACTAAATGAGTGACCATTTTTTTAAGACCAGGTGCTGTTTTTAGCAAAAATCTTTTCCAAGTAAAATTAATCTACGTATATGGATTCTGTCGAGCCTCATCAAAGACAAGAATGAAGGGGAACACTTATATCGAAACTGGACAATCAGGCCCCACCCTCATTAGAGGATTAATTGTGGTCTGATTCAACAAATAAACTGGTGGTGGTGGTGGTCGTCGTTGATGATGATGATGATGATGATGATTCGTGTACATAAACATTTGTATGATTTCGGCGTAAAATGACCCAAAGATGATTGATATGCCGCAAGATGCAACAATACAAACACCCTCACCCTAACCCCAACAACACACCCTCACCTCCATGAGTGACCACCATGTTGCTAATTTCCATCACTTTTTACTCGTATTCAAATATAACAAAGCGAAGTGGTTTGAGGAAAGGAGCTATTAGAGTAGAAAATCTAGAGACCGCTAAAGTGAAGGGGTGGAATTTGCTGCTAGTCGGGTGGATCGTCGGGTATTTACGTAGTGGGGGGGGGGGGACAAATGCAGTAAGTTCATCGGAGCACATTCAGCCGTGGAAGTACCAGTCAAACAACCAAAGCAATGCAATGACTTACATGTGTTGGTTATGCTATTCTCGAAGTCTGGTTGACTGACACCCGAAAAAAGAGTCTAATACGAGTGCTACCAGATTTGATAAAGGTCATGCTATTATGTTAACCAGTCTGACAGCCTTGAAGGACCAGCCAGACAAAAAAGCTAGCTCTCACTTCAACACAGATGTGGGTCGAGTTTTCTTACTTCTGAGTCAGGGGAGCACATTTCTCTAATGTTGCAAGAATGATTCAAGGGAGATAACTCATTATTAATCCAAGGGAGATCATTCAGATCATTCTGAGACAATACCGGTATGAAAAAAATATACCTCAACCATGTGATAGAGTATAATAATAATAACCTACAATTAATAACATTTAATAATAATAACCTACAATTAATAACATATAATAATAATAACCTACAATTAATAACATTTAATAATAATAACCTACAATTAATAACAGTTAATAATAATAACCTACAATTAATAACAGTTAATAATAATAACCTACAATTAATAACATTTAATAATAATAACCTACAATTAATAACAGTTAATAATAATAACCTACAATTAATAACAGTTAATAATAATAACCTACAATTAATAACATTTAATAATAATAACCTACAATTAATAACATTACAACATTTTAAAATGCTAACGTATTGCAATTTTATCCTGTAACGTTAATTGTAGCGTCACAGAATTTAAATCGTTAACGTCTTTCCAGAAACAGTGTTAAAAAGTTCTCTTGGCGTATAACTGACTTCACGTGCCCGTTTCTCAGCTACCTTTGAAATTCTCTTCCTTTCTCCAACTTTTTTGTTCATTTTCTTCTTTCACCTGATGATAATTCGACAAAGAATCGAAAACGTTCGTGATACATATGGAACATACATTAATTTTGTTATTATTTTAACACATTAGAAAAATTGAAAAAATAAAAAAAAGTATAATTAAGCAGTGGAAACTGTTATTTTAAACAATGTTTGCTTAAATGAAAAAATGCTGACTAAATACTTTCATGGCCTTTTGGCTAAGATCAAAGTGTAGTATCTGTTCCGATGGATACTGCACCCCATACTGGTATTGTCTTGGCCTTCGGGGCTTGATTTACGCCTGTCTATGGGTCTGCCCTATGCAGTTCTAGGAGGTCCACCCTCCCAGGCTTCGCCTCCCCTCTTTGGGGAGGAGTAAGTTTATTGCTTACTGCCTGAGGCGCCCCTACCGGGGAATGTCGACGGGGCTGTCCAGACAATTTTTAAACCCAACTTTCCTGACCCGACCTTGGGTCACATCTTACTTGTGGAAGTAAGATAAAAACTGGCCTTGTGCCTAACTCCTGGAGAGGAGTAAATCAATATATATATATATATATATATATTGATATATATATAGGAATGTTATGTTTTTTGAAAATGTGAAAAAATAAACATTGAAAAAAATGTTGTTACTGATTGACAATCATCGAGCTGAATCTTTTTTGAAGAGAATACTAATTAAAAGGTACTGATAGTATTTGCTAATACGTATATACTGTGCTAATGTATATACTGTCATAATCCATATATAGTATATGCTAATGTATATATTGTCATAATCCATATATAGTATATGCTAATGTATATATTGTCATAATCCATATATAGTATATGCTAATGTATATATTGTCATAATCCACACACGTGCAAACATGGCGGCTTCTTGTACGGACTATGCTTATTAAAAAGCGCTTATCATTAATTATTTAATTAGTTTCCGTGTAAACTTTGATTGTGTTTGAAAGATAAAAGCCTAAACTTAATCTCTAAACGAAAAAAACTGCATATTTACGTGTGAAAAATAAATTATAATAAAATATGTAATTACGACGGTCAAAAACCCCAAAAATTCAATGAATTTTGAACTTTGAAAAAATTACTTGTAAAAATCCCTTAAAAGATAAATATAAGTTTTTTGGAACTATTTCAAAAATAATTATTTAATTAAAGTCATAAGACACTGAATAAAAAAAAAAAATCCCATGTTTGACTAAAAATTAACAAAATTATTCCTTCAAATGTGATAAATGAGTAAAATCCGCCATAACTTCATCGGAAAAGGACGTTTTTTACAAAATGACTATTGCTATGCAAAATATATGGAAGACAAAAAATGTCATAATTTATCATTTTTAACTTTATATATAAAATAATAGTTTATAGAAGTTGAAAAATTATTATCCATTAATTTCTTTATTCTTTTTAAGGTTATAAACAAATTTAAGTACCCTTATTTTGTTATAATAAAAAAGGAAATGCTTATTTAATTATTTGTGAGTGTACGCAATTATTTTTAACTGAAAAGGTTCAGTTTTTAATTTAGTAATACTCTGAAATTATTGATGACGTCTGTTTACCAATGTTTTTCCTTAGAATTTGAAATAAAACTATTTTTTAAATATTAAAAATATTTTTACGTTACGAACTGCGTCAATTTTATCAATTTTTTTTACATGATTTAAAACTTTAGTTACTCGATTTATTCTTAACGTGTCGTAACGATAAATTACATTATTCTTTTAAAAATAAAGTGTTTTTATTTTTTTATTTTAAGTGTGAAAAAGTAAATTAAAGTCAATGACTACACTGACAATTTATTCATTGAAAAAAAAGTTAAAACAGTTATTTATTGATAAACAGAATTCAATTTTGAAAGAAAATGTCATGTTTGAATTCTCTTTATTTATTAATAAATAATTGTTTTTAACTTAAATATTTATTAATGAAAAAAAGACAAAACAAATACAAATCTTTCCAAATAAGTGACGATGAATTGTGAAATAAACGAAATTGTTGAATCTCTAAAAAAAAAAAAAAATTTGCGCTGTAAAAGTGAGCGATTGTTGGAAGGCTAATCCCACCTGGTTATTACAGAATGGGGCTACCATACTAATGAAAGTTCATCGTTAGTAGAAATTATTCAATTTTTTAAATTCTTTTTTTCGTTAAGTTCCTGGATCTCAAATTTGTCAATTTTTGGTTTATTTTCAAGATGATAAAAAAAATTTCTTGCGCTGATGATGCCACGTTCCTCTATGAAAGAGAAATTTTTTATTTTTCCAAAAACTCTAATCATTAAAATCACATGAAATATTTTTTGCAATTATATTATTTTTTTGGTGAAAATATTGATTAAACAATGCTTTATTCAATAATAATATTGTTAATTCAAAAAATTAATTTTTCTTCGAGTTATAGTGATTTTATTAACACGGTATTTACTGGCCTTTTTCGTAATATATACGAAATATTTTGAAAAAAAAAATTAATTGTTAACATCTACGATCCTTTATTTACATAAGCAACATTTAAAAAATCATGCATTTTTTTTTATTAATATATAAAAATATAACTTTAGTAAAGGTGTATTTTCTTTTTAAAAAATAATACATTTTCACTAAGATTTAAAAAAAAATAATGATTTCATTATATTCCGTGATAGTCGATTAATAAATATTGAAAATTTCAGTAAAATTGGTTGATTTCCTGAATTTTAGTGTATTTTTAAGTAAAGGGGGGGACAAAATGTTTTTTCATTTTGGGAATCGGCCATTGATTTTGCACGTACCTATATATATATATATATATATATATATATATATATATATATATATATAACTTCTTTTGTAATATGGTGGAAAAATCCCATCAGAGTGTTCGATTAATTGAGAATCAAAATTAAGAGCATAATATTCATTTATGTTTTTGGTACAGAAAAATTAGTACAACATTAGTACCGTCGGTTTCAAGCTCAGAAGGGCTTAACCCTCCGGCTCTCTTCAGCTTATGTTGTAACCTGTTTCAGAAATGTGAATTCACGTGTCACTCTCGTTTGGATACGTTATTTGCTTTAGAGTGTTATGTATATTTGTTAAAAATTAGTGTTGGGAGGATTGAGACTATAAAGCTTAATAAGGTTCGAGAAAAGGGGGTGTTTGAAATGTAACGATTGAGATTTAAAATGGGGAAAAAAGGGGGTGTTTGAAATGTAACAATTGAGATTTAAAATGGGGAAAAAAATTTAAATATAAAATTTTAACAAAAATCTCTATCCAAGTCCCGTGATTCAATGTTTATTAGGAGTTTATATTAGGCCGTTACATGTTTTGAGGGTTGGCTTTGCGTCGTTTATGAAATGCTAAGGAGAGAATATGAGTTTGAAGATTAAACTTTCCAAAGAATCAAAAGGTTAAAAATACATCAAATTTACATTCAAGGCCTGGATTAAAGGACTTTAAATCAATCCAAAAGGAATTTCAATTAAGATTTAACCCGAGTCGGGTCTTTGCAGCTGGTCTAAGGGGAGTAACTCTACAAGGTTCTTAATGATTCTGTATTCGGAATTTAACATTTTTAACTAAGGTATAGTAAAGATTTATGCGAGTAATAATATTGGTATACTGATTAAGTCTGATCTAGAGATAAGAACAAGAATTAGATCGACAAGATTGAACCTGTTTAGGAGATTTCTAAAATCTGCTGAATTATTTTCGTGAAATGGGGGTGTTCCTCTCTTAGTAACTGAAAAAATTATTATTGGAAAAATTATTTTATATTTACGTGGTGTAAATTAAAAAAACAAAATTTGACTAATATTATATATATATATATATATATATATATATATATAATTAATAAATAAATAAATACCAAATAAAATAAAACAATATAACTTTACACAAAGTAAAAACAAGAAACCTAAAAATATAACATCCAGAGTATAAATTAAACCCAGCACCAACCCGCTGCATCAGTATAGCCCCAAAATAAAAGCAAACTCATTGATATAAAAGCCAACCACATAAACCCCCCCTTCCAAAACGCGCCCTACATTCGATATAAAAAAAAAACACAATTCCCGCGAATTCCCTGAAATTAGCCATCAGAGTATATTATTTCACCTTTTCTTCATAAGATACCCAATGACTTAGATTAATTACTTAGATAGACATAGGGACCAAGATCTGGTCCATTTCCTATGATTACACTTTTTAGGTTCGCCTGACTTTTCAGAGAGGGTTTTGTCGTCATAATACACAGGTTATTGATAATACGTACCCGATCTAATTCACATGAATGAAAAATCTAAATAAAAATAAATATAATAAGTATAAAAACCTTTTCAAAAAAGAACGAGAGAAACAAAAACGAAAGAAAAAAGAACGAGAGAAACAAGAACGAAAGAAAAAAGAACGAGAGAAACAAGAACGAAAGAAAAAAGAACGAGAGAAACAAGAACGAGAGAAAAAAGAACGAGAGAAAGAAGAACGAGAGAAAGAAGAAGGAGAGAAAGAAGAACGAGAGAAAAAAAAACGAGAGAAAAAAGAACAAGAAAAAGAAGAACGAGAGAAAAAAGAACGAGAAAAAGAAGAACGAGAGAAAAAAAACGAGAGAAAAAAGAACGAGAGAAACAAGAACGAGAGAAAAAAAAACGAGAGAAAAAAGAACGAGAGAAAAAAGAAGGAGAGAAAGAAGAAGAAGAGAAAGAAGAAGGAAGAAAGAAGAAGGAAGAAAGAAGAACGAGAGAAAGAAGAACGAGAGAAAAAAGAACGAGAGAGAAAAGAACGAGAGAAAGAAGAACAGGAGAAAAAAGAACGAGAGAAACAAGAACGAGAGAAAAAAGAACGAGAGAAACAAGAACGAGAGAAAAAAGAACGAGACAAAGAAGAACGAGAGAAAGAAGAACGAGAGAAAAAAGAAGGAGAGAAAGAAGAACGGAAGAAAGAAGAAGGAGAGAAAGAAGAAGGAGAGAAAGAAGAAGGAGAGAAAGAAGAACGAGAGAAAGAAGAACGAGAGAAAAAAGAAGGAGAGAAAGAAGGAGAGAAAGAAGAAGGAGAGAAAGAAGAAGGAGAGAAAGAAGAACGAAGGAAAAAAGAACGAGAGAAAGAAGAACGAGAGAAAAAAGAACGAGAGAAAGAAGAACGAGAGAAAAAAGAACGAGAGAAAGAAGAACGAAAGAAAAAAGAACGAGAGAAAAAAGAACGAGAGAAAGAAGAAGGAGAGAAAGAAGAAGGAGAGAAAAAAGAACGAGAGAAAGAACGAGAGAAAGAAGAACGAGAGAAAGAAGAACGAGAGAAAAAAGAACGAGAGAAAGAACGAGAGAAAGAAGAACGAGAGAAAAAAAAACGAGAGAAAGAACGAGAGAAAAAAGAACAAGAAAAAGAAGAACGAGAGAAAAAAAAACGAGAGAAAAAAAAACGAGAGAAAAAAGAACGAGAGAAAGAAGAAGGAGAGAAAAAAGAACGAGAGAAAGAACGAGAGAAAGAAGAACGAGAGAAAGAAGAACGAGAGAAAGAACGAGAGAAAGAAGAACGAGAGAAAAAAGAACAAGAAAAAGAAGAACGAGAGAAAAAAGAACGAGAGAAAGAAGAACGAGAGAAAAAAGAACGAGAGAAACAAGAACGAGAGAAAGAAGAACGAGAGAAAAACCAACGAGAAAAAGAAGAACGAGAGAAAGAAGAACGAAAGAAAGAAGAACGAGAGAAAAAAGAACGAGAGAAAAAAGAACGAGAGAAAGAAGAACGAGAGAAAAAAGAACGAGAGAAAAATAAACGAGAGAAAAAAGAACGCGAGAAAAAAGAACGAGAGAAAGAAGAACGAGAGAAAGAAGAAGGAGAGAAAGAAGAACGAGAGAAAGAAGAACGAGAGAAAGAAGAAGGAGAGAAAGAAAAAGGGGAGAAAGAAGAACGAGAGAAAGAAGAACGAGAGAAAGAAGAACGAGAGAAAAAAGAACGAGAGAATAAAAAAAACGAGAGAAAGAAGAACGAGAGAAAAAAGAACGAGACAAAGAAGAACGAGAGAAAGAAGAACGAGAGAAAAAAGAAGGAGAGAAAGAAGAACGGAAGAAAGAAGAAGGAGAGAAAAAAGAAGGAGAGAAAAAAGAAGGAGAGAAAAAAGAACGAGAGAAAGAAGAAGGAGAGAAAGAAGGAGAGAAAGAAGAACGAGAGAAAAAACAACGAGAGAAAAAAGAACGAGAGAAAGAAGAACGAAAGAAAAAAGAACGAGAGAAAAAAAAACGAGAGAAAAATGAACGAGAGAAAGAAGAAGGAGAGAAAAAAGAACGAGAGAAAGAACGAGAGAAAGAAGAACGAGAGAAAGAACGAGAGAAAGAAGAACGAGAGAAAGAAGAACGAGAGAAAAAAGAACAAGAAAAAGAAGAACGAGAGAAAGAAGAACGAGAGAAAGAAGAACGAGAGAAAGAAGAACGAGAGAAAAAAGAACGAGAGAAAGAACGAGAGAAAGAAGAACGAGAGAAAGAACGAGAGAAAGAAGAACGAGAGAAAAAAGAACAAGAAAAAGAAGAACGAGAGAAAAAAAAACTAGAGAAAAAAGAACGAGAGAAAGAAGAAGGAGAGAAAGAAGAACGAGAGAAAAAAGAACGAGAGAAAGAAGAACGAAAGAAAAAAGAACGAGAGAAAAAAGAACGAGAGAAAAAACAACGAGAGAAAAAAGAACGAGAGAAAGAAGAACGAGAGAAAAAAGAACAGGAGAAAGAAGAACGAGAAAAAGAAGAACGAGAGAAAGAAGAACGAGAGAAAAAAGAACGAGAGAAAGAAGAACGAGAGAAAAAAGAACGAGAGAAAGAAGGAGAGAAAGAAGAAGGAGAGAAAAAAGAACGAGAGAAACAAGAACGAGAGAAAGAAGAACGAGAGAAAAACCAACGAGAAAAAGAAGAACGAGAGAAAGACGAACGAAAGAAAGAAGAACGAGAGAAAAAAGAACGAGAGAAAGAAGAACGAGAGAAAAAAGAACGAGAGAAAAAAGAACGAGAGAAAGAAGAAGGAGAGAAAGAAGAACGAGAGAAAAAAGAACGAGAGAAAGAAGAAGGAGAGAAAGAAGAAGGAGAGAAAGAAGAAGGAGAGAAAGAAGAACGAGAGAAAAAAGAAGGAGAGAAAGAAGAACGAGAGAAAAAAGAACGAGAGAAAGAAGAAGGAGAGAAAGAAGAAGGAGAGAAAGAAGAAGGAGAGAAAGAAAAAGGGGAGAAAGAAGAACGAGAGAAAGAAGAACGAGAGAAAGAAGAACGAGAGAAAAAAGAACGAGAGAAAAAAAAACGAGAGAAAGAAGAACGAGAGAGAAAAGAACGAGAGAAAAAAGAAGGAGAGAAAGAAGCACGAGAGAAAAAAAAAAAGAGAGAAAGAAGAACGAGAGAAAAAAGAACGAGAGAAAGAGGAACGAGAGAAAAAAGAACGAGAGAAAGAAGAACGAGAGAAAGAAGAACAAGAGAAACAACTTGGCATCATCGGTGTGTGATGCCAAGTTTTTGGCGAAATATCTGTATTACTTTAAACTAACAAAAAAAAATGCTAGTTTATAATAATAAAAAAAAAAAAATCGGTTTCGATTTATTATTTTTCTTTTAAAAAAAAAAAAATTGATATCGCATCTTTAATGCTTCAAAAGGTATTTATTTTACCTATTTCTTATTAAATTTAACAATAGATGCTTCTTTAAAAAAAATATGAACCTTAAAACACTTTATACAAACTACGTGTGCATTCACGTTCTTTGAATATTTGAAAGTGGGGAAACAACAGCTAACCCCTTTGGCCCGGCTGGAACAACAAAAGCCGGTAGAAAAAATATACAAATCCGATGACATCAGGATATATTACACACCGATGATGCCAAGTTGTTGGCGAAATATCTGTATCACTTTAAACTAACAAAAAAAAAATGCTAGTTTATAATAAAAAAAAAAAAATCGGTTTCGATTTATTATTTTTCTTTAAAAAAAAAATTGATATCGCATCTTTAATGCTTCAAAAGGTATTTATTTTACCTATTTCTTATTATATATATATATATATATATATATATATATTTAAATATATATAATAATAATGGTAATAATCCAGGTAAAAAATATCCACATAGTGGTAATCCAGAGAATTTTATTTACACAGACATGTACGAAATCTGCGACACTGGCATGTCGATGTTATCGATCAACAGTTACTATAAACTGAGATCTCATCAGGCAGATTTCTCTTTCTCTATTTCTCCATTTCATTCTCTCCAAATATGATCTGAGGTTAAGATCGGATTCTAACTCTGCCTGATGAGATCTCAGTTTATAGTAACTGTTGATCGATAACATCGACATGCCAGTGTCGCAGATTTTGTACATGTCTGTGTAAATAAAATTATCATATATATATATATATATATATATATATATACTAGCTGGCTTTGCTTGCTAGCTCTAACTTTACATTTATATACATATGACGTAAGGTACACGATAAGTCATGAAGATGAAATGCTGTGGTAGACAAAATGTTTGAAAAAAGAGACAAACGGAAAACAGGTTAGAATGCAGGAGAAAAAAAAACAAGAGATTTGACCGGTTTCGTTTTCTGAAGACGTTCGATAATACGAACGAAACCGGTCAAATCTCTTGTTTTTGTTTTTCTCCTGCATTCTAACCTGTTTTCCGTTTGTCTCTTTATATATATATATATATATATATATATATATAAATTCTGGGAATTTAAACTGCATTTTCCTTTTTTTTGTCTTAAAATATAACTCAAAGCTTCTTTAGACTATGCATTGGGTATTTAGATCTGTATGGCTAGGTTTCCTTCCTCTTATCTAATTGCCTTTCTGGTACCTAAGGTACTTAAGCTTTTTTTTTAATGCAACTTTAATTCCTATATAATTATATTTCTAGCTACCATATCGCAGAATGGTTCTTGGGTGTAGTGTTTGGATAGTATTATTATTATTATTATTATTATTATTATTATTATTATTATTATTATTACTATTGTTATAATGAATTTTCTTTGATATGCAAATTACCATATCACACGGTAGTCTTAAGGGTAGTATATTATTATTATTATTATTTGATTATTATTATTATTTATTTATGTATATATAAATGAAATTTTAAGCTGAAATATTTCGACACTTGATTATTAGGGAAATGGTAGTTTGATCAGTACCATTGGAGAGCCATGAATATTATAACTGTCCTGTTTTTAAATCTCTGAAACAGTTACATGGTAAACAGCTGATGATCCCCGTGTTAATATTAGATGCTTATGTTAAGGTCTCCAGTTTTTGTTTCACTGTTAGATACTTAATCTCCTTTTTATTTTATTTACTTACTATTATATATTTTTTATTTATGAATTTTCCAACGAATGTTAAGTCTGCAATATTTTGGATTTAGTTAGTTTCTCTGGGAATTTAAACTGCATTTTCCTTTTTTTGTCTTTTTGTTTAAAAGAACTCAAAGCTTCTTTAGACTATATATATATATATATATATATATATATATATATATATATATATATATATCATGTAAATCATCCTTATTTAATTTAATATATATTAAATAAAGTATACATTTCATTGAAATTAGACTTATTTGAATTTTGGGTGGACCTATGGTTTAAATTTCACTGGTGTACCCTCTTAATAGTATCAAAAGTTGCTGAAGTTTTCTGAATAGACATCATTTTTGATCATTTGAATCTAAGGGAAAACAGTTTTTTTAATATTATCAAAATTTGCTGAAATTTTGGGAATAGACATCATTTTTGATCATTTGAATCTAAGGGAAAACAGTTTCTTAATATTATCAAAATTTGCTGAAATTTTGGGAATAGACATCATTTTTGATCATTTGAATCTAAGGGAAAACAGTTTTCTTAATATTATCAAAATTTGCTGAAATTTTGGGAATAGACATCATTTTTGGTCATTTATCTATGGTTTAAATTTCATTTGAATCTAAGAAAAAACAGTTTTTAGTGTGGGGAGAGGGGGTTGTGACGCCCGAGGACCCCCAGCGTTGGAGTGATATATTTCTTATATAGCATATGGCCTTTAGTAGTCCACATGTCAATTTTCAGGCAATTCTGTCCAGGGGTTTTGGTGAACATATGGCACACAGATTAGGCGGACACATACACACACAGAGTTACTATTTTGTCTGTATATATATATATATTGATTGATTAGTTGATTGTCCACATGCGTTATTTGCAAAGCGAGAAAAAAGGCAGCATGTTCCCTTTTGCACATATCGCATCATGTGCATTTTGCACATATCGCATCATGTGCATTTTGCACATATCGCATAATGTCAATGAAGACTTTTGGAGGCAGAATACATTTACATATATTGAACTTTACATATATTGAATTTTGTTTGTTACACCCATTTTCTGAACTCAAATCCATTCTTTTTAGGCAACTTATAATATTAGATTCCAATGGATGATCCCCTTCGACACCTCATCATATCATATTTGGGGATGCATCATTGCGAAGACTACTCTTCTTATTTTTTTTCAGATTTCACAAACGATTGATAATCTTTTTAAAAAATGTTTCAAATTAACAATGAAAACCAAAGCTTGTTAAATAATTGATTTTTTTCCTTCTGAAGAGAGAGCTTGTTTCTTTGAAAAAATATGGTTTAAAGGACTTTTCTATAATTTATAATATTCTTTGTTGTACTGTTTGATTCTGTTAAACTTGTGAAATATGTACATTTTATTATCTTTGGAGGATGGATTTCTTTAGCTGAGTTTTCTAAAATCTTAGTTCACCTATGAATATGGAGCTGACATTTTTCATATTGGTTTCTGTTCATTTGAAAAGATTAACCGTCATTTCATTCACTTTCATCATCTGTCTCATTTTGTATCTTTTTCTTTTCATCTTTGTCTTCGGCCAATCCACCATCTTCTAAATATTCTTCTCTTTTGTGTCCTCCTCCCCTTCATCGCCTGTTCCATTCTTTATCTTGTCTTCTTTTCAACAGGCGAGACAACTAATGAGCAGCCGCTTTCAAGTCGGACACCCCGAAGCATTACAAGACACTAATTCTCTCTTTCACCCCCTTTATCCACTGAAACGAAAATAACATTTTTCAACCACCACAGCCGCTGCCGCCGGCCGCCGCCTTCAGCTCTGTCATCTATCGGCAATGACGTCATGTTTTATCCAATTTAGTCTATCATTTGAAGTTGTCATCTGTTTTTGTCCCAAACTTTGATGGATTGTTGAGCGAGAGGCCCTTTTCACTCGACGTTGCTTAATGCCAATTTGATGGCCATGATGAAAGAAAAACAAAACGACCTGCTCTTTCCTGCTATCAACCCTTTCCTGTCATTGGATCTTCCCTTACTCTCTCAATCTTTCTTGGCTTTTTGGTCATGATCAAAGTGTAGTATCTATTCCGATGGATACTTCACCCAATAGACTGGTATCGTCTTGGCCTTCGGGGCTTGATTCCGCCGGTCTATGGGTTTGTCCTGTGCAGTTCTAGGAGGTCCACCTTCCCAGGCTTCGCTTCCCCTCTTTGGGGAGGAGTAAGTTTATTGCTTACTGCCTGAGGGGCCCCTATCGGGGAATGCTAACAGGGCTGCCCAGGCAATTTTTAATGGCCAGAGTGCTCGCCTTCTCGGGCGCTGGCTTTTCAAGTCCCACTTTCCCGACCCAACTGGGTCACATCTTACTTGTGGGAGTAAGATAAAACTGGCCTTGTGCCTAACTCCTGGAGAGGAGGTAAATAAATACTCTCTGAATCCTTGAGCTGCAACGCCGAGAAGCGCGGGTTAGGTGATGGTGATAGTTGTTGTTAAGCGAGTTGTACTTCTGCATTTAAGCTCATGAAGATCGTGCCTCAGGGTTGTCTGGTCTGCATGAAGTCCTTCTCGTTCGTCGCAGTTATTCGTTAAACTGCAAAGCTGCAGGTTTTTACCCCCGAAAACAAGAATCAGAAGTTGCATGCGAAGTTGGGGTGTAGCAGTCATAGATTTACTTTGTACTGCGTATCAGTGTCCCTGTGAGCTGGTTTGGCCAATCAGATCGCAGGGCGCATTGATATCATTAGTTCCCTAAGGGACTACTTCATCTCTCTTCGGATACAGCAGACGATGAGCAGACGGTGCCTGCCAGTAAGGATCGCCTCAACCTCTCTCCTGCCTCTTTGTCCACTGGACTCTCACGGCGGCTGCTATCTTCGCCTGAAGATATTTTAACTTCTTCTTCTTCTTCTTCTTCTTCTTTTTCTTCTTTCGGACACTGTTCTAAGTTTCTTCCTACCTATACCAAACGGTATAGGTAGCCTCAAATATACGAATAAACTCATTTCGTTTGTTGTAAGAAAGTTTTTGTTTGTTTTTTTAATTCGATTTCGTGTCGTTAAATTAAGAATAGAGGATAACAACTCCTCTATTCTTACAGGGGAAGGTTTCGTCAAGAACACACAAAGGAACGGGGCAGAAGCAATGTTGTCACCCTCATTTCCATTGCTTTGCAGTACTGTGCATGACACGTCTTTGCTTGCCACATGCAGAGGCAAAGACGACCAGAGAATGACGGATCCTGGTGCCAACTCCTCCTGAATTTTCATAATTTTCATTCTAATACTGCTAGGTGCCAAACCTGTCCTGTCAAGAACTGGAGTTCCAGACAGCATAGCTCTGACTTGAGGAAGAGTTGGACTTCAGAGGGATGGTCAGTGTCATTCATGTGATTGTTTTCAGTTGAAGTGAGATCACAAAAAATAAAGCATACTTCATCTTCCAGGGTTATCTGCCCCTGCATTAACCAGCCGACAACCAAAAACAGTGGACATTCAAAATGGAGAAGGATACTGTAATCGGCTTCGCGACAGACAATTAAATCTTCATAATTAATAGTAATTCTTTTAGTTGTAAAATTGTTAAATAAATCATTTATTATTCTTGATTTCCATAGAATCGTTTTCTTCCATTCATTTCATCATATCTATGTCTTACCACACACAAAAAACTTCACAGCAGATTTGGTGACGAAGACTAAGAAGAAAAGAAGACTTGTTAAGAATCTTTAAAAAAATCAACGAGAACAATTAGAAAAGTTTCAACTCAAGATGATGATTGCTTTTAATCAACATTTTTTTGCAGCAACTATTTTTAATCAACATTTTTTTGCAGCAACTATTTTTAATCAACAATTTTTGCAGCAACTATTTTTAATCAACATTTTTTGCAGCAACTATTTTTAATCAACATTTTTTGCAGCAATTATTTTTAATCAACATTTTTTGCAGCAACTATTTTTAATCAACATTTTTTGCAGTAACTATTTTTAATCAACAGTTTTTGCAGCAACTATTTTTAATCAACATTTTTTGCAGCAACTATTTTTAATCAACATTTTTTGCAGCAACTATTTTTAATCAACATTTTTTGCAGCAATTATTTTTAATCAACATTTTTTGCAGCAATTATTTTTAATCAACATTTTTTGCAGCAATCATTTTTAATCAACATTTTTTGCAGCAACTATTTTTAATCAACATTTTTTGCAGCACTTATTTTTAATCAACATTTTTTGCAGCAATTATTTTTAATCAACATTTTTTGCAGCAACTATTTTTAATCAACATTTTTTGCAGCAACTATTTTTAATCAACATTTTTTGCAGCAACTATTTTTAATCAACATTTTTTGCAGCAACTATTTTTAATCAACATTTTTTGAAGCAACTATTTTTAATCAACATTTTTTGAAGCAACTATTTTTAATCAACATTTTTTGCAGCAACTATTTTTAATCAACATTTTTTGCAGCACTTATTTTTAATCAACATTTTTTGCAGCAATTATTTTTAATCAACATTTTTTGCAGCAATTATTTTTAATCAACATTTTTTTGCAGCAACTATTTTTAATCTACATTTTTTTGCAGCAACTATTTTTAATCAAATTTTTTGCAGCAACTATTTTTAATCAACATTTTTTGCAGGAATTATTTTTAATCAACATTTTTTTGCAGCAACTATTTTTAATCAACATTTTTTGCAGCAACTATTTTTAATCAACATTTTTTGAAGCAACTATTTTTAATCAATATTTTTTGCAGCAACTATTTTTAATCAACATTTTTTGCAGCAACTATTTTTAATCAACATCTTTTGCAGCAACTGACAGCGCAAAGCGTTGAGGACATCAAAAGAACTCATGATTCTCTGGATATATTATTTTCAAACTTTAAAGAATTCGTCTATGACGAACAACAAAGAATTACATTTACATCCTTATATACCCATTACTATATTAGTTTTCCAACAAGAACAATGCATGGAAAACAGTCTGTTACTGAAGGAAATTGGTACAGTTGAACATAAACGTTACTTAATTGTGATTCTTCTAAAGGAAGCAAACGATTTAAAACAGTTGTAACAGTTGTAACAGACGTTTTTAGCGTTCACCAATTACTTTTCAACGTCTGTTACAATTGCCTAAAACTGAGAAAGAGCGATGCTGACGACTATGTTATCTTAGCTGGTTTTGTAAATCGGGAATGTGAAAAATTACAATGCAATCCCTTAGAGATGATCAGTTGAAATGTCTGATATTCGCAGACGTTCACTCTCAAGGTTGGACGAGGATAAAAACCTCCTAGTAGGGGTGGGACATAATGGGTGAAAATTTCAGATTCATGTGAGTAGTATATTTTTGTGTTCATTTATACATAAATAACACTAAACAATCAAACATTTTGAAAATTTTGCAAAATTCAGAAGGTGCAGGCCAAAAATAGCCGTTAGGGCTCCACGGCACTCAAAATCCATCATTTTTCAGTGAAAAAGTGGTTTCATGCGACATTGCATGTCCTAAAACATCCTCAAAAGCTATGAATGGATATAGATGGTTAAATCTGATATAGTACTTTAATTTAGGACCATTTTCAGTCTGTGAAAGGGTTTTCATGAATGTAAAATAGCCAAAAGCTAGTGGCCTGCACCTTCTGAATTTTGCAAAATTTTCAAAATGTTTGATTGTTTAGTGTTATTTATGTATAAATGAACACAAGAAAATACTACTCGCATGAATCATAAATTTTCACCCATTACGTCCGACCCCTACTCCCAGTCAAAGCGGTGTGCCAACGTTTACTAAGCTTTAAACGGGGTATAATGATGGTACAGCAGTCTACAACGAAAAGTGTTCGAGCAAAGGCTTATTAGCTTCCAACAGAGAAGACCTCTCTCCAAGTGTTTGCTAAAATTTGTCGCGCTTTTTTCCATTTTGTCAAGAATGCTAAAATAACGGACATAAAGAAGGATTTTGTAACTCCCCAAGAAAAGCAAAACTTCCGACACACACAAGTATCTCAAAATTGACAGACAAGAAATTCCAGAAAAAAATAGGCTGGAAAGCAAACAAATTTAAATTGTATTTGTAAAAGTTGAATTTGAATCTTGCAGAAAGTTTATAAT
>OY744539.1:90763999-90781499 GCA_963556195.1 Sepiola atlantica | reverse complement strand
ATTTTAATATTCATGCAATGATTTTAATATTCATCCAATTATTTTAATATTCATCCAATGATTTTAATATTCATCATATTATTTTAATATTAATCCAATTATTTTTATATTCATCCAATTATATAAAAATTCATTCAATTATTTTAATATTCATCCAATGATTTTAATATTTATCCAATGATTTTAATATTCATCCAATGATTTTAATATTAATCCAATTATTTTAATATTAATCCAATTATTTTAATATTCATCCAATGATTTTAATATTAATCCAATGATTTTAATATTCATCCAATGATTTTAATATTCATCCAATGATTTTAACATTCGTCCAATTATTTTAATATTCATCTAATTATTTTAATATTCATCCAATGATTTTATATAAATCCAATCATTTTTATATTCCTTCAATTATGCTAATATTCATCCAATTATATTAAAATTCATCCAATTATTTTAATATTCATCCAATGATTTTAATATTCATCCAATTATTTTAATATGCATCCAATTATTTTAATATTCATCCAATGATTTTAATATTCACAAAATTATTTTAATATTCATCTAATTATTTTTATATTCGTGTAATGATTTTAATATTCATCCAATTATTTTAATATTCATCCAATTATATTAAAATTCATCCAATTATTTTAATATCTATCCAATGATTTTTATATTCATCCAATGATTTTAATATTCATCCAATTATTTTAATATTATTCCAATGATTTAAATATTCGTCCAATAATTTTAATATTCATCCAATTATTTTAATATTCATCCAATGATTTTAATATTCATCCAATGATTTTAATATTCATCCAATTATTTTAATATTAATCCAATGATTTTAATATTCATCCAATGATTTTAATATTCATGCAATGATTTTAATATTCATCCAATTATTTTAATATTAATCACATTATTTTAATATTCATCCAATTATTTTAATATTCATCCAATGATTTTAATATTCATCATATTATTTTAATATTAATCCAATTATTTTAATATTCATCCAATGATTTTAATATTCATCCAGTTATTTTAATATTAATCCAATGATTTTAATATTCATGCAATGATTTTAATATTCATCCAATTATTTTAATATTCATCCAATGATTTTAATATTCATCATATTATTTTAATATTAATCCAATTATTTTAATATTCATCCAATTATATAAAAATTCATTCAATTATTTTAATATTCATCCAATGATTTTAATATTTATCCAATGATTTTAATATTCATCCAATGATTTTAATATTAATCCAATTATTTTAATATTAATCCAATTATTTTAATATTCATCCAATGATTTTAATATTCATCCAATGATTTTAATATTCATCCAATGATTTTAACATTCGTCCAATTATTTTAATATTCATCTAATTATTTTAATATTCATCCAATGATTTTATATAAATCCAATCATTTTTATATTCCTTCAATTACTGTAATATTCATCCAATTATATTAAAATTCATCCAATTATTTTAATATTCATCCAATGATTTTAATATTCATCCAATTATTTTAATATGCATCCAATTATTTTAATATTCATCCAATGATTTTAATATTCATCAAATTATTTTAATATTCATCCAATTATTTTAATATTAATCCAATTATTTTAATATTCATTCAATGATTTTAATATTCATCTAATTATTTTAATATTCATCAAATTATTTTAATATTCACCAATGATTTTATATTAATCCCATGATTTTAATATCTATCCAATGATTTTAATATTTATCCAATGATTTTGACATTCATCCAATGATTTTAATATTCATCCAATTATTTGAATATACATCCAATGATTTTAATATTCATCCAATTATTTTTATATTCATCCAATGATTTTAATATTCATCCAATGATTTTAATATTCATAAAATTATTTTAATATTCATAAAATTATTTTAATATTCATCCAATTATTTTAATATTCATCCAATTATTTTAATATTCATTCAATGATTTTAATATTCATCTAATTATTTTAATATTCATCAAATTATTTTAATATTCACCAATGATTTTATATTAATCCAATGATTTTAATATTCATCCAATGATTTTAATATTCATCCAATGATTTTGACATTCATCCAATGATTTTAATATTAATCCAATTATTTGAATATCCATCCAATGATTTTAATATTCAACCAATTATTTTAATATTCATCCAATGATTTTAATATTCATCCAATGATTTTAATATTCATAAAATTATTTTAATATTCATAAAATTATTTTAATATACATCAAATTATTTTAATATTCGTCTAATGATTTTAATATTCATCATATTATTTTAATATTAATCCAATGATTTTAATATTCATCCAATTATTTTAATATTCATCCAATGATTTTAATATTTATCCAATTATTTTAATATTCATCTAATGATTTTAATATTTATCCAATGATTTTAATATTCATCCAATGATTTTAATATTCACAAAATTATTTTAATATTCATCTAATTATTTTTATATTCGTCTAATGATTTTAATATTCATAAAATTATTTTAATATTCATAAAATTATTTTAATATACATCAAATTATTTTAATATTCGTCTAATGATTTTAATATTCATCATATTATTTTAATATTAATCCAATGATTTTAACATTCATCCAATTATTTTAATATTCATCCAATGATTTTAATATTCATCCAATTATTTTAATATTCATCTAATGATTTTAATATTTATCCAATGATTTTAATATTCATCCAATGATTTTAATATTCACAAAATTATTTTAATATTCATCTAATTATTTTTATATTCATCCAATGATTTTAATATTCATCCAATTATTTTAATATTATTCCAATGATTTAAATATTCGTCCAATAATTTTAATATTCATCCAATTATTTTAATATTCATCCAATGATTTTAATATTCATCCAATGATTTTAATATTCATCCAATTATTTTAATATTAATCTAATGATTTTAATATTCATCCAATGATTTTAATATTTATCCAATTATTGTAATATTTATCCAATTATTTTAATATTCATACTATGATTTTAATATTCATCCAATTATTTTAATATTCATCCAATGATTTTAATATTCATCCAATGATTTTAATATTCATAAAATTATTTTAATATTCATAAAATTATTTTAATATTCATCCAATTATTTTAATATTCATCCAATTATTTTAATATTCATTCAATGATTTTAATATTCATCTAATTATTTTAATATTCATCAAATTATTTTAATATTCACCAATGATTTTATATTAATCCAATGATTTTAATATTCATCCAATGATTTTAATATTCATCCAATGATTTTGACATTCATCCAATGATTTTAATATTCATCCAATTATTTGAATATACATCCAATGATTTTAATATTCAACCAATTATTTTAATATTCATCCAATGATTTTAATATTCATCCAATGATTTTAATATTCATCCAATTATTTTAATATTCATCTAATGATTTTAATATTTATCCAATTATTTTAATATTCATCTAATGATTTTAATATTTATCCAATTATTTTAATATTTATCCAATGATTTTAATATTCACAAAATTATTTTAATATTCATCTAATTATTTTTATATTCGTCTAATGATTTTAATATTCATAAAATTATTTTAATATTCATAAAATTATTTTAATATACATCAAATTATTTTAATATTCGTCTAATGATTTTAATATTCATCATATTATTTTAATATTAATCCAATGATTTTAATATTCATCCAATTATTTTAATATTCATCCAATGATTTTAATATTTATCCAATTATTTTAATATTCATCTAATGATTTTAATATTTATCCAATGATTTTAATATTCATCCAATGATTTTAATATTCACAAAATTATTTTAATATTCATCTAATTATTTTTATATTCATCCAATGATTTTAATATTCACTCAATTATTTTAATATTATTCCAATGATTTAAATATTCGTCCAATAATTTTAATATTCATCCAATTATTTTAATATTCATCCAATGATTTTAATATTCATCCAATGATTTTAATATTCATCCAATTATTTTAATATTAATCCAATGATTTTAATATTCATCCAATGATTTTAATATTTATCCAATTATTGTAATATTTATCCAATTATTTTAATATTCATACTATGATTTTAATATTCATCCAATGATTTTAATATTCATCCAATTATTTTAATATTCACCAAATTATTTTAATATTCATCTAATGATTTAAATATTCATAAAATTATTTTAATATTCATCCAATTATTTTAATATTCATCCAATTACTTTAACATTCATCCAATTATTTTAATATTAATCCAATTACTTTAATATTCGTCCAATAATTTTTATATTCGTCCAATTATTGTAATATTCATCCAATTATTTTAATATTCATCTAATGATTTTAATATTCATCCAATGATTTTAATATTCATCCAATAATTTTAATATTCATCCAATTCCTTTAACATTCATCTAATTATTTTAATATTCATCTAATTACTTTAATATTCATCGAATTATCTTAGTATTCATCCAATTACATTTCGAAAATAACTCTTCTTAAATGCAACTGTCTAAAAATTATGTAACATTGATCATTCTTGGTTGAGAGGAAACACATATGTATGCGGATATTTACATATATTTATTATAAATGATCAGTTAATACTCTCTTCAAAGGAAGAGCACTTTGTAAGGGAAATATTGAAACCTAACTAAAGCAATATTGAAAAGTTCATTCTCCTTTGGTTATCACTTTATAGAGGCTGACTTGATTCACCTAATGAATATAGGTATATTTTCCTTTCTTCGTTGTTTAACTGTCTCAGTGGCCGTGGAGGAAAATATGTAGGATAGAAGTGAAATGTTTGATTCATGGTTAAGATGAAACATATATGAAAAAAAAATTATATATATATAGATATTGCTAGTCTCTCTCTACTGTGGAAGGTGTTCGACTGAACTGTATTACTATCGTTCGCCGGGGGGGATTTATATTGGTAACGGCACTACTGTGATACGACCGTTCGACTGGGGGGATTTATATTGGTAACGGCACTACTGTGATACGACCGTTCGACTGGGGGGATTTATATTGGTAACGGCACTACTGTGATTCGACCATTCGACTGGGGGGATTTATATTGGTAACGGCACTACTGTGATACGACCGTTCGACTGGGGGGATTTATATTGGTAACGGCACTACTGTGATTCGACCATTCGACTGGGGGGATTTATATTGGTAACGGCACTACTGTGATACGACCGTTCGACTGGGGGGATTTATATTGGTAACGGCACTACTGTGATTCGACCGTTCGACTGGGGGGATTTATATTGGTAACGGCACTACTGTGATACGACCGTTCGACTGGGGGGATTTATATTGGTAACGGCACTACTGTGATTCGACCGTTCGACTGGGGGGATTTATATTGGTAACGGCACTACTGTGATACGACCGTTCGACTGGGGGGATTTATATTGGTAACGGCACTACTGTGATACGACCGTTCGACTGGGGGGATTTATATTGGTAACGGCACTACTGTGATTCGACCATTCGACTGGGGGGATTTATATTGGTAACGGCACTACTGTGATTCGACCGTTCGACTGGGGGGATTTATATTGGTAACGGCACTACTGTGATTCGACCATTCGACTGGGGGGATTTATATTGGTAACGGCACTACTGTGATTCGACCGTTCGACTGGGGGGATTTATATTGGTAACGGCACTACTGTGATACGACCGTTCGACTGGGGGGATTTATATTGGTAACGGCACTACTGTGATTCGACCATTCGACTGGGGGGATTTATATTGGTAACGGCACTACTGTGATTCGACCGTTCGACTGGGGGGATTTATATTGGTAACGGCACTACTGTGATTCGACCATTCGACTGGGGGGATTTATATTGGTAACGGCACTACTGTGATTCGACCATTCGACTGGGGGGATTTATATTGGTAACGGCACTACTGTGATTCGACCGTTCGACTGGGGGGATTTATATTGGTAACGGCACTACTGTGATTCGACCATTCGACTGGGGGGATTTATATTGGTAACGGCACTACTGTGATACGACCGTTCGACTGGGGGGATTTATATTGGTAACGGCACTACTGTGATTCGACCGTTCGACTGGGGGGATTTATATTGGTAACGGCACTACTGTGATACGACCGTTCGACTGGGGGGATTTATATTGGTAACGGCACTACTGTGATTCGACCATTCGACTGGGGGGATTTATATTGGTAACGGCACTACTGTGATACGACCGTTCGACTGGGGGGATTTATATTGGTAACGGCACTACTGTGATTCGACCGTTCGACTGGGGGGATTTATATTGGTAACGGCACTACTGTGATACGACCGTTCGACTGGGGGGATTTATATTGGTAACGGCACTACTGTGATTCGACCGTTCGACTGGGGGGATTTATATTGGTAACGGCACTACTGTGATACGACCGTTCGACTGGGGGGATTTATATTGGTAACGGCACTACTGTGATTCGACCATTCGACTGGGGGGATTTATATTGGTAACGGCACTACTGTGATTCGACCGTTCGACTGGGGGGATTTATATTGGTAACGGCACTACTGTGATTCGACCATTCGACTGGGGGGATTTATATTGGTAACGGCACTACTGTGATTCGACCATTCGACTGGGGGGATTTATATTGGTAACGGCACTACTGTGATTCGACCGTTCGACTGGGGGGATTTATATTGGTAACGGCACTACTGTGATACGACCGTTCGACTGGGGGGATTTATATTGGTAACGGCACTACTGTGATTCGACCATTCGACTGGGGGGATTTATATTGGTAACGGCACTACTGTGATTCGACCGTTCGACTGGGGGGATTTATATTGGTAACGGCACTACTGTGATTCGACCATTCGACTGGGGGGATTTATATTGGTAACGGCACTACTGTGATACGACCGTTCGACTGGGGGGATTTATATTGGTAACGGCACTACTGTGATACGACCGTTCGACTGGGGGGATTTATATTGGTAACGGCACTACTGTGATACGACCATTCGACTGGGGGGATTTATATTGGTAACGGCACTACTGTGATTCGACCGTTCGACTGGGGGGATTTATATTGGTAACGGCACTACTGTGATACGACCGTTCGACTGGGGGGATTTATATTGGTAACGGCACTACTGTGATTCGACCATTCGACTGGGGGGATTTATATTGGTAACGGCACTACTGTGATTCGACCGTTCGACTGGGGGGATTTATATTGGTAACGGCACTACTGTGATTCGACCATTCGACTGGGGGGATTTATATTGGTAACGGCACTACTGTGATTCGACCATTCGACTGGGGGGATTTATATTGGTAACGGCACTACTGTGATTCGACCGTTCGACTGGGGGGATTTATATTGGTAACGGCACTACTGTGATACGACCGTTCGACTGGGGGGATTTATATTGGTAACGGCACTACTGTGATTCGACCATTCGACTGGGGGGATTTATATTGGTAACGGCACTACTGTGATACGACTGTTCGCTGGGGGGATTTATATTGGTAACGGCACTACTGTGATTCGACCATTCGACTGGGGGGATTTATATTGGTAACGGCACTACTGTGATACGACCGTTCGACTGGGGGGATTTATATTGGTAACGGCACTACTGTGATACGACCGTTCGACTGGGGGGATTTATATTGGTAACGGCACTACTGTGATTCGACCGTTCGACTGGGGGGATTTATATTGGTAACGGCACTACTGTGATACGACCGTTCGACTGGGGGGATTTATATTGGTAACGGCACTACTGTGATTCGACCGTTCGACTGGTGTGTAAGGAACAGTATCCAAATATACTCGTCGTTATCACCAGTGAGCAATCATCGTTGGACGAAAGTCACTGATGTGATATGTGACTTGGTGTGTACGCGCCGTGAAGACGTCTATAGAAGGATTGTTATAGTCCTGGCACGGTACCAAGCTCCACGAATTGCAACGATATGCACTTTATCTTAATGAATAGGTGCATACCCGTTTGTTTGGCTGGACGGGTATTTCGTCGGCTTGCATGCTGCGTTAATCGGCGGCAGTAATTCTCTCCAGAGAATTAATTATCTGCTGGCTGGGGCCGCTATGTTACAATAGAACGTTATGTAATAATGGAACAAACCATTTTACTTTTTATATAAAACAAATATAATTTTTATTATATTTCGAAAAAAACAATTGAATCTCGAAGATTCGACTGCGTTCGGCCACGCGTCTGTTTTGTTCCCGTTGTAAAAGTCGACTGTGTTATTTCGCTCCATACTGAGTGAGAGAAACAAGGAGAGGGAGATAGAAAGGGAGAGAATAAGAGAGAAGGCACAATATAGAACACGTTCGTAATTTCGATAAATAGTTTGTTATGACCTAAGAACACGTTCTGGCTTCGAATGACAGGTGGTCTGATCTCTTGAACCCATCACATGCATCTGTCATTGAATTGGTTTGACAACGACTTTCAGTCCTCCAAAACACGACCGAGGCACAGGCGCACCTACACGCCCGAAGTGCGTTATTATATTTTGAAAACAATTATATCTCGAAGATTCGACTGGGTTCGGCCACGTGTCTGTTTCGCTCAGGTTTGAATAGTCGACTGTGTTATTTCGCTCCATACTGAGCGAGAGAAAAAAAGGAGAGGGAGAGAGAGATAGTAAGAGAGAGGGGGGAGGGAGAAGGTAAATATACAGCACATTGTTCTGTAGTTTCAGTAAATGTTTTGTTATGATTTAAAGATACGTTCTGGCTTCCCAACACATCTTGAATAAGAGGTACTCTAATCACATGCATCTGTCATTGAATTGGTTTGACATCGACCTTCAGTCCTCCAAAACACGACCGAGGCACAGGCGCACCTACACGGTCGAAGCGCAGAAAATTACTGTACCCGTCTCTAGGTTTTGCACAAGGATTGCGAAATGCAACGGGAAGCGTTAGCTCCCCAAAAAGGGTTCACGCGTTGTGCCACATTCGCCCCCTCTTAATCCTGACCTTTGGTTATGCAATCACCAAAGGTCAACAGATGTATTCATGACACAACGAGACAGTGTGTGCATATTTCCCCCCTGGGCTCCCCTATATCTTCGAGTTTTTTCGGCTTAGTTTGTTCTTCGATGGGCCTGTTTCGGACCGCTTTTAGTACCTCTCTGACATCTATATCCTCTGGGATTCATATTTTTCCGTGCTCCTTTTTTCTTCGAGGTCTTGACATGGTTACACGCCTGGGTACCCGGCGTCTGATCAAAAAGCGACTTTATTAATTTAATTTTTAAAATTTTTAGTCTCTCATCTTTTCTCTTAAAACATAAACTCATTACATGTTCTCTTCTTTTTTTATCTTCGAAAAAAATCCATAAATTTTATACTAAAAAAAAATAGACATTTTGTGTTGACTTGATTACATATCGTTCATTTTTCGGCAGTTTTGTTTTTCTTTTTAATTTTAGCAATTTTATTTCTTCTTTATTTTTCGGTTGATGACGTCTTCACACTGCCCTTCTTCGCGCGAAATTTTTGGTCGTTTAACGAACTTTGATATTTTTACCGCCTGCTACTCTTAATTTAATTTTATTGAGACATAATCTCGGGAATCTTTTCGATCCGGGTTTGGGAGGTGTTGGTCTTCTGTGAGGGGATTTTGTTCTTTTTAGATCCCTGTCTGGCCAAGTCCAGTTTGAAGCTGACAGTGTTTAGGAGCTACTATGACCAACAATAATCTGAGGTGTGGGTAGGTGGGGGACACTTTGCCTCTATCACCGGTTTTCTTTTTAGGACTGGGTTCTTGCGACGGAGTGAACACTTTTTTGGCTGTTTTTTTCTCAACAGATCTAACAGTGGCGATGCATGGTGGCAACTCTACCTTTTCCCGTGACGAATCGTCGATTTTACCACTGGTATTAATACCAAGTGGTATATTCACCCCTTTAACCTTCGGTTAAGGTGAAAGGTTATTTGGGCTCGGTTTCTTTTCAACCAGTTTGCACCTAATATAAAATCTCAATCCAAGTCTGGAGTGATATATAACCATGACGAAGCATTTAGCTTCCTCACTTTAACGAGTAAGTGAGCCATGTTATCGAAGACAATCTTTTGTCTGTTTGCTAGAGTAACTGTTAGATTCGAATTCCCCAGTTCCTCTTTTTCCGATTTTAATTCCTCAAAAACTGATGTTTTGAGGAGCGAGACTTCTGATCCCGTGTCGATCAGTGCCTCTATCAGTCGACCTCTTATTTTCACCATAAAACCCATTTCGGAGCCTTGGGTAGGTTTTTTTTTGTGTCCCTATGCTCCTCTTTATCGTCTACTTTTTTGTTTGTTTGGTTTGTTCTTCGGTGAGACTGTTTCGGACCGCTTTTACTACCTCCATGACATCCATGTCCTCTGGGATTCACATTTCCGCGTGGTCCTTATTTCTTCGAGGTCTTGACATGGTTACACGTCTGGGTACCCACCGTCTGATCATGCCTGTGGTAATGGGTGGTTTTCGAAGGTACCCTAGTCTTCCCTTTTCCTGGGACAAAGTTATTTACTTCTTCATAGGTGACCATGATCAGTCCTGTTCTAGCCTCTTATGGCTAAAATGCCCTCGTCGCGGTCTCCTAGATGTTGCCGAAGCGTTTGTGACTTTGTTACAGCTGTAGCAACCATCGGTTTTCTCCGGCGATTCTCCGCTGTAGAATTCAGTCTTGGGTACCCTAAATCTATTAGATGTCCCCCTAGGTTCCTGCTGCCAGTGAACGCTGTTTAATGAGCTATCATAGCTTGTTCACTTTTGTGGCTATCTCGGATTCCCTCGTAGATATTTTCGCTTTGTTTCGCAGCAGGCAAAGCCTCCGATAATGTTTCGGATAGGATCTGGCAACATCCTTCTAAAGGGGTCAATTACAGTGTCTATGAAACATTCAGCTAGGTGCACTTGCACAGGCGAACTTTCGTTCATCTCGGCGTCCCTGTATGCTAACTTAGCAAGTATATTCATCTGATTTGCCAAGTCAGTGAGTGCCTCGCATCGATTTTGCCATCTTTTAATTAAGGTCTTAGCGGCATCGGTGCCATACTGTGCCGCTAACTTATCGGGCAGGATTTTACTATTCTCTGATCCACTCCGAAGCTAGACCGTTGGAGAAGTTATACGCCAGGTTTAACCACTCTTTCTTTTTCAGAGCGGCTAACCATCTCCTTAAGTCAGATGATTTCACAGTAAATATTAGTATCTTCGATCCACCTGTGAAAACTCTTTTTCAAGGGATTGGGTAAGTGTTAGCCATTTTGTCTATCCCCCTTTTTTGAGTAGCAGACGTTATATAAAAAGTTCTATTCACAAATATTTTTTATAAATTATTTACCAACAAATTCACAGAGTAATGCGAGAAGAAGAAAATGGTCACTTGTGAGGTTTTACGGTGTGTTCAGTTTTTTCTTCTGTTGATTCCGGTCGAAATGGCTGTTCTTTGGATTGTGTCCGTGGATTTTTTAGGTTGTGTCCGTGGATATTTCGGGTTGTGTCTGTAGTAACCTTGGGTCTTATCTTTGACCACTCTGCACCTAATGTACTACTATCGTTTGCTGGGGGTATCTTAGTACCGAAACGAATGTGATACGACCGTTCGCCTGGTGTGTAAAACCGCATCCAAATGTACTAGTTGTTATTGTCCATGAGCAATCATCGTTGGACGAAAGTCACTGATGTGATATGTGACTTGGTGTGTACGCGCCGTGGAGATGTCTGTAGAAGGACTGGTATAGTCCTAGCACGGTACCAAGCTCCACGAATTGCAACGATATGCACTTTATCTTAATGAATAGGTGCATACCCGTTTGTTTGGCTGGACGGGTATTTCGTCGGCTTGCATGCTGCGTTAATCGGCGTCAGTAATTCTCTCCAGAGAATTAATTATCTGCTGGCTGGGGCCGCTATGTTACAATAGAACGTTATGTAATAATGGAACAAACCATTTTACTTTTTATATAAAAAAAATATAATTTTTATTATATTTCGAAAAAAACAATTGAATCTCGAAGATTCGACTGCGTTCGGCCACGCGTCTGTTTTGTTCCCGTTGTAAAAGTCGACTGTGTTATTTCGCTCCATACTGAGTGAGAGAAACAAGGAGAGGGAGATAGAAAGGGAGAGAATAAGAGAGAAGGCACAATATAGAACACGTTCGTAATTTCGATAAATAGTTTGTTATGACCTAAGAACACGTTCTGGCTTCGAATGACAGGTGGTCTGATCTCTTGAACCCATCACATGCATCTGTCATTGAATTGGTTTGACAACGACTTTCAGTCCTCCAAAACACGACCGAGGCACAGGCGCACCTACACGCCCTGAAGTGCAAATGATTACTGTACCTGTCTCCAAGTTTATCAGAAGGATAACGAAATGCATCGACTGACACATATACATATACACACAAGGAAGAGAGTTGTGTGGAACACATGAAGAATTTTCTTACATCGGAATTCCTAGTAGAAGCAGTTTCGAGACCCCGGCAGATCTGCTTCGTTCGGTGAACGAACAGTCAACATAAAGGGGCAAAAATCAGTGTCATTCTCGGACATCGCGAGAGCCTTGACAAGGTCACGTGTTCTCACGAGAATTTGGAACTTGAGCCCTGTTTCAAAGGGGTCCAACTCTGTATCCCAAAACTCCTAAAACGAGATAGCTTTGAAGGGAGGTAATTTTATCGTCCCTACAACAATAAACTTCTATAATTGTACCCAATCTCCTATTCTCCACCCTACAGCCCCTTTCTCTACTCTATCGTTATTTTCATGGCAGGTGCTTGACTGAGCTTCAATTTATGTAAATATATTATGTAAAGCATTCCTAACAAAAACTCGTCTAGCTACAACCAGTGTCAATAAATTCTATTTCTCAATCTGTGTGCTTATGTGACAAAGTATACGGGGCCCATGGGGATCGGGTACCCTGGTTACGCGCTAGTATGGATCTTGGTGATGATGCTAGGCCCTGCGTAGAGACGAAGTGGAGATATAAAACTAGTATATATTCGACGTGAAACGAGCTTATTCAAACAATGGAAAAAGGCGCCGGGCTGTCTGGCAAAGTGGTGTTTGCTGGTCAATTCCGATCACCGCCACACAAAAGAAGACGCTTGCCAGGTGGTAAGTTAGAGATAACGAAAATCCCATTTATTTCAGGGATAGGGGAGGAGGCGCCCGCCCCACCCCCTGAGAGAGGAAGAGACGCAGAGAGAAATATGGCAGAGGAAGGGGTTGACGATGGACATCTTCAATAAGAGTATGTGCGTTTTGACGCACAAAGAGACAGAACCACGAGAGCTGAGAACGAGTAAAGACGTCGTTAGGATCAGACGCGCCGAGGCGCGTGCCGATGATGGCTGCGATGACAAATAAAAAACTGGATGATTCTCACCATCGTTTTCTTAGGCAGTTAACTTGTGACTAAATAACCACTTTTAAACGAATTCACACACACACACGGAGACACAACGAGATAGCCTAGCCTTTACGAGTACAGTAGACATTAATCTTATGTAAAACCAATTCTTTTATTTTATGAATAATTACTCTTCCATACAAAAACCCCGACCGAGTTGTTGAACATTATTCTTTTCCTTTTGTTCTGCTTTGAATAATCTTTCGCCCTCACAGAGCCAACCGATTGCTCTTCGTCCAGTGATCGCTCGCGGATATCAACAGTTTCAACGTGGGAGTTGGACGAGACAAGATCGACAAAGTCATCATCATCATCGTCGCCATCCCGACCTAGATGAATTTCGATCGACATATTTTTTTTTGCCACTACGACGATCGGCTGAAGTGTGTTCACGGTCTGACAGGATCGTGGGTACGCGTGGGGTTCACAATTTGGCAGCGCGACGAGGATATCATACACATGTGTGGGCGGTTGCCGACGATCCCTACGGTGGAGAGACTCGTGTGGGGTTCCTTCTTATACTTAGAACTAAGCGGAACTTTCATGAGCAAAGTTTCTTTCCTAGACTTGACCGTCTTTTGAACACATTACCACTGGACTGCTTCCTGACTGATTATAACATTGCATTTTAAAGTCCAATGTAAACAAATTCTTCTTGAACCGTCCTTTTAAATAGTCACTTTACCCATCAAACTCAATAACCCTTATCCTCGAGTGGCTTGTGGGCCTTGATAATTAGTGAATCGTTTATATAAAAACACACAACTCTGAAAAGAATCGAGCACTCTAGAGATTCTATAATTCCTTCATAAACATATATAGTTGTTTTGAAGTTGTTCCACAGTAAATAATAAATAAAGGAAGTCAAGTCGAGGGTTGGTTTAACAAGTGTATTAACAAAGTAAGAAAGTGACTAGCTCTTGGCTACACAGTTACAAGACTGTGCTTTGTCTTCTGGTGACTCGCACTATTTATAGTGACAACCGGTGTTGTTTCTCCTGTGATAGAACGGCCGGTGTAACAATAGTCATGAATATTTACCATTATTCGAGGTAAAAGACTGGAATATTGGATCGGAGCTTGAAGCACACACTAATTTGACTACTTAAAGGTGGCCTTTCGAATTCCTCCGTGAAATGAAACACAAACGTTTTTTCGTATCTTATGTGTTATAAGTATATTTTATGTGTGTGTGGAGGAGGGGGGCGTGTGTGGAATCGTCTTCAAATAAAATAACAATAAAAACAATAAACGACAGAAATCTGTAACCTACTGCTTTGTTTATTGGTCATTTGGTTGGACACTCGCTTCTAAATGTCAGACAGAATAATACACAAAATAGAGAGTAACAGATCTATCTATCTATCTATCTATCTATCTATCTATCTATCTATCTATCTATCTCTCTCTCTCTCTCTCTCTCTCTCTCTCTATATATATATATATATATATATATATATATACATATATAGTAAAGTATGAGCATATATATATAGTAAAGTATTAACATATATTCATGGCAATAAGCTGAACAGAGGCACCCGCGTTTCATCCTCGCAGTAAATCGTACGGGAAAGTGCTTATATACATATATATATATATATATATATATATATATATATATAAGTAATCCAACAAAAGATATAAGCGTCAACTAATATCTTATAATTAGTGAAACATCCGGATAAAAACTGAAGCTCAATATACTGGATAGAGCATTACTATTATAATATAAAATTGAAAACTCATGAGCTAAGGACTTAAGGATACTTTGCTTGAACTTTGAATTCTAATAAAATTTGATTGACACCTTATTTTATTACTTCATTTTATATTATAATATATATATATATATATATATATATATATATATATATATATATATATATAAGCACTTTCTCGTACGATTTCCTGCGAGGATGAAACGTGGACGCCTCTGTGTAGTTTATTGCTATGAAGATATATATATATATATAGTAAAGTATGAACATATGTATATATATATATATATATAGATAGATAGATAGATAGATATATAGTAAAGTATGAACATATGTATATATAGTAAAGTATGAACATATATTCATGGTAATAAGCTACACAGAGGCGTCCACGTTTCATCCCCGCAGGAAAGTGCTTATATATATATATATATATATATATATATATATATATATTTTCAATCGGGAATCGTTAAATTCTGACGTCTTAACCCACTCGGCCACTATGAATAACTTGATAAATCAGCGAGAGTTTAAATTTGTTATAGGCAACTGTCGTCAACAGTGTTTAACTAAGGAAGGAACATGCATTAAAGCTACGACGATAGATTTGTTAATACTACTCACTACAGTGCCCAACCTAGATTGGGGGCGATATATATATATATATATATATATATATATATATTAGGTACGTGCAGAAAGGGTCGTCGCTTGTACTGACTCTCGTTCTTAAAAGTGTCTTTTCTTAATTTTTAAAAGTAGTTTTCGTTGATTGTGTTTGAAAGATAAACGCATTAAGTTAATATCTAAAAGGGAACAAATGTAAGTTTACGTGTGAAAAAAAAATTAGAATGGAAAATGTTATCAAAACAGCGAAAAATCCGTTAAAACTGGAGATTCAATAAAACATGTTTAAAAATCGCTGGAAAAGTAAATATAAGTTTTCTGGAACTGTTTCAAAGATGATTATTAAATTAAAGTCTTAAGAGAATGAATTACAAAAGAATGTACCTCTTTTTTTACTAAAAATAGCTAAATTATAAAAAGAAAGTGAAAGTTAGCTAAAACATGTCTGAAGCCCGTCTTGTAAATGTAAATAGAAAATACGGCTACAAAATCTCAAAGTATGAAAGGCTCAAACTGCCGTAATAGTTTAAAAAAAAAAAAAATTTTACGTTACGAACTGCGTCAATTTTATTAATTAATTTTACATGATGATTGATTAAAATCTTGAACTCGATTTACTCGATTTATACTTTAAGAATTAATGTAATTTTGAATCAAATAAAATTAAAATTCTTAAAGAATAAATATAACTAATTTATTGTTACGACACATGTAAGAATTTCTTACATATGTCGTAACGATAAATTACATTAATCATTTTAAAATAAAGCTAAGAGTATTTTTATTTTAAGTGTGAAAAAGTAAATTAAAGTCAATGACTACACTGACAATATTCATCGAATAAAACTTAAAACATTAAAAATTATTTATTAATAAATAAAAAGAATTCAATTTTGAAAGAAAATGTCATATTTAAATTCTATTTATTTATTAATAAATAATTGTTTTAAACTTTTTAAATAATATTTACTAATGAAAAAATGAAAAAAAACAAATACAAACTTACGTTTTATCTTTCCAAATAACTGACGATGAATTGTGAAATTAACGAAATTGTTGAATTCTGGTTAATTTTAAGGTTAAAATGATTTTCCATTTTGGGAATCGGCCATTGATTTTGAATTCAAAATGGCGTAATAGTGTGATCTCACACGTGTGAGTCTTTGCTCTCTCTTTTTGTTTGTTTTTTGTTTGTTTTAACCCTAAAATGAAACTACTGCATAGTGTAGCTGTTTTCAAGACACTTTAATCCAATAACTTTTTACTCTTTGTGAATTTATATCGAATCGAATATTTTCATATTTTACTACTAAGCTCTACTCCCATGTTGAGCACTGTTGAAGTAAATACTGAAAATCTATACATAATATATTATATCACTATATAATATCATATGTATATGCATGAAATAATATATATATATATATATATATATATATATATATATATATATATATATATATATATATATATAAGTATTTTATTTAAAAACAATACATTCAATGTCTGTTGGGTGTACCGGGGGTTCATCGGTCTGACCATGGGTTTTAAATAAAATA
>OY744539.1:90658999-90758999 GCA_963556195.1 Sepiola atlantica | reverse complement strand
GGGCGCCGCGTTCAACAGGACCGCAAACAGCATTCACAAAAAATAAAAGCCGCCTAAAACTTTAGATAAATGTAATAAAATAAGAATATATCTTGTAGCATTGTTGAATTTTAAATTTTTAAATGAGTTAGAAAGGCTGCCGCAAAAAAGGTTAGCTCCCTCTACCGTGCTAGTAAACTCATCACACCTGACATTATCCTGTATCTCTACAAAGCCACCATCCGCCCATGCATGGAGTATTGTTGCCACATCTGGGCTGGTGCATCATCTACTAGTCTCTCCCTCCTTGACAAGGTCCAAAAAAAGTCGCCAACCTAATAGGCCCCTCACTGTCAACTAAGCTCCAGTCCCTGTCCCATCGCCGCAATGTAGCATCCTTGTGCTTGTTTTACAAATACTTCAATGGATTATGCTCCGATGAATTGGCTACTCTAGTGCCCCCTCGACGTAAATTCACTAGACTAACTCGACAATCAACTAAATTCCATCCATTCACTGTGGAGATCCCTAGATGCCGGAGAGCTTTCTACTGAAATAACTTTTTTCCTCGTGCTGCTGGCCTCTGGAACTCCCTCCCTGCCCCCTGTTTCCCCGACATACTGACATGCAGAGATTTAAAACTAATGTAAACAGACATCTTGCTACGCAGATCCCAATTTAGGTTGACCCCCCCCAACCTTCTCCCCTTTTCTTTTTTCTCGGTAGCCCCTTACGTCTACAGTGGCGGCCTGCCTTGTTTGGGGTGAACTATGTTAAAAAAAAAAGCCAAAACAATGTGATATTTTTTTTAAAACTTAAAAGGTTCGGCAGTCTACCACCTTCTTCGAAAGTTATAAGCCCAGTTTTATTACATTACGCGCAGCCATGTTTTCTCTTGGCTAAAAAATAAATCCTGACTCCGTAACAACGACAACAACAACAACACACGGATTTTCAACTTTCAAGAAAAGTGAATATTTTATCTAAAAAATGTCACTTAAAAAAGGAAGAAAAAAGCACGCAATGTCTTTTAACTTCCGAGGAGAGCTGTATATCGCCGAAACATTTAAACTTAAAAAATATTGTTTTGCTTATCTAATCGTCCTTTAAACATTTCAATAAATTCTCTTAAAATTTGCTCAGAATATTGAGAGGAGAAATCTCAACTTAAAGGAAAGCAACGTCTCCCAACTGGCAAAACAACGTTTTTACCTGGAACTTAAACACGCATACACCGTAAAAGCACATGTTCTCTAACTTCTGTTTTAACAGCATCAAGCCCAACAAAATACTAATCCCAAATGGTAAATCATTCTTCATTTCACTGAACTTAAAAAATAACCCAACTCATTGAAATAACTCGATTTGCTGCCTAGAATATTTTCATATCACTAATCGTTCAAAACGAATTATTGGCATAACTTGACACGCTTCGCTTTCGCGTTCGTTTATGAGGCCGTTCACCCCCAGGTGAATTATTAAGTTATGATTTAAAATTCTTTTGGGGAAGGGGTGTCTTTATTTTTTAATAAACTCACTGTTCCTGATTCAAACAATCTATTACCCAACGAGTCACATTTTTCTAGTGTTCTTACATACAGGACAATATCAAATTCTTATCTCATTTCTCGACCACATATTCGTTTTTGGTATTTGAATCAGATTATTAACACATGGAACATATCTGCTGACTTCCATGCAACTAAAGAAATATATTACATTTATTAGGTAAATGCTATGTTAATGTATGATCATTTTTGAACACTAGATGTAAACTGAAGGCATCCGTCGTCATGGCTCGATTTTGAAATCTATTTGGGTGAGGGTTGGATGGAGTTGTGATGAAGTGGGGATGCGATTAGAACGAACGTCAGAAAGATTGAATAACAATTTTCTTTCTCGGTTCGTTTAGATACACTTTCCTCTTCACGTCCCAAAAACAAGTAAGAATGTTCAGATATGGTAGCCAACTCAACATTTTCGACAAATGAGAATGATTCCCGATCGTTTGAAACTACACGATTCGCGAGCTTATGTGGAAATCGAAACCAAAGTAATAATAAAAATAGAGAGCGAAAGACCCAGAGCAGATGTCAATGTCGGCTGACATCGGGAGAAGACGAAAGCGTGCGAGGCGAAATGAACACTCACACCCACACGTACAACTTTCCTGGCCTCGCGCCCACTAATTAACAAGGGTACAGACCGAGTCAGGCGAACAGAAGCAAATTGCCACACACACAAACACGCACACACACACAGATAGAACTAAGACAGGCCATCACATACACAGTGCCACGCTGCCTATTACTCACACACGCATATTACTCCAACTACAAGCATAGTGGCATACATACCTCTAACCCTAACTCAACTTTCTTTACCAAACTCGAGTTTACATAAACTTTTCTAAATGAACCCTTATTCACTGAACATGAATTTTATACGTAGAATTTGGAATATTCGGACTACTGTTCTCATCTTGGGTGTTTTTTATCACAACGTTTCGGCCGATGCAACCTCCGACCTTCTTCAGGTGTACTTTGTCGAACTTGGGAATCTTTCTGTCGAACTGTGTACTAAGTAAAATTGAGTTCTACGTGACAGTCATCTGAAGGTTGAAGGTTCAATCTTCAGTGCGGGCGATACGAAGAATTGCTAAAAATACTGAAGACTTCTTCCCAGTCATGGCAGATGGAACGATAGCATGCTACCCCTGTGGATTTAATAAAGGGTTCTGTTCGAAATTCCGTCCAGATTCCCGAGTTCGACAGAAAGATTCCCGAGTTTGACAAAGTACACCTGAAAAAGGTCGGAGGTTACATCGGCCGAAACGTTGTGATAAAAACACCCAAGATGAGAACAGTAGTCCGAATATCCCAAATTCTACGAATTGTTAACCCTCATCTAAAAAATCCCGAAACATGAAATTTATATTCTTGTAAACTAGATAAATAGTTTGTTATTTAATCATGTTTTCCTTGATATTTCATTCACAAAAAAATGTTGATGTATTTAGTTACGACTTGCTGACTGGTGACTCTTCTATTCTTCTATTCTTCTATTCACCTATTCTTCTATTCGTCTATTCGTTTATTCTCTCAATCTTTCATTTATTTCCATTTTAATATGCATACATGCTGTTTATTCCAATTTTCTTCCTTCACAGTAATATAGCTTTTTAAAAAACATTTTATCATTAGTTATATTGATTGTCAGCGTGGTTATTGGCAATTTCCAAAGACGCGACTCTCGTTTAAATAATCTATCGGATTGACATGCTAATATGTTATCATACCGGCGTGGGCGGAAGAACACAAAGCAGTGGCAAATTCACTTCAACAGCAAAGCACTCAATCTAGCCATAAAAATCGACTCCCACAAGCTCTAGCAAAAAGGCGCTAAAAATGCCAAAACTATTTATCACGTGATTGTCTACTACTATGTCCGCCAAAACCAGAGTTAAACAAAATAAAAGCAGTAGCCATGACAAATCAGCCTCTTTTTCCCTTTTTCCCTTTTTCCCTTCGACCAGCGATTAAGATGGTCCTGTCAACAGACTCTTAAACACTGGGGCAAGAAGCTGCCTGCTGCTGTTTTACTGTCACTCCACGCCGCCCCCCCCCCTTCCTCCCCATCGGACACAGGACAAATAGTAAGCCTAACCCCTTTCTCTTGTTTTCTCTTTTTTAAGTACCGTCGAACACAAGTTCCTATCATTCTTACACTGCAAAAAAGGGGCTGAGAGACGGCTCATTTTCTCTATTTACGCACACACCAAAACACGTGTGTTTTCCAAGAACTAACCTTTAAAAGAGACATTTTATACAAACAGTAAAAGGGACATTTCTGTACACAAACTCAGACTTTCATTGAGGAATTTATACAATTTAAATAAACCATGTTAAATAAATTGTTATGTTTGTATGAATGTTTGAGTGCTGGCTTCTTACTTTTTGTGTTGGTTACTGGCGTATTTTGCTCGTTCTTTCATGTTTAACAAGAATAGAATTCGTTAGTACCTGTGGGTTAACTAACGAATTCTAAACGTTAAACATGAAAGAACGAGTAAAAATACGCCAGTAACCAACACAACAATTAAGAAAGCCAGCACTCAAAATTCATATAAACATAACAATTTATTTAACGTGGTTCATTTAAATTGTATAAATTCCTCAATGAAAGTCTGAGTTTTGTGTACAGGAAAATGTCCCTTTTACTGTTTGTATAAAATGTCTCTTTTAAAGTTTGTTCTTGGAAAGCACACGTGTTTTGGTGTGCGCGTATATTAGAGAAAATGAGCCGTCTCTCTACCCTTTTTTGGGGAGTGTATGAAATGGTAGGAATTTGTGTTGAAAGGTACTTAAAACAGAGAAAAGAAAGAAAGAGTTTAAGCTTACTATTCGTCCTGTGTCCGGTGAGGAGGAAAGAGGAGACGGCGTGTAGTAACTGTAAGACAGTAGCAGGCAGTGTTTTCTTGCCCCATGCCTTTTGAGTCTGTTGATGGGATCGTCTTAATCGCTGGTCATAGGGAGAGAAAGACTTCGTTGACAGGACCGTGTTACTTGCTGGGAAAGGGAAAAAAGAGGAAGGAGAAAGTGCGTTCTTTCTTTTATATCACTCAAAATCTCGCGTGGTCAAGCATGCTTTGTTGGTCTTTGATTGGCCGGACCCTCTGACAGCGTGATTTGGCGAGAATAGGCCCTGTCTTCTTCCTTAGAAACGAAGAAGGGCTGAGTTAACAGAGAAAGAAATAATAACATATTAGCATGTTAATCCGATATACCCCCACAAATCGTACCAAGACGTGGAGTCACGCTACAGAGTCCTTTGATTTATAGAACCTGTCAATGAATACGTTTTATAATAAAAAAAATAATTGTAAAGGCAGTCTCAAACAGTGTAGACATTTAAAATGGAGACATATAGCAAATTTTCTAGTGCTTGTATAATAAAAAGCCAAAAAAGTTTTTCTTGTCTTTTAGTGTTGGAGAGGTAAATAAGGGGCAGGTAACTCTTCACAACAGGTCTAGCTTTCGAACAATATTTTTCTAACCCTAAACCCTAACTCTAACCCTAAACCCTAACCCTTTCATGTCTAATCGACGTTCTCCTTGCACAATAGCCACATGTGCAACGCCAATTAAAGCCATCAGTTTTGATTACTGGAAAATCGTGTTTAAAATTCGTTGTAAGAGTTACCTGCCCTTTATTTACCTCTCCAACACTAAAAGACAAGAAAAACTTTTTTTCGGCTTTTTATTATAGAAGCACCAAATTTTCTGACATTTTACCTGAAGGGTTAGGAATCTAACCAAATGCAAAAAAGAAAAAAACATTCAAATTAAAGATTATACACAATCGATTTTTAGACCTAAAAGACAAGTACCGTTTGGAGCCCGAGAACAATTTTAAAAGACGGGACCGTTTAGAAAAAACTTATAGTTTAAATAAAACAGATTATTGTTCTTGGGCGAGTTCCACAGTTTATGCAAAAAAAAAAAGAATAGCAAAATCCTGGTTTGTGGCGATTACTCAACTGGAGCTGAAAGCGTGGGCGACAAAAAGGCTAAGATTGATCGAGTGAAATAAGAATACCAAAAGAGAGAAACAAAACGGTTGATTATATTCTCGTGTTAAATAAGACACATTAAGGTCGTTGACACAACCCGACAGAAACAGTCGATATCTTCGACACAATATGCCCATTTATAATCGCCGTGAACGGCTCCTTTGTGTAGGATCTGTGATTTACACGAAAGAATCCGATTTGTGGTTAGGGGTTACATTTTCTGACGTCGATACTGAAACAGATGACTGGCTGAATTCTTACCCCGTCACGCTTCGAAATCGATGCAAATGAAAGGAAAGCCGTTGTCGGTAAAAAGGACGAATTATTGACTTTAGCGGGTTCGCTGTTGGGTTAGGGTCAGCACAATCCTTTCGCTAGAGCGATTTAATTACGAAATTAAAGATAGATAAAAACGTAAAAAGCAACTTGATTCTGTAGCCAGCTGCAAAATATTGAATCGCCACACACAAAACAAATAAACAAAAACAAACAAAAATAAACAAAAGAGAAAGGGGCGCATGCGTATATTCATGTTGCCTTTAGGAGCAGACATGAATCATAATATTTAACATTTACCGCTAAAGTTTAATTAAAACCAGAAATAAAGTTTGTATAATCAGCAATGATGTAGTATAGTTAACAGCACAAAAATTGTAGTGAAAATATACAACAAATAACTGTTACCAAACGTAAGAAACCTTACTTTTCTACCGACCTGCATAATTTTAAAGTGTGGAAACTGATTGTAAGATTTATTATCTCTGAATTTTTTACAATCACTTTTACTTAAACACGAGTAAAAATAACATGGCCGTCAATTTTGGGGTGCGGTGGTAGCTAATTTCATGATTAAAAGATAGTAAAAAAGTTTTAGTGATACCGTAAACCTACTTGGGGTGTTTACTAGTCGGATTTGGGTGAATTCGAATTTTGACAGATAAAGTAAAGTATTGTGGTTCATTTGTGCTACCAAATCGAAATAGAAAACGCGAATTTACACAAAAAGAAAGGAGCGTGATCCTATCTAAAAAGGTAGACTTTCGCTAACCCCCTTAACATATGTTATAACATTTTCAAAACATCAAAAGTATAACTTTATAGATGAAACACTATAATCTAATATACAAAGGGAAGTTAGTCCGTTGCCTGCATTTGTGCTCAATAGCTTTTTTACTACATAAAAGAGATCTGTTCGGTCAATCACAAAAGGCGCGTATTGATTTGTGTTTTCAGCAACAATTTTTACTTTCGATACCTTTCTGAGATTTTAATATTTAATCCGGTCACCAGTTTCGGTTTTGATTACTAATGATATACGAAGAGTCGGAGGACTCAGATGTAGAATTGCGATTTTGAAATCAACAAACACAACATGTCAAAGTCGGGACCGATCAACTAAGACGCTTCAGTCATCTTTAGTCTTCGTTAGGAGAACGGAAACCGTTCATCGATTTCGACGCCCCGGGAACCAGACCAAAAGCGGAGGCGGCATATTAACGACTACTGGGCGTGAGAACAGATAGCCTACCGGTGTGGTTGATCAGGTCTTGTTCGTCGGTTATTGAGGCTGGGAATACAGACCACAACGAAGAGGAGTGCTTGTCATAAGTGGTACCTGTGGAAGTCACACATGTTGGAGACCTACGGAGGGAGGGGAGAAGGTAATACTTGTGCAAACAACCACAAGTACTAGATTGTCACTAACCCCAACACCAAACTCTTTGTGTTTTCCTCTATAGTTTAATCAATAATACCTTCATTTATTTCCGCATTCGTAGGTGGCTGTGGTGAAGTTGATAATGATAACGCCCTGGGCGTGTCAAGTTCGAATCCACTCAGTTCCAAAGCACCACTTTTACTTAGAGATGCTGGTAATCTTCACTTAGTTTCTCCTGTAAGTAGCTGAAACTATACAACACTGGGGACACAAATGCCAACACCAAAATCAGGCCAGTAAAAAGGTCGTACGATGTTGATTTATAAAAATTTAATTTTTTTCTCAGCATTATCTCTCTGAACAAATAAAGAGTTCGAATGCAAAACGCGATAAATCCAATTTTTTTAAATTGGAAAATTAAACAATAAAATGACGAACATATCAAATAAATACTAAAAAGTTATTTTTATTGAAAGCGAAAAGAAAATCATGCCGATAGCACATTATGTAAAACATGATTTGGCGAGTGTCGTAGAGTGTTGAAATGCACCACTTTTTGTTTTGTAACGATAGCGTTCAGTTTTGGAAATACCGTTTATCGCGTTTTTCCATTCGAACTTTTCAAATATAGAATTCAGAAAATTAGAATAAAAATGAAAATAATCGCCATCATCATTGCCAGATTCGTTTTTTAAAGCTTAAAGTTTTTTAAAGCTTGAAGTTTTTAAAGCTTAAAGTTTTTTAAAGCTTGAAGTTTTTAAAAGTATTTCTCAATTGTTAAACTTTATTCTTTCCTTATATGTCTTTTCTTGGCTTGCCTAATTTTGCCAGAAACATTTCAAAAATAATTTCGACTCCGACTTCTCGTCTAAATTTGATATAATGATAATTTTGAAGGGGGACACCAAGTTCGTTAGAGCACATTCCATTGAAATATAAAACAAGCACAGAGATGCAATTTTGAAGCGATTAAACAGGGACTGGATCTTGGTAGACAGTGTGGGAGCTATTAGATTAAAGACTCTGTTTTGGACCCTGTATAAGAGGGAGAGATTAGTTCTTGATGCACCAGCCCAGATGTGGCAACAATACTCCATGCATGGGCGAATGGTGGCTTTGTAGGGACTGTAAGTGAACAATACAATAGGTTGTTACAAATTGGCTTGTAATGTATACGGGGAACGGTTCAGCTGTACTTGTACTACATCAGTACTACTCTTCAGGGCGAGCATCGGCGTTGTTGATATGCTCTTCAGAAATGTTCATTCTATAAGGAAGAGAGTGTCAATACTTTCCCTATAAGATTGAATATATTATTTATTACGCTAGGGAGAGGCCGGTTGCGATAGTCTAAATGTTTTCCAGAGTATATGCCGATCAATGATTTCTCTAAAAAATGTGACGTCATCCTATTCCTCATCATCGACTGTAAAATATTACTCTGACCTTTTTATTTCTATATGATCTATAAAAAAAGCCCTTCATCAAAACTTTGAAAATTCCTCCATGTTACAGTTTTGGTATTTTAAGAGAATACACTATAAAAAAACAATGCTGAGAAATTCTAGGAGTGTCAAGCACACCATGAACTTTTATGTTTTCAGAATTACAAAACAAGCATTAAATTATTTAAAGCCCTGCTTGTTTTTTTTGTCGTAATATGAATAAGGTCATCTATAACCTGTGCAAAAGGCAAATAGAAAGTTAACGAGAAATGAATCACTTTTCAAGTGATCGCCATTCATGTCACCCAGCAAAATAGAATGTTGCTATGAAAACTGAAAGGGTTTGTTTTGACTTTCACTTAAGATTCTTTGTCGTGTACTTACAAGAAGGACCACGTGAAGATTGCGAACATCTATAAGTAAAAGTGCTGCATTCGAACCCATAAAAGTTAGGCAGTAGAGCCAGTCTTTCTCTAAGAGTTTATACATTACAAGCCATTATTGCATTGTTTACTTCAACAAATGAGCCCTTTTATATTCATACGTCTTTTTCTAAGTGTTTATACATTACAAGTGATTATTGCATTGTTTACTTCAACTAACAAGCCCTTTTATATCTCCAATCTCTTTCTCTAAGAGTTTATACATTACAAGCCATTATTGCATTGTTTACTAAAGCTAACAAGCATTTTATATTTGTATGTTTTTTCAAAGTGTTTATACATTACAAGTCAGTTACCCAACTTCTAACTACCTACTGCATCGTTTACTTCAACTAATAAGCCTTTTTGTGTTTGTATGTCTTCCGTTAAGAGTTTATACATTAAAAATCAGTTACCCAACTTATAACTACGTATTTCATTGTTCACTTTATAAAACAATCTCTTTCTGTAAGTGTATATACATTACAAACCAACTACCCAACTTGTAACTACCTTCTGCATCGTTTACTTAAACTAGTTATCCCTTTTATATTTGTATGTCCCACTCTATGTGTTTACACACAAATAGCAAGTTAGCCAACTTGTAACTACCTATTGCATTGTTTACTTAAACTAATGAACCGTTTTATATTCGCTTCTTCCCTTGAGGCTAGCATTCACAAATATCCGTATATGACGAAGAAACCAATTTCGTAGTAAACTCCCCGGATATACTAGCACTAAGTGAAACAAACCTACACTCCTCAATCTCTTCACACCATTTTGACATGACTGAAAAGCCTCCCCACTCTACCGTAAAGACTCTGAAAAACATATACACGGGCTAGGAGTTGATGTTCAGAACACCCCTTATCTTGACAAGAGAACATAGACTAGAAACAGATGATCAAGCCACACGTGCTTACAACACAGCGTTAGTTACTTATATTTCATACACCGTTTTCCTTGAACCAAGGACTGTACCCTGTTTGACTTTGTCTCTGAAAACATAGATACGGTACTCTCACTTGACTCGAGTGTCCCAATGCATGTATTTGGGGATTTTAATGCACATCACCGTGACTGGCTTGGATGCTCCGGCTATACAGACGCAGCGGGTAACTCAACGTCGAGTTTCTCCATAGCGCACTCCATCGCACAGACTGTAACTTTCCCGACCCGCCTCTCTGATCGTGTAGACCAGCAAGCCTCACTTCTCAACCTGTTCTTGACCTCACTGCCCGAGGCTTGTGCAACTAATGCTCATAGCCCGCCCAGGAACGCTGATGAACAGTAATGATTTATACCCCTCTAAAATTTCGTCCCAAAGCTGATGAGCCGTTGCTCAAAACGACGAAATACTACAAGCAGGCTGATTTTGAGTCCATCAGAGATCACATCAGCGACGCCCCATGGAGTGAAACTTTTATTCTCCCTGCTGATCAGTGCGTAAATGAGGAAACCGAATGGGCCAAAGCAGGCATTGAAGCACATATCCCCATGCGAAAATTTTACAGCAAGCCCCACTCTCCACAATGGTTCACCTCGAACTGTGCAGCTGCTATTGCACAGAGGCAGCAAGTATTTCGATAATTCAACAGCCACAAGTCAACTACGAATAGACAGAAACTTATAGCATCAAGAAAACATTGTAAGACTGTAAGATTGTAAGATGAAGCAAAAAGAACGTACACCAGTAAACGTATTGAGTCTCAGAAACTAGGTACTTGCGATTTCTGAAAAATCTTCAATAGTGTTGTTAATAATAGGCAATCAACAATTCCCCCGCTAACAAACCACAATGATGTTGTTTGCACCGCAACTGATAAGGCTGAACTATTTGCCCAGCGATTCTCCTTAAACTCCACTTTGGACTCCGCAAACCACTTCTTCCCAAATTTCCCATTGCGGACTGAAGCCACACTTAATGACCTGACAATCACCTCATCTCATGTCTGGGACATGATAAAAAACTTTGATACCTCCAAAGCATGTGGGCCTGATCTTATACCAGCAATAGTAATATCGAAATGCTCTGCTGAACTGGTTCCCGACCTCTCCAATCTCTACAACAAATGTCTTGCTGAATCTTACTTTCCTGATAGCTGGAAACTTGTCTCTGTGGTACCAGTTTTCACGAATTCTGGAAATAGAACTGCCCCTCAGAAGTCTACGTTCGTTCTTGACTAAAATCTTTGAATCTTTAATCAATCTAGCCATAGTTCGTCACCTTGTTAACCTGCACTTCTTTCTGACCATCTATATGCACGGTCTACTGCGGATATCTTAACGCTCATTTCTGAACGCATATACCATACACTAGACAAAATAGGTGAAACTAGGGCAGTAGTGTTTGATATAGCCAAAGCCTTTGACAAGATCTGGCATAAAGGTCTTCTCATAAAAATTCACTCATATAGTATTACTGGACGAATATTTAATATAATTAAATATTTCCTGTCCAAAAGAAAGATCCAAGTTGTCCTCGATAGCCGGTCATCCAAACAAAATAAATGCAGGTGTATCCCAGGAATCGATCCTTGGACCTTTATTGTTTCTGATTTTCATAAACGACCTCTCTGATGACATTGTGTCTGAGATACGTATATTTGCTGACGACACCACGCTCTACTCTCGTCATGTAGGTAAAACGGATGCGCACATATCCGAGCCAATAACTGAATCCTTAGAAAGTTACCTCCAGTCTGTAGTGGAATAGGGTCATAAATGGATGGTAACTTTTAATGTCACAAAGACAAAGTTCCTTTCCTTCAACAACTATAAGAAACCTCTTCAACCATCGATTGCAATGGCATGTAACACCTTACCTGAGAGTCCAACGTTACAACTCCTCAACCTAACATTAACAGGTAACATGAATTGGAACAAATACATAGAAGACATTGCCAAGGCTGCTGCAAAGAAAGTGGACTCCCTCTATCCTGCGAGAAAACTTCTCACACCTACCAGTATCCTATATCTCTACAAAGCCACCATCTTTTCATGCATGGAGTATTGTTGTCACATCTTGGCTGGTGTACGATCTGCTAGTTTCTCCCTCCTAGATAAACTCCAAAAAAGAGTGTCTAATCTAATAGGTCCCTCACTATTTACCAAGCTCCAACCCCTGTCCCGTCGCCGCAATATTGCATCCTTGTGCTTGTTTTACAAATACTTCAATGGATTATGCTCAGATAAATTGGCTGCTCTAGTGCCCACCTAACGTAAATGCACTTGACCAACCCGGCAATCAATTAAATCCCATCCATTCACTGTGGAGGTCCCCAGATGCCAGAGAGCCTTCTACTCCAATAGCTTTATTCCACGTGCAACCGGCCTTTGGAACTCCCTCCCTGCTCTCTGTTTTATTGACTGTACCGACATGCAGAAATTCAAAACCAATGTGAACTAGCATCTCGCTGCACATCTCCCAATTCAAGATGGCCCCTTAAACTTTCACCCTAATTCTCAGTAGCCCCTTACGTCTACAGTAGCAACGTGTCTTGTTTGGTGTGAACTAAGCTTAAAAGAATATATATATATATATATATATATATATATATATATATATATATATATATATATATATATATATATGAAATTAAAATGGAATAAGCGGAAGACCTAAAAATCTCAACGTTTCGCCCAAATGTTATATGGGCTTTGTCAAGAGCGAACGAGAATAATAAAAAAAAATTTTAATACAAAAAATGATAAATAACAAGAAAGTCTATAAATTATGAGAAATAGATATAGTGGTAGGGTTCATGTAGAGAGGGATGATATGTAAATATGTAAAGAGTCAAAGATAAATACATAGCAAAAAAAAAAATTGGGGCGAAACGTTGAGCTTTTTAGGTCTTCCGCTTATTCCATTTTAATTTCATACCGTCGGATTATTTTATCCTTTCATCTATTCATATATATATATATATATATATATATATATATATATATATATATATATATATATATATATATATATATATTAGTATTTCATGTATCCACATAAAATATAAGATTCTCCCCGGGGATGAAACGCGGGAGCCTCTGTGTAGCTTAATTGCCATAAATATATTTTCATAACTTACTATATATATATATATATATATATATATATATATATATATATATATATATATATATATATATATATAGTGTACATGTATTGTATTAGTTTCTGTAGATGTAAATCCGTTGAAACTCAAGTGTTTATAAAAAGTGCTCAATAACAAGTATAAATTTTTATTTATACAAACATTATTGGTTACATATGTGCATACATGTTTCGGTTGCACTTTTCACAGAAAGTCAACCTCATCAGACTAAGGATTCCGAAGAAAATATTCTCTGGAATCCTTGGTCTGATGACGCTCTGTGAAGAGTGCAACCGAAACATGTATGCACATATGTAACCAATAATGTTTGTATAAATAAAAATTCATACTTATATATATATATATATATATATATATATATATATATATATATATATATATATATATATATATATATATATATATATATGTAGGAAACAACAACCATACAAGTACGATATATTCTTTTCATAAAGTTTCAATACTGCTTATCTTTTTAGAGGATTTCATGTGAAAGCTCTCAATTCACTCTGTTACGCTGACATTGTAATCGATGATGATAAGAAAAAAATAAAACAATTATCTGGAAAAAAAAATGTAAAACTTGACTAAAAGAAAAAAATATCTTTATCTTAATCGAGGAAAACTTTTTTTCTTTTCAACTCTAAACAAATTCTTTTATTAAAAAAAATTGTTAGGCGAAATAGAAACAGCCAAATTTTGACCGTTTGACGTCACGGTTATTTTTGTTGACGTCACACAATAAAATGTCGATTTGACGTCATCAACTGCTGAAGTGACATCGTTTTGTCTTTTTTTTATTTTCTAGGTCATCTGCTTACGTCCGACGACTTGAAATTAAGAAACATAACGTCTGGAATGTGACAAGCCATAAATTAATTATTGAATGCACGTCTTTACTTACTTGGATAGAATTTCTTTCGGACGTCGGTTTTCAATTATTTGTTGGTTTTGTTATACGATTTTTTAAACGATTTAAATTAACGCGCCATCGTTTTCACGAGAATTTTATAAAACTTTTTTGTTTTGTCTTATTTTCTAAAACCCTAACCCTAACCCTAACCCCTAACCCTAACCCCTAACCCCTAACCCCTAACCCTAACTCTTACCCTAACCCTACTAAGGAAGGTTTTTAAGTCGATACATTTATGAACGATTTCGATTTTTGGCTTTCGTTTTTTATTCGCCGAGAGATAGGTAAAAAGTTGATGGATGTTTAAGGTAAACCATTTTATCAGGTGTCTCGTCTGCTGAACAACCGATCGTGTTTCTCATCTCAGCTTAAGCACTCGCCATGACTAACCACACTGAAGAACCGTGATACTACGAAACACCAGTCCGTGGGTGTCTACATTTGCTTCACACTCGTGAGTTTATCTTTCAAGTAAGGGATGCAATAGTTTCCAGTTAGTGTTTGGAATTTCTCTTCAAAAAAAGAATTGAGCTCTCCAGGTACTCGGTATTGTAAACAAAAATAAAACATAATTTCTTTTACTATCGTGACGCAAGGGCTTCCCATCTGTGGAACATGTTACTACGGGACTGCTTCTCTGCAGATTACAACATCGTCGTCTTCAAATCTAATGTCAACAGAGTCATGTTATTAACCGGTCTCAGTAGTAATTCGAGCCTCATCCATCCCGTAAATATTTCCCAATCCTCTCATAATATTCTTCATCTTTCAACTGACAATCATTCTACTCCATTAAGCCTTATCTTTGAGTACCATTTTACCTTGATAAGTGGTAAAAAAGAACAACCTCAAAAACATAACAAAAAACGGTCGGAATTCGATCTCAGCTTCAAAGACCTGACATGACGAGACACACTTATTAACCGTGATACGGCGAAACAGCTCTATGTAGATGACTATATAAAAATACCTGCGAAAAAAAAAAAACGATGGAAAGAAATGTTACATCTTATGATACGTGGGGAGGTGCCGCTTGGAGGACTCTTTCTGTCTTTGTCTTGACAGAGTACAGAACCGACTTGGCAATCTAGTGGGGGATGCTGCTCTTCTCGTCCCTGCAGCCTCTTTAACACAAAAGAGATATTGCTAGCCTCTTTATATTGTCTGTGCGTGTCTATATTTGCTCCACACTCGTGAGTTTATCTTTCAAGTAAGGGATGCAATAGTTGTCAGTTAGTGTAGGGAATTTCTCTTCGTAATAAGAATCGATCTTTCTAGGCACTCGGTAATGTAAACAAAAATAAAACATAATTTCCTTTACTATCATGGCGAACATAATAGCATCAGTTCATGGTAGGTGCTCATCTGAGCTCCAATGCCTGGTCGTTCTCTGTAAAACATTCACAGCAAGAACTCGTCTGACTACAACCACAGCAAAGAATTTTCTTTCTCTCTCTCTCTCTCTGCCAAAAACCAAACTGAACTTCCCTGAACAAAGTTTCTTTCCAAGAACATCCTATCTGTAGAACACGATACCACGAGTCTGTTCCCAACCGACTACAACATGGTCGTCTTTAAGTTTAATGCAAACAAATATAGGTCAAGCCGTCCTCTTAGAAAATCAAGTTCTCTTACGTAATCTTCTGTCCATTCCACCCACTGTTTGCAATCCTCTCGTGACGGCGACCAACGTTCAACCAGCAATCCTTTTGACCTTTATCCTCGTGTGGCTTCCGGACCTTGATAAGCGGTGATCCATTAGTAAAAGGAAAATAAATCAAGCATTAGGTCACATTTCTATCGATTTATTTGCCTCCCCACGAAGGAAATTTTAGACAGTCAGGCTTTTATGTGGTGAAAATTCGGCTCCTAAAAATAATGGGCAGTCTGAATGGGAACAGACGATTGAGGTCGCCTCAAGCGACGGGCAATAGCCCCTTTCAAAAAAAAAAAATAGGTAATGTCTGGAAAGATGCCACGCTTTGATTTTCGTCTGAAGATCGGATAAGGTATCATCCAACTGAATTTCTATGAACAGAAATATTTCTAAGATCTTTTCTTCTGTTGAACACGCTGCCATAAGAAAGCTTCCCTTAGAGCTGCAACATGGTCATCTTAAAATCTAACGACAATAAACACTTGTCATAAACCGCCCTCATATATCATCAAATTCTATTCGTTCTATTCATTATTTTTTAAATCTTCTCATAGTATCCATCACCATTTAACTAACAATCTATTCATCTCATTAACAGAGGAAAAAAGTAAAATTTGGTTGGCCTTTAGAAAATCATACCCTGGTGCTATTACGTTCGTCACGATAGTAAAATAAATTATGTTTTATTTTTGTTTACAATACCGAGTACCTGGAGAGCTCAATTCTTTTTACGAAGAGAAATTCCAAACACTAACTGGAAACTATTGCATCCCTTACTTGAAAGATAAACTCACGAGTGTGAAGCAAATGTAGACACCCACGGACTGGTGTTTCGTAGTATCACGGTTCTTCAGTGTGGTTAGTCATGGCGAGTGCTTAAGCTGAGATGAGAAACACGATCGGTTGTTCAGCAGACGTGACACCTGATAAAATGTTTTACCTTATATATCCATCAACTTTTTACCTATCTCTCGGCGAATAAAAAACGAAAGCCAAAAATCGAAATCGTTCATAAATGTATCGACTTAAAACCTTCCTTAGTAGGGTTAGGGTTAGAGTTAGGGTTAGGGGTTAAGATTCGGGTTAGGGTTAGGCTCATTGGTCATAAAATATATTATTCTGCTTATCTTTAAATAATTTCGGAAGAAAAAAATATGATCTGCATAGATGTATGGCGCAACGGATATAAGTGCTTAGTAATAATCAGTTCTAAGTGACCGTCTCTAGTGGTTGAAGGTCCAATCCTCAATGCAGGCGATACTAAGGATACAATTATGAATTATTGAAGACTTCAACCTGCTCATGGCTGACAGAACGAGAGCAAGCTACCCCCGTGAATTAAATAAAGGGTTCCGTACAAAATTCCGTAGATTTCAGTATAAAGATTCCGGAGTTCGACAAGACGCACCTGAAGAAGGCCGGAGGTTACATCGACCGAAACGTTGTGAGGATAACATCCAAGAGGAGGGCAGTTGTCCGAATGCTCCAAATAATACCCCCCCCCCCAAAAAAAAAGATTGTTGAAAGATTTGAGTCAATATTTATATTTTATGCTTTGAGGCAAATAAGAATTGACCTTGGGGGTTTCGGATAGGTGCGTAAGGTGGGGTGACATCGAGAATTCTTTGGAAACCCCAACAGGGTTGCTTGGTTGCTTTTATTTATAAATAGTACATTTGAGTGAATATTGCACATCGTCAAACCCCTTTTCATGAATGAATGATTATGAACAGCGAAGAACATTTATGTTGTTACTTTATGAATTGAAATGTCTCAAACAGTGGCTGGTTTGGTTGTACAAGTTCTTAAGATCCCACCCTACATCATTACTTTATCTATGTGGTCACATGGATATAACTCCCAGAAATAGACAATTGCATTTTATCTTCTATTTGTACCAAACTGATTTTATTGCCTGTCCTCTCGCCTCTTTACCTTTTTCTTTCTCTCTCCATATATATATATATATATATATATATATATATATATATATATATATATATATATATATATATATATATATATATATAAGGTTTATACGACAAAAGATATAAGAGACAACTAATATCTTTAATTAGTGAACATCAGGATAAAAATGAAGCTCAATATACTGGATAGAGCATTAATAGCAATAGATAAAGTGAAAGAATTAAATAAGGTACGAATCAAATTTTATTATAATTCAATGTTCAGGCAAAGTTCTTTAAAGTCCTTAACTCATGAGTTTTCAAAGAAAATCTTCTCCTCAGAGGACCATTACAGCAATGACATTACTGCAGGTAATAAAAATTAAACTTTGAAAATATATAAAAAAATATATATAAAAATACATAAAGGTATATAAAACATCAAATATATCGGCCCAAAACATACTTTTTTGTAAACCTATACAGTTCATCCAAGTCAACAAGTTTAAAATAGCTCCAGGCAAGATATCAAAGAGGTTGATTAAAACATAATCTAAATGGTGAATGGTGGTCCAAAAATGCAAAAAGTTATCCAGGCGGGAAATTTGTTTGCTATCGATGCAGTAGATAACAGTGAAAAGTGTAATGCTATCTACTGCATCGATAGCAAACGGAAATTACAAAAAATATGTTTTGGCCCGATATATTTGACTTTTTATATACGTTTATGTATTTTTATATATATTATTTTATATATTTTCAAAGTTTAATTTTTTTAATGCTGCAAAGACAAAGCTCCTTTCCTTCAATAACTACAAGAAACCTCTCCAACCACCGATTGTCATGGCAAATAACACCCTACCTGAGAGTTCATCATTCAAACTACTCGGCCTAACTTTCATAGGTAACTTGAATTGGAACAAATCTATTGAAGACATTGCCAAGGCTGCAGCAAAGAAGGTGGGTTCCCTCTACCGTGCTAGAAAACTCCTCACACCTGACATTATCCTGTACTCTACAAAACCACCATTCGCCCATGCATGGAGTATTGATGCCACATCTGGGGTGGGGCATCATCTACTAGTCTCTCCCTCTTAGACAAGGTCCCAAAAAGAGTCGCCAACCTAATAGGTCTCTCACTGTCAACCCAGCTCCAGCCCCTGTCCCATCGCTGCAATGTTGCATCTCTGTGCTTGTTTTACAAATACTTCAATGGATTGTGCTCTGATGAACTGGCTAACCCGACGTAAATACACTAGGCCAACTCGACAACCAGCAAAATCCCATCTATTAACTGTGGAGGTCCCCAGATGCCGGAGAGTCTTCTACTCTGATAGCTTCTTTCCTCGTGCTGCTGGCCTCTGGAATTCCCTCCTTGCTCCCTTGTTCCCCGACAGTACCGACATGCAGAGGTTTAAAACTAATATAGACAGACATCTAGCTACACTGCTCTCAACTTGGGGTGACACCCAAAACCCACACTCTAATTCTCAGTAACTCCTTACGTCTACAGTGGCGGCCTGTCTTTTTGGGGTGAAATATGTTAAAAATAAAAAACAAAAAAAAACACAATAAATAATTTTACTTTTTTCCTCTGTGTACCTAAAACTACACAGAACTTCCATGAACAAACGTTTCCACTGTTGAATACAATATCATGGGGCTACTTCTCAGCTGACTACAACATGGTCGTTTTCAAGTCCAATGTTAACAAATTCTTTTTGACGTTGTTCATCGCTAACTGACACTCTCGTTAAATCTTATCCTCGAATGGCCTTTGGGCCTTGATATAAACGATGACACATCAGTAAAGAAATATAGCAACTTCATTTTGAACGATCCAATGTTCTGATCTTTGGGGGGGGGGATTTCTTTTGTGTGAAAATAGCGCTAAGCTAAGTGTAATATTCATGAATTCCATCATTCTGGCCTGACTTAATTGTAACCATTTATTAATAACACGATTATTTGCCAAAATATAAACACATTTAAAAGTTCGAATGTAAAATGGAATAAACGCCATTCTCAAAATTGCAAACCTATCATTACAAAAAGTGGTGCAGTTCGACATTTTACCCCCCCCTCCCTCCCACCCCCCCAAAAAATCATGTTTTACATAATGTGATATCGACATACATTTCTTTTTCGTTTCAATTAAAATAAAATTTTCGTCGAATTGAGATGTTCGTCTTTTTATTGTTTACTTTCTTTGTTTACAGATATTGGATTTATCGCGTTTTGCATTAGAACTATTCAAATATAGCAGATATTGTAATTTATAAAACTCCTCATAGATTGGTCAGTGTGATTGTATTCTCTTGTCCCATTAAGATTCGCGTTGATTGGCCAGAAGTTACACCTAATGACTGCTTCCTTAGCCACCCTATATACATCAAATACTTAGGAGCCTCGCCTCTTTTTCCCATTTTCATTACGACAGTTAACATTTTTAAAAAAAACTTAGTTCACCCCAAACAAAGCAAGTTGTCACTGTAGACGTAAGGGGCTACTCAGAATTTGGGTGGAAGTTTAGGAGGTCATCTTAAATTGGGGGCTGTACAGCGAGATGCTTATTCACATTAGTTTTACATTTCTGCATGTCGGTAGAGTCGGGGAAGCAGGGAGCAGGTAGGGAGTTCCAAAGGTCGGCAGCACAAGTAAAGAAATATTGGAGTAGAAGGCATCTGGGGACCTCTGCAGTGAATGGATGGGATTTGGCTGATTGTTGGGTTGGTCTAGTGAATTTACATCGAGGGGGCACCAGAGCAGCAAGTTGATCGGAGCACATTCCATCGAAGTACTCGTAAAACAAGCACAAGGATGCAACATTGCGGCGATGGGACAGGGGCTGGAGCTTTGTAGATACTTATTTGATTATAGACTCCTTTTTGAACCTGGTCTAACAGGGAGAGACTGGTGGATGGTGCACCATTACAGATGTGACAACAATACTCCATGCGTGGGCGGATGGTGGATTTGTAGAGATATAAGATACTGTCAGCTGTTAGATGTTTTCTAGCATGATAGAGGGAGCCCACTTTCTTTGCAGCAACCTTGGCAATGTCGTTAGATTCTCAAGTAGAGTGTTTTTTGCCATGGCAATCGGTGGTTGAAGATGTTTCTTGTAGTTTTTGAAGGAAAGGAGCTTTGTCTTAGCAGTATTAAAAATTACCATCCATTTATGACCCCAATCCACTACAGACTGAAGGTCACTTTCTAAGGATTCAGCCATTGCCTTAGATATGTACCTGTACGTTTTACCTACATGACGAGAGTAGAGCGTGGTGTCGTCAGCAAGTATACTTATCACAGACACAATGTCATCAGGGATGTCGTTTATGAAACTCAGATACAATAAAGGTCCAAGGATCGATCCCTGAAGTACACCTGCATGTATGTCATGTTGTTTGGATGAACGGCCATCGTGGACAACCTGGATATTGGTTTTATATAGAAAGCATCCAATTATATTAAATATTCGTCCAGTAATACCATATAAATTATTTTTTATGCGAAGCCAGACCTTGTCAAAGGCTTTGGATATATCAAGCGCTACCGCCATAGCTTAACCTGCCTTGTCCAGTGTATGGTATATGCGTTCAGAGGTGACTGTTAGGATATCCGCAGTAGACCGTGCCTGCTTAAATACATACTGATAGCCAGAATGAAGTTTAGCATTAACGAGGTGACTGAATTACAACATTACATCCTATAACGGAAATCGTCAGCTACTGTTGGGACATGCGCACCTGTTGCCAGTACATTCCTTACATAAGATAAGTTAACGCGAATGCACGTATTCGTAAACCTATTGTATATTTACATTTTACCGTTTGTATTTAATTCTTTATTATTTGCTTAATTAAAATTATGAAATTGTTATACACGATTGCTGTTTCTTTTTCTTCAAGCGCTGTCGCTTCCGGGGATACAGATATCCGTATAGATTAACATTCGTAGTAGGAAACCCGTCCAGGAACAAGTTTTATTCTAGTTTCTATGCATGTATACTTGTGTATAAGTCGTTGTTTTCATGTATAAGTTGTTTTTATGTATAAGTCGTTGTTTTTATATATAAGTCGTTGTTTTTATGTATAAGTCATTGTTTTTATGTATAAGTCGTTGTTTTTATGTATAAGTCGTTGTTTTTATGTATAAGTCATTGTTTTTATGTTTAGTAGTTTTTTTATGTATAAGTCGTTGTTTTTATGTATAAGTCATTGTTTTTATGTATAAGTCGATGTTTTTATGTATTAGATTTTTTTATGTATAAGTCATTGTTTTTATGTATAAGTCGTTGTTTTTATGTATAAGTCGTTGTTTTTATGTATAAGTAGTTGTTTTTATGTATAAGTCGTTGTTTTTATGTATAACTAGTTGTTTTTAAATATAAGTCGTAGTTTTTATGTATAAGTCGTTGTTTTTATATATAAGTCGTTGTTTTTATGTATAAGTCGTTGTTTTTGTGTATAAGTATTTGTTTTCATGTATAAGTCATTGTTTTTATGTATAAGTCGTAGTTTTTATGTATAAGTAGTTGTTTTTATGCATAAGTCGTTGTTTTTATGTATAACTAGTTGTTTTTAAATATAAGTCGTAGTTTTTATGTATAAGTCGTTGTTTTTATGTATAAGTCGTTGTTTTTATGTATTAGTAGTTGTTTTTATGTATAAGTCGTTGTTTTTATCTAAGAGTCGTTGTTTTTATTTATAAGTAGTTGTTTTTATGTATAAGTAGTTGCTTTTATGTATAAGTCGTTGTTTTTATGTATAAGTAGTTGTTTTGATGTATAAGTCATTGTTTTTATGTATAAGTCGTAGTTTTTATGTATAAGTAGTTGTTTGCTTTCCACTTTCTTTCCTTTCCTTTCTTTTGTCAGCGCGTTAAGATTTGACCTGACTTCATATCTAAACTCTGCCTGGTTAAATAGAACTTGACCTTTTGCGAAACTACAACAAAAACGTCACACAATTATAAGAACATACAATGCCGTTGTTGGTATTATCAAGTTGCCAATTGTTGGGGTTGAAGGAAAAAGGTTTTGGTAGCATATGAGCTTTCGCTTTTCTCTTCAAAAAGGTTTCTCGTGAATGATGCACGCATCTACGAGCTTACCACCCCAACAAAACGCGACGCAACATATACGAAGACAAGAAATAGATACAAGCAACGAAAACCTAAAAACCAATTCGGCAATCACGTAATTTATCTTAACTGTCAACTTAAAAAATAGTAAAATAAACGTCACAAACAAAAACAAAAACGCAAACACTAAAAACAAAAAATAAAAACAAAATCAAATACGTAATTTTCTTTGTTTAGAGCAACGGTTCCCAAACCGGGGACCGCGGTCCGCTGGGAGCCACGAAGGGGTTTCAAGGGACCGCGAGAGGTTATCGCCACTTGAATTTTGTAAAGCCACATATCTATGTATTATTTACCTCCTCTTCAGGAGATTAGGCACAAGGCCAGTTTTATCTTACTCCCACAAGGTAAGATGTGACCCAAGGTTGGGTCGGGAAAGTGGGGCTTGAAAAGCCAGCGCCCGAGAAGGTGAGCACTCTGGCCATTAAAAATTGCCTGGGCAGCCCCGTCGGCATTCCCCGGTAGGGGCGCCTTAGGCAGTAAGCAATAAACTTACTCCTCCCCAAAGAGGGGATGCAAAGCCTGGGAGGGTGGACCTCCTAGAACTGCACAGGACAAACCCACAGACCGGCAGAATCAAGCCCCGAAGGACACCTATGTAGTCGGATAGATGTGACATACACCCACAGTCTGCATGTATCCGTGACGGTTTATGGGTGTGCTCATGTGTAGTTCTCGCTTAGAATAATATTGCGTGAAAAGTTTACAGAGCATATTCTTCAAAAAAGAAGAACGATAAACAAAAGAAACGTTTACAACAACAGTCGATATTATCAATGTGATATTTCGCATGCACTTCATTTTGTTATGAAAAGTTATTGCACAGAATATAAAAACTTCCGCTCAAGTTTCAGAATTTTACTGCGCAGTTGAACGAGAACAATAGTTACAATGTAGTTGTTTCTTTTATTACTTGAACCTTACTTCTTTTTATTTATTAGTTTAAACAAGACAGTGTGATATTCCTTGCTTAAATGTTAAATTGTATATTTTATCCGTTCGAGATTTACGATAGCTAAAAGGATGAAATATGATGATTCCTATCTAAAACGAGGTTTTACTGTTTAAAACAGTAAAGACAAGGGAAGAGAAACCATAGTGTGTGATATGCTTAGATCTATTTCTGGTCTATCCGTAATACGAAAGTTCTTGAAAAATAAAAATCTATGAATTCTCCACCAACTATATATACTAGCAAATATATGCTCCCTCCGGTCGCATATTTTTGCTACGCTGCCGCATCAGAAATAAAGGCTCACGCGTAAGCCAATGGAGCCCCAGTCATATTTCTGTGGTGGTTAGACATTGATCTGTGTTTATGACCAAGAATATTTTTAGTTGAAAATAAAGAAAAAAAAAATTCGACCCTACCCCGATTTTTGTTGTACTCTCGCCCATAAATAAAAAGACCTGTAGTTTTAAAAGAAAGAAATTTTTTGTTGTACCCCCTCAATTTTTTTTATATTACCAGTCATTGAAATATTTTTTAGTTAAGAAAAAAACAAAACATTTTTTTGACCGCCTTCCCCCAATTTTTTTATCTCCCCCCCCTATACATGTAAATATTTTTTAATTAAAAAAGAAAAAAAACAAACCTAACCCTAACTGTAACGACGGGGTCAAAGTTAGCGTGGGTCCTAAAATGAAAAAGCACAAAAAAATCAAATACAGTGAACACAGTGTGTGTGCGTGTGTGTGTGCGTGTGTGTGTGTGTTTAATTACCCTTTTTTAATTAAACAATTTGATTCTACAATCAGTTGTATAGTTTTCCAGTACAATGTGTTAGTTTATTTTGTTGACATTAAAGAAAAAAAAAATCACATCTTTTTTTTTAATAAATAAAACATGGAATCATAAATTCGGTTGAGGTCGTGAAAAAATGATAATATTGGATATGAAAGTATTAAGAAATCAAATACAGTAAACACGAAAAGTTTTTTAATTCTTGGAAAGAAAAAGTTTACCTGAACTGTGTGTGTGTGGGTGTGTGTGTGCGTGCGCGCGCGCGTTTTTATATAGTAATTTTTAAATCAATTATTATTTTAATTAAACAATTTGATTCAATAAATTCTTGTTTTAAAACATAATGGCTAAGAATAAACAAACTTAGGACGGTTTTAAAAATGAAAAACTGAGCACGGTGAATACCAGCGTTGTTGTTTACATATTTAACGTGCCATATTAACATCGGCTGCTTAATCAGATCGCCATATTTAATTACCGGAGAGAGGGAGGACACCACTGATTAAACAGCCAATCGGCTGCTTAATCAGATCGCCATATTTAATTACCGGTGGGAGGGAGGGCACTACTGATTAAACAGCCAATCGTCTGCTTAATCAGATCGCCATATTTAATTACCAGAGGGAGGGAGGACACCACTGATTAAACAGCCAATGACTTTGCAATTTTAACAGTACTCGCGTTAAAATGGTTTAGAAAACACGCCGGTTATGATGAAAATGGCTTTAATTAATTGTATGAATAATGTTTATTAATATAACCTTATCGGAAAATATTGTAAATACATATGTAAATTTGATAATAGCAGTTATAAGTGTATATTTGTAAATATGAATTTAATTGAAGGTTTAAAGGAATGACTTATGTTAAAGGCAACACCTATCTGGTGTCTGAACGACTTTTGATGACAGTATATAAAGAATTTCAAAAAGATTAGTTTCAGTAAAATAGTCATACTGGAGTTTCGGCTTCAGACAGACAGACAGACAGACAGACAGACAGACAGATACATAAACTCTATTATTATATATATATATATATATATATATATATATATATATATATATATATATATATATATATACTTCCCTTCACTTTGCTCACTGAGCATTGACGAACTCTTTAATCAAGAGTACAGTTTTTATATTGTTAAATCCACCCCTATGCAAATTGACACCCCACCAGAGCCATCCAGCGGTTAGAGACTCCAAACAGCCAATCTGCAAAGGGGGGATAACTCAAATGGCACTAAACCACATCCCTATGCAAATTGACTCCCCACAAGAGCCATCTAGTGGCTAGAGACTCCAAACAGCCAATCTGCAAAGGGAGGATAACTCAAATAGCACTAAACCACACTATTAGTATCAACCTCTCTAAAACCTATCAAGCTAAAAAGACACCCAGAAACAAAACATTCCGCTTTTTTTAAATCAAGGTTATTTACTTCTTCAAACGAAAAGACGAAGAAGTTCAAAATTCTAGGCTTGATAGCATAGGAAGGTTTTCGCAAATAGTCACAGCATGACTGACAGCTTCATATGAATTTTCAAAAAAAATAGCTATTACAAAACACTCATACAATTTGAGAACAGCTAATACTTCCTTAATTGTCAAACAATACTGTTCGAAGTTGTATTGTGTAAATGTTTGATTACACATTATCGCAGGTGATCTCAAAACAATTCAGAATTCTACTTTCAATTTGAGAACAGCTAATACTTCCTTATTTGTCAAACAATACTGTTCGAAGTTGTATTGTGTAAATGTTTGATTACACATTGTCGCAGGTGATCTCAAAACAATTCAGAATTCTACTTTCAATTTGAGAACAGCTAATACTTCCTTAATTGTCAAACAATACTGTTCGAAGTTGTATTGTGTAAATGTTTGATTACACATTGTCGCAGGTGATCTCAAAACAATTCAGAATTCTACTTTCAATTTGAGAACAGCTAATACTTCCTTAATTGTCAAACAATACTGTTCGAAGTTGTATTGTGTAAATGTTTGATTACACATTGTCGCAGGTGATCTCAAAACAATTCAGAATTCTACTTTCAATTTGAGAACAGCTAATACTTCTTTAATTGTCAAACAATACTGTTCGAAGTTGTATTGTGTAAATGTTTGATTACACATTGTCGCAGGTGATCTCAAAACAATTCAGAATTCTACTTTCAATTTGAGAACAGCTAATACTTCTTTAATTGTCAAACAATACTGTTCGAAGTTGTATTGTGTAAATGTTTGATTACACATTGTCGCAGGTGATCTCAAAACAATTCAGAATTCTACTTTCAATTTGAGAACAGCTAATACTTCCTTAATTGTCAAACAATACTGTTCGAAGTTGTATTGTGTAAATGTTTGATTACACATTGTCGCAGGTGATCTCAAAACAATTCAGAATTCTACTTTCAATTTGAGAACAGCTAATACTTCCTTAATTGTCAAACAATACTGTTCGAAGTTGTATTGTGTAAATGTTTGATTACACATTGTCGCAGGTGATCTCAAAACAATTCAGAATTCTACTTTCAATTTGAGAACAGCTAATACTTCTTTAATTGTCAAACAATACTGTTCGAAGTTGTATTGTGTAAATGTTTGATTACACATTGTCGCAGGTGATCTCAAAACAATTCAGAATTCTACTTTCAATTTGAGAACAGCTAATACTTCTTTAATTGTCAAACAATACTGTTCGAAGTTGTATTGTGTAAATGTTTGATTACACATTGTCGCAGGTGATCTCAAAACAATTCAGAATTCTACTTTCAATTTGAGAACAGCTAATACTTCCTTAATTGTCAAACAATACTGTTCGAAGTTGTATTGTGTAAATGTTTGATTACACATTGTCGCAGGTGATCTCAAAACAATTCAGAATTCTACTTTTAATTTGAGAACAGCTAATACTTCTTTAATTGTCAAACAATACTGTTCGAAGTTGTATTGTGTAAATGTTTGATTACACATTGTCGCAGGTGATCTCAAAACAATTCAGAATTCTACTTTCAATTTGAAAACAGCTAATACTTCCTTAATTGTCAAACAATACTGTTCGAAGTTGTATTGTGTAAATGTTTGATTACACATTGTCGCAGGTGATCTCAAAACAATTCAGAATTCTACTTTCAATTTGAGAACAGCTAATACTTCTTTAATTGTCAAACAATACTGTTCGAAGTTGTATTGTGTAAATGTTTGATTACACATTGTCGCAGGTGATCTCAAAACAATTCAGAATTCTACTTTCAATTTGAGAACAGCTAATACTTCCTTAATTGTCAAACAATACTGTTCGAAGTTGTATTGTGTAAATGTTTGATTACACATTGTCGCAGGTGATCTAAAAACAATTCAGAATTCTACTTTCAATTTGAGAACAGCTAATACTTCCTTAATTGTCAAACAATACTGTTCGAAGTTGTATTGTGTAAATGTTTGATTACACATTGTCGCAGGTGATCTCAAAACAATTCAGAATTCTACTTTCAATTTGAGAACAGCTAATACTTCTTTAATTGTCAAACAATACTGTTCGAAGTTGTATTGTGTAAATGTTTGATTACACATTGTCGCAGGTGATCTCAAAACAATTCAGAATTCTACTTTCAATTTGAGAACAGCTAATACTTCCTTAATTGTCAAACAATACTGTTCGAAGTTGTATTGTGTAAATGTTTGATTACACATTGTCGCAGGTGATCTCAAAACAATTCAGAATTCTACTTTCAATTTGAGAACAGCTAATACTTCTTTAATTGTCAAACAATACTGTTCGAAGTTGTATTGTGTAAATGTTTGATTACACATTGTCGCAGGTGATCTCAAAACAATTCAGAATTCTACTTTCAATTTGAGAACAGCTAATACTTCTTTAATTGTCAAACAATACTGTTCGAAGTTGTATTGTGTAAATGTTTGATTACACATTGTCGCAGGTGATCTCAAAACAATTCAGAATTCTACTTTCAATTTGAGAACAGCTAATACTTCCTTAATTGTCAAACAATACTGTTCGAAGTTGTATTGTGTAAATGTTTGATTACACATTGTCGCAGGTGATCTCAAAACAATTCAGAATTCTACTTTCAATTTGAGAACAGCTAATACTTCCTTAATTGTCAAACAATACTGTTCGAAGTTGTATTGTGTAAATGTTTGATTACACATTGTCGCAGGTGATCTCAAAACAATTCAGAATTCTACTTTCAATTTGAGAACAGCTAATACTTCCTTAATTGTCAAACAATACTGTTCGAAGTTGTATTGTGTAAATGTTTGATTACACATTGTCGCAGGTGATCTCAAAACAATTCAGAATTCTACTTTCAATTTGAGAACAGCTAATACTTCCTTAATTGTCAAACAATACTGTTCAAAGTTGTATTGTGTAAATGTTTGATTACACATTGTCGCAGGTGATCTCAAAACAATTCAGAATTCTACTTTCAATTTGAGAACAGCTAATACTTCCTTAATTGTCAAACAATACTGTTCGAAGTTGTATTGTGTAAATGTTTGATTACACATTGTCGCAGGTGATCTCAAACAATTCAGAATTCTACTTTCAATTTATGCAGTCCAACGTGATTAAGCTACAGACATCGCTAATTCGGCTCAACTTTGAGAGATTCAATAAAGCAGACAAGTTTCTCTAACAAAAGGGTATTGAATGAGATGATGCAGTTAGTGTATGTACAGATGGAGCGCCACAAATGTTAGGATCCCGTTCAGGTTTAAAACTCGGGCGAAGGAAAAAGTTCCAATATCATAGGGGTACACTGCACTATTTATCGACATTTTTTATTTTTATTTTTATTTTTAGTATTTATTGTTTGATTATTTTTTTTACTTTATTTTATTTTACTCTACTATACTTCCTTTTATTTTTATTTTTTATATATTTTTGATTTTTGTTTATTTATAATTTTATTATTTTCGTATTATCTTTTTATAGTTTTTTCCTTTTTTCTTTTTTATTGTATATTTTATTTTTTATTTTTATAGCTTATCCTTTTTTTCCTTTATATATTCTATTATTATTTTTATATTTTACATTATATTTTACTTTATTTTATTCCTTATTTCTATTTTTATTTTCATTTTATCTTTATAATTTTGATTATGTTTATAATGTATTTTTATCATTATTATTATTATCGGTTTATCTTTATATTTTCATTTTATATTTGTAACTTATTCCTTTTTCTAATATTTTTCCCTGCATCTCCTCCTGTCAATAGATGTTCCTCTAAGACGAACTTGTTATTTTCTTCCTTGAATTTTCTGTAAGATGTGCTGCTAAAGGCGCTGATGAAGTACGTTCTCGAGTGGCTTTGTAAAAAAAAAATTTTTATTGAAAAATTTAAAAAAATAAAAATTAAAGTATTTCCAGAATGTTTTGGAAACGACCGTACGCCATACTAGACTTGTTGTTCTAATTCTTTGAACAATTGGAATGTTCTGATTCATTAAATCATCTCTATATTTTCAACCTAAACAAGGGACGCTTTTTTACCTACACCTTTTCTTTTCCCAGACACGTTTTAATTCGCTACTCCAAATAATTTATTTCATATTCTCGCTTACCGGAATAAAAGATAAACAGAATAATTGAAAATCTTCTACCTTTAGTCATTCTAAACAAATTCAATCTTTTTTCAAATACAAACACTGTAGACACTATTGATTTCAATATACATTCGCTTAATATATAGTGTAATCCAGCGTTATGTGGCTGTCTGTCTTTAAAGCACAATAATGCTGCTTTCTTTACGATTCAATAACTTATCTGTAATGCTTATTACGGCCTTTCCTTCGTCCATATTCGATCGGTTTAAGAAATAAATGACATCGACTTCGTTCGCTAAAAGAAATAACCTTTTTTTAGCCGGATGAAACGATTCAATTTGTGTGCTCTGAGATTTTAATTGTTACTCTTTTTTTTTGTGAATAATGCAAGAAATTCCATTGTCAATAAGCATTAACGAAATGTTTATTTTATCCCATCGTGAGTGTAGCAGTCATAAACACTAACATTTATTTCCTTTGGTGGAGAGCGACCCCTGCTTGGTGATTTGGTCACACGAGGACCAACCAAACTTCAGGACGTATTAATTTCGACCGAACCTTTGAAGGACTACATCCAGACCCTTTGGAATTTTCAGGTTAGATAGAGAGCTTCCAGCAACCAACGAAGAAAGACGTCTTTTCTCCTGCCAGTGTCAACTGAACATCCGAGCAAAGCTATCTTCACTTGAAGATATACCTCTGTAATAAAATACGTTTGGCAGCCGACCTTTCTTACTTTATTTTTTATTACTACTTCTTTCACTCTTACGACACTGTTTTTATTTTGTAGGTCACTAAAATAAATACACATCGTCGTTGGTGATAAAACGGCTTTGTTTTCCCCTTCATTTGATGACCGTTTTGTTAGAAAATATTATAAGAGTTGGTCTTACAGACTATGCGAAGATTATGTGATATAAGAGTTATTTAAGTTGTTAACAACGCGGATCTGGGTGTGCTGGGATCGAATCCAGTTTGTTTAACAGAAACACTTTAATCAAACCCCACGCCTGACCTTGTGTCTAACCTCCTGCAGAAGAACTAATTAAATATTTTTATTGGTGCAAATGCCGCAGTAAAAAAAACAATAACAAAAAAAAACGATCTTTTGTCTGACGTTCCTCTACAGGGCCGGCAGGACAGTTATAAAAGTGTGGGGGGTTCTCTTAAAAAGTGGAGGGCCCGGTTAAACACATGCATATAAACTTAATTATTGATGACCGCAAAGTGGGGGGGGCAAGTAAAAAAGTGAGGGGGCTTGAGCCATCCACCTGCCCCCCCCCCCACTCGGTGCCGCAGTCCATGCTCTAGTCTCCTCACCTATTTCCGGTTTTGGTGCGGCGATTAAACCTGGGCGGATTGTGCCGGCTTTCTCCGAAGGCGGAAGTGATTATCAAATTCACAAGCGGTCTCTGTTACCTGCTTCATTCAGTGATGTGTGTGGATACAAATAACACGAAGACAGAAAGTAGATCTATTCGAAGCCATCTTTATTTCGCTTGTTCGTTATGCACATGACAACAACGTCTACGCGTGGGCAAGTACATTTATGGCCCCTTTTTATACATGTTGTTTAACTACACTGTCGTCAAAGCAAATGTTTCATTTTATTCATTCGCGTACAACAAATCCTTCCTTCATATGTCACGGTTCTGAAGAAGTAAAAGAGTTCCCGAAATATTAAAAATATTATATCATACGGAGTTTCCACCAGACCATCTTGATACAGGTATTACATAACATTGTAACATTGTGTAGATAAACAGATATATGTGTGTGTGTGAAAATAAATAAATAAATATATATATATATATATATATATATATATATATATATATATATATATATATATATATATATATATATATATATACATATGTGTGTGTGTGTGTGTGTGTATGTATACATTGTATTAAGGGTGAAACTAAAAATATTTATACAAACAAATGAACTCAGTTGTATATTTACGTTGTATAGATTTTGCTAATCCCACGCGGTAAGACCTACATAAATCATGTATTTAACCAATACTGAAAGTAATTTTTGAAATAATCAATACGAGGGTTTCATTTTGTTCGCGTTAACAAAATATTTAAATACACAATTAAAAAACAATTAAAAAACAATTAAAAAACAATTAAAAACAATTAAAAACAATTAAAAAACAATTAAACATATAAACATGAAGCCATTACTTTACATTTTGCTACCATAATGAAATTCATTCTCCGGTAAAACAGAATAATGGCGCTTGCGCAGTGTAGTTGTAAAAAAGGGGGACGTTGTCCCTCTCTTAGGTTTCAGACAAGAAATCAACTAACAAAGCCTCTTTATAACAACAACGGAAGGGGTTTATTCCCAAAGGTTACCTATACCGTTTCGTATTGGTAGAAAGAAACTTGGACAGTGTCCGAGAGAGGAAAAGGAAATTAAGAGTTCTTAGAGCTGCCAGCAACTATCTTCAGGCGAAGATAGTATTTGCTGTGAGCGTCCAGTGGACAGGGACAGGAGAGAGAGAATGAGAGAGAGAGAGAGAGAGAGAGAGAGAGAGAGAGAGAGAGAGAGAGAGAGAGAGAGAGAGAGAGAGAAAGAAGTGTTTCCTTGTTGCTTGCCGGGGTCTCTCTGGGGACCTTATGTGATTCCCAAAGGGGCTGAAGTAGTTCTTCAGCCGACAGAAGGAATCCATGCGCCTTGCAGGCTGATTAGTTATTGTGTGACCCGCTCACTCAATGGGGGCATTTTCCGAAGGGAGAAAATAGGTATGTTTATGACCGCCACATCATTAACATAAAAAAGGGGTGAAAGAATCGAATAGTCAACAAATAACTATCACCAAGGGCAACAAAAGTTACTTTTCTACCTACTTGCCCTTTTTTGGTACGTTTTAAAGTTTTTGAAAGCCGTTTTTTTTATTTCAATTAAAAAGTTTATTCAAATATATTACGCTTGACTTAGAATAAAAAATGCCGGACTGGCGCTTCGCCAGACATCTCCAAAGTCTGATTACTTTTTATTTATCGTCATTTTTTCTTTCAATTAAGTAAAAAAAAAAGTAAATTTAATTGCGTTTGGAACAGTTATTGCATATTAGTTGTTTTCACCCCAAAAGACAAAAACACCATCGATCAAACTTCGGAGATGTCCGGCGAAGCATCTGTTCGCCATCTTTGATTTTGAGTCTAACGTAAGATGACCTGACCGAACTTTTTAATTGGAATAAAAACACTTTAAAAGACTATAAAACAAAAAAAGTTAGGCAAGTAGGTAGAAAGGTAACTTTTATTGCTTTTGCTAGAAGTTATCTGTTGACTACTTTTTTTCAACCCTTTTTTCTGTTAAGTACACTGCAAAATCGTTAGAATAATACGTATGTATACTTAATTGAAACAAAGTATTTACAGATATGAGTTAGCACCAATGGAGTGCGGTATTTTTTAGAGACACAGTTGACTGTTATGCGACTACAAAATTTCAAAACTTCCAGACTTCATATTTGTTTCTCCTTCAGTAGAATTTTATAAATAAAAGTATAATTTAATTTAACAGTTATTTATTAATAATAAATGCAATAATGTATTAGTAGTAGTATTTACAACTAATAGTTCAATTTGCTGCTAAGTATAGAGAAGGCGCCCAGCTGATAAAAAAGATGACATCGATCTGAACAAATGTTCATAGTTAGATAAAGTATTTATCGAAAAAGAAGGAATCGAATTAAATTTTATTGTTCTTAACAACATGGACCACCCATATATATAAAAAAGCATCGATCTGAAAAATATTCATAGTTAGAAACAGTGTTTATCGGAAAAGAAAGAAATCGAATTAAATTTTGTTGTTCTTAACAACATGGACCACCCATATATAAAAAATAGCATCGATCTGAAAAATATTCATAGTTAGAAACAGTGTTTATCGGAAAAGAAAGAAATCGAATTAAATTTTGTTGTTCTTAACAACATGGGCCACTCATATATAAAACAGATAGCATCGATCTGAAAAATATTCATAGTTAGATAAAGTATTTATCGGAAAGTAAGGAATCGAATTAAATTTTATTGTTCTTAACAACATGGACCACCCATATATAAAATAGATAGCATCGATCTGAAAAATATTCATAGTTAGATAACATATTTATCGGAAAGGAAGGAATCGAATTAAATTTTATTGTTCTTAATAACATGGACCACCCATATAAAAAGATGGCATCGATCTGAAACTATTCATAGTTAGATAAAGTATTTATCGGAAACGAAGGAATCGAATTAAATTTTATTGTTCTTAACAACATGGGCCACCCATATATAAAAAAAGAAAGTCTGTTCAGAATTAAATATTAATTTTGTAGGAATGAACGTATCGGTTACAAACGTGTAAAAGTATACACCCCTACAAAGTCATCCCTTCGCCTCTTCTTAAATTGATTGTATCTTCAAGAGAAAGAAAAGGTGTCTCTTTAAAATTAGTGGTTGAGCTGCAATCAAAAGTGGAGATGTGTCAAGTCAATAAAAGTTTAATCATTTCTACTTCGAAATGTCAATGATTTTATTGATGTTCTTCCGTAAATCACTTGAAGTCCATCAAAATTGTTGACCTGGTAATTTTAATGCGTGTCATAAAAATAGTTTTGTAGCAGCAACGTATTGTATTATTCGGATCATTCGGACTACTGTTCTCATCTTGCGAACTCGTGACGCACCGGATATAAGTGCTAAGTATAATCAGTTCTAAGTTTTTTTGTTGTTTTTTTAAACATGGTTCACCCCAAACAAGGCAGGCCGCCACTGTAGACGTAAGGGGATACTAGGTAAAAAGAAAAGAGGAGAAAGTTGGGGGGGGGGGGGTCAGCCTAAATCATGATCCGCACAGCGAGATGTCCGTGTACATTAGTTTTAAACTTCTGCATGTCAGTACTGTCGGGGAAACAGGAGGCAGGGAGAGAGTGCCAGAGGCCAGCAGTACGAGGAAAGATTTAGTTGATTGTAGAGTTAGTCTAGTGAATTTACGTCGAGGGGGCACCAGAGTAGCCAATTCATCAGAGCATAATCCATTGAAGTACTTGTAAAACAAACATAAGGATGCTACATTGCGGCGATGGGACAGGGGCTGGAGCTTGGTTGACAGTGAAGGACCTATTAGGTTGGCGACTCTTTTTTGGACCTTGTCAAGGAGGGGGAGACTAGTAGATGATGCACCAGCTCAGATGTGACAACAATACTCCATGCATGGGCGGATGGTGGCTTTGTATAGATATAGGATAATGTCAAGTGTGAGGAGCTTACTAGCACGGTAGAGGGAGCCAACCTATTTTGCGGCAGCCTTGGCAATGCCTACAATGTATTTGTTCCAATTCATATTACCTGTGAAGGTTAGGCCGAGGAGTTTGAATGACGAACTCTCGGGTAGGGTATTATTTGCCATGGCAATCGGTGGTTGGAGAGGGTTCTTGTAGTTGTTGAAGGAAAGTAGCTTTGTCTTTGCAGCATTAAAAGTTACCAACCATTTATGACCCCAATCCACTACAGCATAGAGGTTATTTACTAAAGATTCAGCCATTGCCTCAGATATGATCGCGTCTTTTTTACCAACATGGCGAAAGTAAAGCGTGGTGTCGTCAGCAAATAAGCCAATCTCCAACTCTATATCATCAGGGAGATCGTTTATATAGATCAGAAACAACAAAGGTCCAAGGATAGATCCCTGGGGTACACCTGCATTTATGTCATGTTGCTTAGATGAACGGCCATCGAGGACAACCTGGATTTTTCTTTTGTTAAGGAAGGATCTGATTATATTAAATAGTTGCCCAGTAATACCATATGAGCGTATTTTCAGGAGAAGCCCTTTATGCCAAACCTTGTCAAAGGCCTTGGATATATCACGCGCTACTGCTGTAGCTTCACCTGCCTTGTCGAGCGTATGATACATACGTTCAGAGATGACCGTTAGGATGTCTGCAGTAGATCGTGCTTGTCTACATCCTTACTGGCCGTCAGATAGAAGTTTAGCATTAACTAAGTGCCGTACTAACGCTAGATTGATTAAGGATTCAAAGATTTTGGCAAAGATCGGCAGTAGACTGATTGGGCGGTAGTTCTGAGGGTCGGTTCTATTCCCAGAACTCTTGTAGACAGGTATCACAGAGGTAATTTTCCAGCAATCGGAGAAGCAAGATTCAGCTAGGCATTTATTGAAGAGTTTGGAGAGGACAGGGGCCAGTTCAGCAGAACATTTCTTTATTACTATTACAGGTATAAGATCAGGCCCACACGCTTTGGAAGTGTCAAGGTTTTTTATGATGTCTCTGACCTGGGATGGGGTGATGATCAGGTTATCAAGTGCGACTTCGGTCTGCAAAGGGAATTCGGGGAGGGGGTGGCTATCTGAGTCTAAAGTAGAGTTAGAAGCGAAACGACAATCTTCTGGGAGTTGAATCTGACTCATAATTCTCAGTAACCATTTACGTCTCAATGGAAATGTGCTTTGTTTGGGGTGAATCAAAGTAGTAGTAGTAGTAGTAATAATAATAATAATAATAATAATAATAATAATAATAATAATAATAATAATAATAATAATAATAATAATAATAATAATAATAATAATAATAATAATAATAATAATAATAATAATAATAATAATAATAATAATAATAATAATAATAATAATAATAATAATAATAATAATAATAATAATAATAATAATAATAATAATAATAATAATAATAATAATAATAATAATAATAATAATAATAATAATAATAATAATAATAATAATAATAATAATAATAATAATAATAATAATAATAATAATAATAATAATAATAATAATAATAATAATAATAATAATAATAATAATAATAATAATAATAATAATAATAATAATAATAATAATAATAATAATAATAATAATAATAATAATAATAATAATAATAATAATAATAATAATAATAATAATAATAATAATAATAATAATAATAATAATAATAATAATAATAATAATAATAATAATAATAATAATAATAATAATAATAATAATAATAATAATAATAATAATAATAATAATAATAATAATAATAATAATAATAATAATAATAATAATAATAATAATAATAATAATAATAATAATAATAATAATAATAATAATAATAATAATAATAATAATAATAATAATAATAATAATAATAATAATAATAATAATAATAATAATAATAATAATAATAATAATAATAATAATAATAATAATAATAATAATAATAATAATAATAATAATAATAATAATAATAATAATAATAATAATAATAATAATAATAATAATAATAATAATAATAATAATAATAATAATAATAATAATAATAATAATAATAATAATAATAATAATAATAATAATAATAATAATAATAATAATAATAATAATAATAATAATAATAATAATAATAATAATAATAATAATAATAATAATAATAATAATAATAATAATAATAATAATAATAATAATAATAATAATAATAATAATAATAATAATAATAATAATAATAATAATAATAATAATAATAATAATAATAATAATAATAATAATAATAATAATAATAATAATAATAATAATAATAATAATAATAATAATAATAATAATAATAATAATAATAATAATAATAATAATAATAATAATAATAATAATAATAATAATAATAATAATAATAATAATAATAATAATAATAATAATAATAATAATAATAATAATAATAATAATAATAATAATAATAATAATAATAATAATAATAATAATAATAATAATAATAATAATAATAATAATAATAATAATAATAATAATAATAATAATAATAATAATAATAATAATAATAATAATAATAATAATAATAATAATAATAATAATAATAATAATAATAATAATAATAATAATAATAATAATAATAATAATAATAATAATAATAATAATAATAATAATAATAATAATAATAATAATAATAATAATAATAATAATAATAATAATAATAATAATAATAATAATAATAATAATAATAAAAAAACAATTGAAAACAACGCTCTGAATCGTTAACAAGATGTTGTTTTTGACCGACTGTGAGTAAATACGGCACACTCTTTGAGCACAACATTCTCATTGTTATTCATGCAAAATGGTGAAAACACCTTCGTCTTCTGATATGTTCAATTCCTCTGCATTCTCACGTAACTTCAATTTACGATCGACCCAAACGAGTTTTTCAACTTTTTAGTGTTTTCCGAGACAACTGCCGAATTTGTACGACATGAGCTTTCAACATTATTTGTGTCTGTACGACCGCTTTTAAAGTCAGCATACAATTTAACTGGTGTTTCGAACGGAGTCTGAATCACACTTATCAAGTCATTGCACTGCTTGAACAGTATATTTTCCCATCAGAAAGCGATGCTTTATCACCACACGAAATTCAGATTTTTCCATTGTTTTAGAAAATTTACAACGGTAGCTTCACTTAAATAACTGTAATTTGTAAACTAATAATCCGATTGTCATAAATGTTGACATGTGCCATTTGAATGTTAGTACTTGAGGAAAAATCATACGTATTTTGATTAGTGGCGCCATCTATATGACAGGCCCGAGACTTATTGAGTTGCGTGTCCATAAAACGTACGTATAAAACAACAAAATGATATTGCAATTCCAGACTACATAAGATAGAAGACACTACACCTTTTTGAAGGCATTTATTAATCTTCACAGTTTTTCTATGGTGTGACAGGTTTTCTAATCTATTAAACTCAAACGTGACCCGTTGGGTCACAATGACTACCACCATTTATTAATGTTTTGATTTCAGTAGAAAATTTATAAACTGTGACGTCATATCTATTAAGACATTCTTGCGTGAGTATAAATAATGTTTCTTTACTTCTATATAATTATTATTATTATTTATTCACTAGGAGTTCTCACACAGGTCATCAGTGATTGCTCACCGACAACCAGTGGTATTCCTTGGAGTCTGAGTGACAGCAAGTCTCCCCAGATTTCCAGTATTGTCCACCTCTTTTTGATAGCTACCGCAAATAAACTTGCAGTATCACAACAGCCGTTTACCATTGATTTCTCGCTGGTAAGGACCATTGGTCTTCTCTGGGATTTGGGTGGCAATAAGCCTCCCCAAGGTCCCAGCAGTCTCTGCCCTTCTAGTGGAGGTCTGGTTTGTGCTGTCCCTCCTTGGTCTTCTCATCCTCCTTGACCCTATGCAAATATTTTGTCTGGTGTCAGCCTAGGCTGGTACTATTTGAAAAAAAAATTTAATTAAAATTTTTTTTTTTTTAAAATTTTAAAATATTTTTAATTTTTCTTTTTTTTTAATTTTTCTTTTTTCTTTTACTTTTTTTTTGGGGGGGGGGCTGGAAGCTGATGGTGTTTCCTGCTATTTCTGTTCATTGGTTCATTTTTGTGTCGTGTCAGTTGAGTCCGGTGTAATTTTATAAAGTGATGTTTCTTGCATTTTCTGTTTCTTTGTGATGTGTTCTTTCTGTGGTGTTGTTTTATTCCTGTCGAAGATTCCGTGTGACCCTTCGTAGCTTATGCGAGTTGGTTTCTCGCATTCAATGATTTTTCTTAAGATTGTAGCTGTTTTGATCATTGCCGTCCTTTGTATAGTTCCAATGATCCCTTTGATTCCAATTTCTCTCAGTCTTTTTCCCAGTTTTTTGGGGATTGTTCCTAGTGCTCCTACGATTATTGGTATTATACTGACTTTCTTCATGCTCCATATTCCTTTCAGTTCTCTGGCCAGTTCCGTGTATTTGCTTCGTTTTTCCGTTTCTTTGATTTTCACTCTGTGTGCTGCTGGAACGGCGAAGTCTACGATTTTGCAAGATTTCCCCTTCTTGTTGATTATTATAACATCCGGTCTCCTTGCTTGTATGAGTTTGTCTGTTTGCATATCCATATCCCAGATGATTTTGTGTTTTTCGTTTTCCAGTACTGTTTCATCATCATCATCACCAACCCCCCCCCCATCATCATCATCATCATCATCATCATCATCATCATCATCATCATCATCATCAGTATTATTCTTATTCTTATATAGAAGTAAAAAGACTTATTATTTTACCATCTAATTTACATACGTGTTTGTGATATGTACAGACACAGGTAGGTAAATTAGATGACGACGCTAGAAAATAGAGAGTTAATCTTTCTATAAACACTAAAACACAGATTAATAAACATTAGAGAGTGGTAGAATCACATAGAGTTAGGGTTAGGGGGGAATAATGCAAGGGGGGATGGGTGAATTGTTCAATTAATTCTAAATTAAAACAATTAAAACATTTTTAAAACATAACTCAATCCCAAAACTTCTGGTATGGGTACTATATTTGTTTGCATAGTTTTACGTCATTCAGCTAGTTGTCCTCATTTTGGCTGTGTTAACAACAGTTTTCGGTCGTTGTAGGGAAACATGCAGAGAGAAGATCGGAGACTATAGCGATACACAAATGCTACAACTATTTTCGAAATAAGAACTCGATGGAAATAGTTACTATAATTCTCACATTTTCATCCTCTTCAAAATTATAAGATTGCTAGGAACAAAAATGTGTTGCACGGGCCGATGATGGTGATCGTCCTTGCAATTATTTAGAGGCACAAACCAAATACAGCAATGGCTAAGGCACGCATTTGACAGACACAAAGGGATTAAATTTGTAAATAAGGTACAGGTTTAAACAAAGTTTTTTTTTTATCCACAGGCGTCACAGAAAAAAGTTGTTTCTGGTCAGGTTACTCTCCAACGTTGGTGGTGGAAACGTGGAGAAACAACTTTGTAGGTCCGGTCGATAGATGCTTGGCAGGCTAAACCTCGCACCGATGTTGGATGATTGCTGGGCAGACTGAAACGGGAGTTGTCCTGAGAAGGACGGTTAGCGTATTGAAAGAGTAGTAAAAAAGTTTTCCTGAAAAGGACAGGTTCAATCGCAAAAAAATTATATAAAAAAAACCCAACCCCTAAAACCAGAACCCCTAAATAGATATTGGTGAGTATTGATTTACTCCTCTCCATGAGTTAGGCACAAGGCCAGTTTTTTTATCTTACCCCCACAAGTAAGATGTGACCCAAGGTCGGGTCGGGAAAGTGGGGTTTAAAAATTGCCTGGGCAGCTCCGTCGGCATTCCCCGGTAGGGGCGCCTCAGGCAGTAAGCAACAAACTTACCCCTCCCCAAAGAGGGGAGGCAAAGCCTGGGAAGGTGGACCTCCCAGAACTGCACAGGACAGACCCATTGACGGGCGTAAATCAAGACCCGAAGGCCAAGACAACACCAGTATGGGGTGCAGTATCCATCGGAACAGATACTACACTTTGATCTTAGCCAATCCACATTATTTTTGATATAAAGTATTGTTTTATTTACTTTATTTGACATGATTCGGGAAGTCGTCCCCATTTTGATTATTGTTATGCTCCCCAGTCATACAGCCGTTGTACGACAAAAAGCAGATGAGTTCGACCGGAGAGGATAGAGGCCGAGACGTTTTAAACATAACAACAACCAAGATGAGGAAAGCAGTTAAAATATATGGGAATAATATTAATAGATATTGAAAAGTTACTTCTACTAAGTGTTGATATAAATGTCGTTTGTCTAGGATTTCTAAAAAAGAGTGTACTTTTTTGCTTGTAAAATATATGGGGTAATATTAAAATCTCTCTTTTATTATACTTGCCAACGGAGAATGCGCTCTTCTGTGTCTGACGTCAAATATATAATTTCGCCTATGTGGGGAATATATAAAAAGTATCTTTCTTTTCGGGCTTGACCTTCAAAGCCATCGGATGTGATCTAATCGACTGCATACTTAGCATGGCTTTCAAAAAGCCCCCTACTAGTCGTGTTTTAGATTTTCCTTTGTAGTCTCATCTGCCAGAACACACGAGCAGCAAAATGTAAATCACCTTTATGGCGAATGGGCATACTAGGTGTATAAGCTGGCTTCCAGTGGAAAAGGGTTGAAGAAAGTGTCTACGGATGCCTGAAAGTGATACAACAATTTTTTTTTTCATATAAATTTCAGACTTTTCTTTTTTTCATATTAATTTCAGACTTTTCTAATAATTCACATAACACAGACTATTTGAAAAATAATTTATTTGTTTTTATTCGATTGTTTTCAAAACATTTTTTTAATAATAGTGAAAACCTTTTTTCTTGGAAATGGAGTAACTTCCGGAATCAAACTTCGATGGTCACCTACAGGAATTTCTGTGGAGCCGCCGAATGAAAACAACTTTCTTCGGCAATATACTGTATTGGATACGCTATTATTATGACGTGTAACAAAATATTTGGTCAAAAACATTATTTCTTAAAAAAAAAAAATTATTATATTTAGTTTATTTTTTTCAATGAAAACTTTTTAAAAGTTTTGAAAACAATCAAATAAATTATTTTTCAAATAGTCTGTATTATGTTAATTATTAGAATATGATGAAAGGAAAGTCTGAAATTAACATGAAAAAAAGAAAAGTCTGAAATTAATATGAATAAAAAAAATTGTTGTATCACTTTCAGGCATCCGTAGACACTTTCTTCAACCCTTTTCCACCGGAAGCCAGCTTATACACCTGTTATGCGCATTCGCCACCTTTATGTATGCTTTGTTCATGCATCTATCTCTATCCGACCCGGCCAACACATATTTTTCTTAGTGTATTGGAATATTAATCTATTTTTTCGCTTAGTCATGATGCCTGTGATATTACCCCATTGTTAACCATCTAAAGTGAAAACTTATCTGTTTTCGTATCCACCTTTCAGGTTTGACTTCGACAATTGTTTACGTGTGAATAAATATGTATATATGTAAATTCAACTATGTTTATCTTTCTCACGACACCCGTGTGTGTTACTCACGATAACAGTAACACAACATACAAAATGGCGACCACCTGTTAGCGAGTTTGAAATGAACACACAGTCACAACAAAATGTTCTTCTAAAATACGACGCGTCTGTATGATAAAGTTCCGTTTATTATTTAAGATCTGCCATTATTAATTCTTTATGACATCATTTCGTTATAGCGTATTGCATTTTGTATCTTACTTCTTCTTATTTCGTTATTCTTTATAGCGTATTGCTATATACTTCTTACTTCTTATTATTTTGTTATTCTTTATTGCGTATTGCCTTTTATATCTTACTTCTTCTTATTTCGTTATTCTTTATAGCGTATTGCTATTTACTTCTTACTTCTTATTATTTCGTTATTCTTTATTGCGCATTGCTATTTACTTCTTACTTCTTATTATTTTGTTATTCTTTATTGCGTATTGCTATTTACTTCTTACTTCTTATTATTTCGTTATTATTTATTACGTATTGCTATTTACTTCTTATTATTTCGTTATTCTTTATTGCGTATTGCTATTTACTTCTTACTTCTTCTTATTTTGTTATTCTTTATTGTGTATTGCTATTTACTTCTTACTTCTTATTATTTTGTTATTCTTTATTGTGTATTGCTATTTACTTCTTACTTCTTATTATTTCGTTATTCTTTATTGCGCATTGCTATTTACTTCTTACTTCTTATTATTTCGTTATTATTTATTACGTATTGCTATTTACTTCTTACTTCTTATTATTTCGTTATTCTTTATTGCGTATTGCTATTTACTTCTTACTTCTTCTTATTTTGTTATTCTTTATAGCGTATCGCCTTTTACTTCTTATTTCTTATTATTTCGTTATTCTTTATAGCGTATTGCCTTTTATATCTTACTTCTTATCATTTCGTTATTCTTTATAGCGTATTGCCTTTTATATCTTACTTCTTCTTATTTCGTTATTCTTTATAGCGTATTGCCTTTTATATCTTACTTCTTATCATTTCGTTATTCGTTATAGCGTATTGCCTTTTATATCTTACTTCTTCTTATTTCGTTATTCTTTATAGCGTATTGCCTTTTATATCTTACTTCTTATTTCGTTATTCTTTATAGCGTATTGCCTTTTATATCTTACTTCTTATCATTTCGTTATTCTTTATAGCGTATTGCCTTTTATATCTTACTTCTTTTTATTTCGTTATTCTTTATATTGTATTGCCTTTAACTTCTTACTTATTATTTCGTTATTGTTTATAACGTATTGCCTTTTACTTCTTACTTCTTATTATTTCGTTATTGTTTATAACGTATTGCCTTTTAATTCTTACTTCTTATTTCGTTATTGTTTATAACGTATAGCCTTTTACTTCTTACTTTTTATTATTTTGTTATTCTTTATAGCGTATTGTCTTTTAATTTTTACTTCTTATTATTTTGTTATTATTTATAGTGCAGTGCTTTTTACTCCTTACTTCTTATGATTGCGTTATTCTTTATAGCGTATATCTTTTTACTTCTTATTTCTCATTATCTTTTTTGTTCTTTATATCGTATAGTCTTTTACTTCTTACTTCTTCTTATTTCGTTATGTTTTATAGCGTATTGCCTTTTACTTCTTATTATTTTGTTATTCTTTATAGCGTATTGCCGTTTAATTTTTACTTCTTATTATTTCGTTATTCTTTATAGCGCATTGCTTTTAACTTCTTACCTTTTATGATTTCGTTATTCTTTATAGCGTATTGCCTTTTACTTCTTACTTTTTATTATTCCTTTATTCTTTATAGCGTATTGCGTTTTACTTCTTATAATTTCGTGATACTTCATAGCGTCTTGCTTTTTATATCTTAATTCTTGTTATTTCGTTATTCTTTATAGCGTATTACATTTTTCTTATTACTTACTTTTTCTTACTATTTGTATGGAGTATTATTGGCACATCTCGGTTGGTGCTCCAACCACTATCCTCTACCTGTTATACAGGGTACAAAACAAGTTTCTAACCTAACATGCTCGCACTGTTTGCCAAGCTCCAGTCACTGTCACATCGCCGCTATGTTGTATCTCTGTGTTTGTTTTACAAGTACTTTCACGAAATGTGCTCAGATGAACCCAACGAAAATACCTTTGACCTACCCGATTAGAAGCAAAATCCCACCTATTCACTGTAGGGGTGCCTAGATGCGGGAAAAATTCTACTCTAAAAGCTTTTTCCCACGGGCCGCTTGCTTTTGGAATTTCCTCCCTTTTCTTTGTTTCTCCTAATTTACCAACATGCATAAATTTAAATATCATGTGAACACACATCTTGCTACTCAACTCTGGCCCCTAATCACAGTAGCCCCTTACGTTTCAGTGGTAATATGCCTCATTTGGGATGAACAAAAGTTAAAAAAGAAGAGTCAAGTTGAACCTGTTTTTACGATTGACTAAGTAGCTCAGACCTTAACACTAACCGTAACCTTACCCCTAACCCTAACCCCAACCATAACCCTAACCTGAACCCTAACCCACTGTTCTACTTGTCATTTAACTCAAGTAATTTTCAGCATCGCAGGACTTCTTGGACAGTTAAATAACTGTTAAAACGTTACCATTCTCACCTCTTGTTCACTGCAGTAGCTCCTTGAGACACTGTACCGTAGCAGTTTTAAGAAGAAGAGGTGTAGATTATCCCCATAAGTTTTTTATACTAATGGATCACCACTTATAAAGGTTAAAACCCACTCGAGGATAAGCGTTAGTGAGATTTTCAGTTGGATAATGGAACACTACTATAAAGGATTGAGAACCATTATTAATTCACATGACGACTCTCCAGATATATGTTGAGATTGGACTTAAAAACAACCATCTTGTTGTCTGTAGTAGAACATTCCCGCAACAATACATGGGAGAAGTGCTTGGAGGTAAACTCTGTTCATGGAAATTCCGTTGTGTTTTAGGTAAATAGAAGAAGAAAGAGAGTTATTTTCAGAGTTAGTAGCAAGACGAGTATTTGGTGAGGTTTTATCGGGAGAAACCAGTGACTGAAGTTCAGTCGAGCACCTACCATGGAAATACCGATATTGATTTACTCCTCTCCAGGAGTTAGGCACAAGGCCAGTTTTTATCTTACTCCCACAAGTAAGATGTGACCCAAGGTCGGGTCGGGAAAGTGGGGTTTAAAAATTGCCTGGGCAGCGCCGCAATAAACTTACTCCTCTCTAAAGAGGGGAAGCGAAGCCTGGGAGGGTGGACCTCCTAAAACTGCAAAGGACAGACCCATAGACAGGCGTAAATCAAGCCCCGAAGGCCAAGAAAATACCAGTCTCTGGGGTGCAGTATCCATCGGAACAGATACTACACTTTGATCTTAGCCAAAAGGCCAAGAACGTCGAAATACCGATAGAGTAGCGATTTTGCAGATTGACTGTTTGGAGTCTATGGACATAGATGGCGCCGAATTGTAGGCAATTTGCATGGGTGGTGGATTTATTACTGTGAGAATCTAATCTTTGGACAGTCGATCCTTTTTCAAAATTCTTATGGTTGAATTCTTTTTTGAGAGCGACCCGCTACTTGGTCTCTTGTGCCCTTTTTTTGACCGGGGACTCTCTCTCTCTGTCCCCTGCGCAATCCCCTTTTGGGCACCATTATTCTTCTCACTCCTTTTGGGTGATACGTACAACGTCTGTTAGGCACTAATTTTTTTTATTTCTATCTTTTTCAGGTTTGTTCTGAGCCCAGGCACAACCTAAGCAGCTGACCGGATTTGGTTGAACAGCTAAAGAAAAATCTAGCAGACGTTTTTCTATTTCCAACTCGGCAGGTTTTGAACCGGGATCAGAACTTGTTTTATTTTCCCATTTTTATTTATTTATTTATTTATTTTTTAAACATAATACGCGTTTTGTCTTTTTTCTGCCGTTGTGCAGGGTAAAACGGAAGAGGGGAGGACTGGGCCGAGCTCCGGTGGAGGCTTAGTGCCTAGCTCGGGCTCTGGTTCCCAGATGCCTAAAAACATCTTGGGGCCGGAGTAGGCCAAGACTTTTTCTACGGATATGACGCCTTAAGCGACATGTCCAGTATTTCTGCCAGTGCTGTTCCTCGCACTGGAAGTATATCAGAGTTTACCGTCTTTTGCGGCAGCTCTGCCTACGATTTTAACGCTGCTGACCCCAGTCAGGCTGAGAGAGGTGATCTGGATCGGTGAGATAGACTCCCATCACACCAGTTAGTAGATGGGATTTAACCGTCAGCCCGCTTTTTCACAAAAGGAAAAGTCTCCTGCATGCAGTATTAAGGCCAGCCAGGTCGGCGGAGCTCTAAAATGGCGGAGCCACCGATCCAGATCAGCCGCCAGGACCAAGCGACCGGGAGGCTGCTCAGATTAAAATGGTCCAGATGGACTATCAGCTGTTTGGAGCTTCAGTGACTTACAATAGCAGTAGCAGTCACAGAAACAGCATAATAGCTCCAAACAGAAGCCTAGCCAAAACGGCTCATGGAAATCCAGATCAAGTGCGAAGGGGGTCGCTGGACCAGAAATCAAATCTGGAGCAGTTGGTGGCGCCAGCAAAAAGGGAGGTGGGACGAAGTTGGCCACTCTAAATATGTCAAATCCTTTGTCATCTCTTAATTGTTTGATGAAAAATACAAACAGTTAACCGACGCTAGCAACATCAAAGCAGCTCCGAAAAATTAGCGGCAGATCTTCGTCTTCTTCCCCAGTGAGGAAGGATAAAACAGGGGACCAGATCTGTGAAGCAGATCTTCATCATGTCACTGTCAATCTGAATCCGAGACAGCTCAGCATAGTGCGGCAGCTGCAGCTCCTCACTCAAACACAGGAGCTGGATATCAGCAAGCCCCCCCCCCCAATTTTTCCAGATGCCCCCTTGATTATCAGCTTCATATGGGAAACGAAGCTAGGTTCGATCAAAGCCCCCTGGAAAATGATAGAGGCCGCCAAGGGGGCAATTCCGGGTCTGACACTGGTGGATCGAGCCCATGACGCCCTCAAGCAGCTGGTGTCACAATGTGAAGGGAGGGTCGCGATGTACGTCCACTCTTCATTTTATAGGGCCTTCGAACTCACCTTCTCATTGGATGTCGGAGGCATTTCCCGAGACGGACAGGTTACGTCCAACTTGCTAGCAGGAAACGACATCCTAATCCCTAATCATTTCAAATCGGCCGCTGACACTGAATAGTGCAGATGGCCATGAATTAGTTTTAGGAAATTTGAACACGAGAGGCATGAGGTGCTTAAACAAAGCTAAACGCATACTGGGGATCTCATATCCTTTAACATAGATGTGATTGCGTTACAGCAATCTCACTATGATTCGATTGACGATCACCAACTGCTGTCGAAGCGTTTCGATGTTTTTTTCGGCATTCGGTGAACGTAGTGCTAGGGGAGTTTCCTTGTTAGTAAGACGCACCCTGTTCGCAAGGGTAAACGTTGTTCACGCGGATGCTGATGGCGGACTGGTCGTGGTTGATTTTGCCGTGAAAAGTGTTGCATTTCGAATCGTTGCAGTTTATGCGCTCAATATCGCTTGGAAGAGGGCTCTCTTTTTCCGGAGGTTGGGAGGGGGGGTTCAACGGTGGTTCAGAACGGTTAATCTTACCATCCTTAATCCCAAAATAGATAAGGTGGGTGGGCCTAGAGAGTCGGGTGGGTGTGAGACAAGTCTGTCTGATCTGATGACAGAATTTGATCTGGTCGACAGGTTTTGTGACGATCACCCGAGGCGGGAGTGGTGGACGTGGCTTTCTAGCAGGCCTTCCGCTCCAAGTACTTACTTGAATCGGTTGTTAGTGAGAGGATATAGAATATATCTCTTGTCCCACGTTCCACTGGTTAGGCCATTCTGACCACAAATGACTTGTGGCCAATAGAAAATAAAACCCCTTAGTAAGTTGGATACTGAGAGTTAAATACCTCCTTACTGGAGATACGTGACTTCCGGGACAGGCTAACACTTCATTTTCAAAAGGGATTAGTGGGAGCGGTAACAGGGAGTAAGTGGTGGGTTTACGCCAAATGTGATATTAGGAGCTTTTCTGTAAAATATAGCCAACGCCTCGCCTTAAATAAGGCTGAAACAGAAAAGCGTTTAGAAAATAAGCTGGCCCGGGCGGTGGCTGGGAGCGATTCCCAAGGATTAAATTTAGCTTAAGGTAGACCTGAAACGTTCGACTAACGAGCGGTATGAAGGTCAAGTAGTCAGGGCTAGGTTAAAAAGAGTGTCCAACGAATCTGTGAATGTTGACGCTGCAGAGCGTAGAGCTCCACTCTGTCGCAACTCGGACGGGTATATTCGTAAAGTTCAAAGTCCGGAATAACACGCCCTTATGTCGACTCTAGAGATTTGCGAGGAGTTTCTGATCGTTTCATCCAACTGTCCAGACTCCACGTCGAGGAGTTTAGCAACTATTTAGCTCGTTTTCCCTGCCTGGCTCTAGTTGTGAGGGGCGCATTACGGAATGTGAGGTCCTGGTTGCATTGAAGCAGGTCGGCTATGACAAATATCCGAGACTTGATGGTTTGCCCTATGAATTGTTCTTGAGGCTGTCACACATGTTCGTACCTATTCTGACGGATGTGTTCAACCACTGGTTTTAACAGGGTTCCATCCCTGGTCAAGTCACCAGGGGAGTGATCACATTGCTTAGGAAAAAGGGTGGGCATGTTGGGATTTTATAGTACTATAGGCCCATAACTCTGTTAAATACAGATTTAAAGATTTTTGCCAAAGTTCTTGCCAATCAGTTGCAGACTGTTATTGGTGAGTTGGTCGAACCTAATCAGAATTATGCTGTGAAGGGGAGATCAATTAAGAACAGCTTGAATCTGATACGCACGATCTAAGAGGGGTAAGAAGACGACGACGACACTGAAGCCGCACTGATCAATTTAGATCAGTCCAAAGATTTTGATAGAGTCGACCATCAGTTCTTGGGAATAGTTTAAGAGACCACCGGTTTTACAGCAGACTGACACAGATGGATCTCCATGCTGTATCGCCTCCCGACGGCAGTGGTGCAGGTAAACGGGATGCGATCGGAATCGTTTGCTGTTTCTCGATCGGTACGTCATGAGTGTCCGCTGTCTCCTCTACTCTACGTTCTTGCATTGGAGCTCTACTTTCGCAAGCTGAGGCAAGGGGATACTTGACTGGCCCTATGCAGCATCGCTCTACCTGGTGGTGCTGCGTAGGTCTACCAGGGTCTCCGCATATGCCGATGCTGTTACCATGTTCATCTTAAGTCGGCTAGACATTTCCACGGTAACTAAGGCACTCAAAAGGTATGAAAAAGTTACATGGGCTGTGGTCAACCTTAGCAAATCCAATAGCCTAAGGTTGGCTGCCTGAAGTGGCGCGCTACCGGGCCTTTTTAACTGGTCAGATGGTTCGGATCCTCAGTGTGTGGTTCGGACCGGGTCTCCAGCTTGAAAAAGAATTGGTCGGAAGTACAGTCTAAGGTCGAAGCGTCTGTAAGGATTTGGCTTAAAGGTCGAGCTGGGGCGTGCGCTATGTACGTCTTTACTCTTATCCTTACTTGATTGGCTGCCCTACCTCTGCCTGCGAACCGCTTTGCGACTTTGATGCGTACGCTTTTCTTGCTTTTGTGGGAGAAGAAGAAGCCGCTAGTCTGTAGACAGGTCTGTACTCAACGTCCTGATGTTGGAGGCTTGGGAATGTCTGACTTGGCGAGCCAATTATATGCCGAGAGGTATACATTCCTGAGTAGAAATTTGACAGAGGAGTCCGCGTAGGTTCCTGCGGTTGAGACAGCTTTTCTAAATCTCATCCCTGACCATTTGGCTGAATGCCATCGTAAGTCAAGGGGTCAATCGCGGGGGCGACTTGGATTGTCGAAGCAGTGGAATTGGGCGCCGGAGTTATCTTAACAATACTGAGTTTTCTCTAACTTGGCGCTTCCAAATGTAGTACCCCTTAATGACATACGCTTCAGTATTGGTTTAACCATGAACCCTTTTTGTCCACGTTGCAAGGACGATAAAATTAAAACGGCCGAGCACGCCTTTTTCAACTGCTCCAAACTTCGTGAATACTGGATATATGTCAACAAGGTGACGGCTCGCATCGTTCCCGAGCGGGTGACGTGCCTGGACATCTTGTGGCCCAGGGAGACACGAATGGCGTTTCTTGCGATTTTAGCCATAGCTAGACTCGTAGTGTGGTCTTCACGCTTAGAAATAGGGAGTAGGTGGGGCGCCGCTTTCTCACTACGATTTGATTTCGTATTTTAAGTATGAGCTTCAAATCAAAATTAAATGTGATAGAATTAGGTTGCCTACCTCACTGTTTAGACGTAGGTGCATACCCACCGCTAGTTTATGTGTGTCCGTACGAAATAGAATTAAGTTTGTGTTCCCTGCCTAAGCATCGCACCCGCCGACCTTAGGTCTTTCTTTCTGACCATTTTTTCATACATATTCAAGTGTTGGATTAGTCCCTCTAGCTAGTAGTACAAATGAGTCCTGTCTCCTTATCTTTATTTTAGGTGTCAGTGAAACAATGACTTGTGTTCCTTTTTCTTTGGGCAACACGTTTTTCCTTCTTTTAGCCATCTTATTCAAACGCATGCGAACTTCAAGACGTTCTCTCCACAACTACCGTCAACCCAAAAAACACCGCCTTTTATTTACCGTTCTTTGCCGCACCTGATTTGCATAATGCTACCCCAATAAGAAACACCTGCCTTTTATTTAGCCTTTTTTGCCACACCTGATTTGCATAATGCAACCCTCACTTTCTTTCCCTCTGGCTGCTACACTCCCCCCCACACCCTGATCTCTTGATCACACATGATGCAGGGTGGTGGTGGCCTTTTGATTCGTGAGCTTCTCCGAAGTGGGACATGTATCTCAGTTTCTGCTTCTGAATCGTCCGATGAAGTTTGCGCTCCTAAATCTACTGACAAAGTTTCTACTTCTGAACTTGCGGCTTCATTCTCGTGGGGATTACTGGCGCTGCCCATTAATAGTTCATCGCCAGACGACCTATTACTTTCTCCAGTAGTTGAATGGTCCGCCCCCAAAGCACAATGTCGATACCTTTTACCCGAGTCCGGTACGTGTAGATGGCATTCCCGGGTGCGGTTGCCGGGGACATGCCATCCTTCGGTGTAACATTGTACCAGTATGTTGCTTCCGCAACAGAACACTTCTTCCTGGCAGCAATCCCCTTTATGCTGCGGTGGCTTCTTTCCGCGATGCCATTGCCTGATGGTACGTAAGCGCATCGCAACCGCAATTGAACTCCCCATTCAAATAAAAATTGTCTTACTCGCTGGCTGCAAAATGCTGGGTCGTTATCGGCCAAAATCTCATGCGGTACACCCCTTTCATAAAAAACGGACAATAGTTGTCGAATAACGCTTGCCGAATCTTGGCGTGCAATTGGTCGCCAAACTGCAAAACGGGTTGGTCCACAGTCGATGAGAGTAAGAAAGTGGTTGCCATTATAATGCGTGATATCCATTCCCACCTTTGCCATGCGTCACTTGCTTCCAGTCGTCCTTTTTGCCACTGCACTGGTGCTGGGTCAATTGACTGACACATCTCACAGTACTTGATGAATTGTTTCACCTCTGATTTTGCCACTGCTGGATTTACGCGCCTCACGAAATATAGAGTCCTCTTGACCCCTGGATGTCCGCTCTGTCTGTGGATGTTTTCTATCTGCTGCTTGCTCATCGTACTCACTGTAGCAGCGCATGTTTGATGAACGGGCTCGGCACCCACCTTTATTGCATGGTACCATTTGCGAGGCACTCGTGTCAGTTGGTCAGCAAGGTTGCAGTATGACGGGACCAATGTTACGCTGACTACCAGGCCATACTCATAGACCAGACTCTTTAACGTGTCTAACCTTCGTCTTATCAACATCTCACTTGCTGCCTTAGTGCGTATTCTTGCTTTTCCAGTCAGCGTGTCGGACATCCAGTGATAGACGCAAAGGGAGTCAGTATGCAAGTGCAACCTCTTAACGCCCTTCATCACAGCATCTAACTCAGCAAGATTGATGTACTGGGCGATGTTTGCTAGCCGTAACCAGCAGGCATCCTCCAACATGGCTCCATCCTTCTCCAACAGGACTCCCAATGCTAGTGAACTAGCGTCAACCCATACATTCATTTCTTCTCCATTGACACACCACTCTCCTCGAGCCGGGTTCTCGTGCGTCGTTCTCTCAACACTTTCTGCAATCATTCGGGTGAGGAGGGCATCACTTGTTTTATCATCCCACCCTTTGGTTACCGCATTCACCCTGCGTTTTATTACACCCACTGCCACACGCAGCCAACCACACACTGGCAAGTTTTCCGCACAAGGAAAAAATGGTCCTTCTTGTGAGAACTTCAGGGATGCCGGAAATCACATTTCCTCGTCTCCATCGCAGGGTGCCATCCTCCCCTCTGACTTCCAGGCCAAGTACGCGTACTCCGTCTTCAAGCCGCTCTGGGTCTTTGAACGTTAGGCAAAACTCTGACAATTTTGCGCGGACGTTCATTGCCGACTTGACATCTTCATTGATGTAAATGTCGTCAAGGTACGCCGGTGTTGCCTTTTCGACGGTCTCTTCCTGGGATAACACAGCACTAACGATGATCTTCATGATCCGCGGTGCGACATTCAACCCAAAACCAAGTCTGGTCAGGCAGTATCACTTGCCGCGAAATACCACCGTCTGGAATGGCCATAAAGTTTTGTCGACCCTCACCTACAGATAGGACTTCCTCAGATCCAGCAATGATACAATCGATCCTTTCTGGCGCCACTTCCTTTAACTTGCTTGCACATACATCGGCATCAGCCGTGTAAAAATCTATATATTGATTGAGCTCACGGTAGTCCATGACTGGTCGCACCTTTGATTTGTTATGTTGTACCAATACCATTAAATGGATAAGACCCTTTGGAGGTCCAAGCTCTTGGTTGGGGTACGGGATCAACCAGGCATCTTTGATCCAGGCGTCAAGCTCTTGTTCATATTTGGCTCTAACGTTCGCAGCCACGGGGTATTCTGTGACGCCATTCCGTAACTTGATAGGTACTTTATCGTCCGTCCATTTCCACGACGTAGTCCAGATCTTTCGGCATTGATCAAACTCCACCTTGAAGTCTGGTTGATCAATACAAAGTGCGGCACACACCGGTGCCTTAGGGAATTTCACAGTCCGAGCTGGTGTAATGAGAACACCACCCAGTGCCTTAATAGCGTCATATTCGAACAGTAGGTCGAAGCCCAGTATGTCTTTCTGTGTAACTCAGCGGATACACCAGAGTCGGTGCAAATCTTTACCAATGCTACTCCACAGCATGCCTGTGTCTCGCCATTTATTGTGGTTATTTTAATGCCACTCTTGCTCCAGTTGCGGCATAACCTTGCTCTCACTATGGTACGGGAGCAGCCTGAATCAAGAAGCGCTGAGCAAGGCGTTTGGTTGACATGTACTCTGATGATTGGTTGCACCTCGTTTACATCTTGTCTGCGGAGCAGAGCGGCGCTGACATCTTGTCCCCTGACTCGTTTCCCGAACAGCTTGAGGCCATGTGTCCGATCCCGCCACACTGGAAGCACCGTATGCGCCCCAGTCTTCTATCCATGCAATTCCTTGCAATGTGACCACTTCGCCCACAACGGAAACAATTTACATTGGCATGCGAGTCCATTCTCTGCGAATTTTTCAGCACTCTCTGGGCCGACTGTGTGGCCATTACAACATACTCATCAAGTTCCGTTTCATCCATGATGATAGCATGGGCACGCTCAAGTAGCTGATCTATCGGTGTCACTTCTATGCTTACGGATGTCCTCAAGAGTTGCTTTACTCGGACAGGGAGTCCGGCCACAAATGCGTACACGAAAGTCTGTTCAGGTAACCCTCCAAACAGAACGGACAGCTTTTTTAATGCAGCAAAGAAGACATCAACTGTTTCGTCTGCCAATAGTTTCCAGGTAGTAAAGCGTTCGTATGCTGTGCAGGAGTCTATCGCAAAAGCTTTGTAAAGCGCAGCCTTCGTTTGCTCAACATTGGCCTTATCATTCTCGCTTAGCTGTTGGTAAACATCTAGAGCACCTCTCGTTAGTCAAAGGGGAATGACCAATTCGACCTGCTTGACCCCACATAAACGACAGGTTAGCTCCACTCTCTTAATCCAGTCCACCACAGGGATAAGTTTAAGATCGAACTTAGCATCCGCCATTATGTCACAAATAAACAGAACACAAAAGCCGAAATAGCTTGAAATAGTGACTTGTCTTCCTTTTTCTTTGGGCAACACGTTTTTCGTTCTTTTAACCGTCTTATCAAAACACATGCAAACTTCAAGACGTTCTCTCCACAACTGCCGTCAACCCAAAAAACACCGCCTTTTATTTAGCGTTCTTTGCCGCACCTGATTTGCATAATGCAACCCAAAAACACCGCCTTTTATTTAGCGTTCTTTGCCGCACCTGATTTGCATAATGCAACCCAAAAACACCGCCTTTTATTTAGCGTTCTTTGCCGCACCTGATTTGCATAATGCAACCCAAAAACACCGCCTTTTATTTAGCGTTCTTTGCCGCACTTGATTTGCATAATGCAACCCAAAAACACCGCCTTTTATTTAGCGTTCTTTGCCGCACCTGATTTGCATAATGCAACCCAAAAACACCGCCTTTTATTTAGCGTTCTTTGCCGCACCTGATTTGCATCATGCAACCCAAAAAAACACCTGCCTTTTATTTAGCCTTTTTTGCCGCACCTGATTTGCTTAATGCAACCCAAAAAAACACCTGCCTTTTATTTAGCCTTTTTTGCCGCACCTGATTTGCTTAATGCAACCCAAAACAACTCCTGCCTTTTATTTAGCCTTTTTTGCCGCACCTGATTTGCTTAATGCAACCCAAAAAAACACCTGCCTTTTATTTAGCCTTTTTTTCCGCACCTGATTTGCTTAATGCAACCCAAAAAAACACCTGCCTTTTATTTAGCCTTTTTTGCCGCACCTGATTTGCTTAATGCAACCCAAAAAAACACCTGCCTTTTATTTAGCCTATTTTGCCGCACCTGATTTGCTTAATGCAACCCAAAAAAACACCTGCCTTTTATTTAGCCTTTTTTGCCGCACCTGATTTGCTTAATGCAACCCCAAAAAACACCTGCCTTTTATTTAGCCTTTTTTGCCGCACCTGATTTGCTTAATGCAACCCAAATAAACACCTGCCTTTTATTTAGCCTTTTTTGCCGCACCTGATTTGCTTAATGCAACCTAAAAAACACCTGCCTTTTATTTAGCCTTTTTTGCCGCACCTGATTTGCTTAATGCAACCCAAAAAAACACCTGCCTTTTATTTAGCCTTTTTTGCCGCACCTGATTTGCTTAATGCAACCCAAAAAAACACCTGCCTTTTATTTAGCCTTTTTTTCCGCACCTGATTTGCTTAATGCAACCCAAAAAAACACCTGCCTTTCATTTAGCCTTTTTTGCCGCACCTGATTTGCTTAATGCAACCCAAAAAAACACCTGCCTTTTATTTAGCCTTTTTTGCCGCACCTGATTTGCTTAATGCAACCCAAAAAAACACCTGCCTTTTATTTAGCCTTTTTTACCGCACCTGATTTGCTTAATGCAACCCAAAAAAACACCTGCCTTTTATTTAGCCTTTTTTGCCGCACCTGATTTGCTTAATGCAACCCAAAAAAACACCTGCCTTTTATTTAGCCTTTTTTACCGCACCTGATTTGCTTAATGCAACCCAAAAAAACACCTGCCTTTTATTTAGCCTTTTTTGCCGCACCTGATTTGCTTAATGCAACCCAAAAAAACACCTGCCTTTTATTTAGCCTTTTTTGCTGCACCTGATTTGCTTAATGCAACCCAAAAAAACACCTGCCTTTTATTTAGCCTTTTTTACCGCACCTGATTTGCTTAATGCAACCCAAAAAAACACCTGCCTTTTATTTAGCCTTTTTTACCGCACCTGATTTGCTTAATGCAACCCAAAAAACACCTGCCTTTTATTTAGCCTTTTTTACCGCACCTGATTTGCTTAATGCAACCCAAAAAACACCTGCCTTTTATTTAGTCTTTTTTTACCGCACCTGATTTGCTTAATGCAACCCCAAAAAACACCTGCCTTTTATTTAGCCTTTTTTACCGCACCTGATTTGCTTAATGCAACCCAAAAAAACACCTGCCTTTTATTTAGCCTTTTTTGCCGCACCTGATTTGCTTAATGCAACCCAAAAAAACACCTGCCTTTTATTTAGCCTTTTTTACCGCACCTGATTTGCTTAATGCAACCCAAAAAAACACCTGCCTTTTATTTAGCCTTTTTTGCCGCACCTGATTTGCTTAATGCAACCCAAAAAAACACCTGCCTTTTATTTAGCCTTTTTTGCCGCACCTGATTTGCTTAATGCAACCCCAAAAAACACCTGCCTTTTATTTAGCCTTTTTTGCCGCACCTGATTTGCTTAATGCAACCCAAAAAAACACCTGCCTTTTATTTAGCCTTTTTTGCCGCACCTGATTTGCTTAATGCAACCCAAAAAAACACCTGCCTTTTATTTAGCCTTTTTTGCCGCACCTGATTTGCTTAATGCAACCCCAAAAAACACCTGCCTTTTATTTAGCTTTTTTTGCCGCACCTGATTTGCTTAATGCAACCCAAAAAAACACCTGCCTTTTATTTAGCCTTTTTTGCCGCACCTGATTTGCTTAATGCAACCCCAAAAAACACCTGCCTTTTATTTAGCGTTCTTTGCCCCACCTGATCTGCATAATGCAACCCCAAAAAACACCGCCTTTTATTTAGCCTTTTTTGCCGCACCTGATTAATGCAACCCTCACTTTCTTTCCCTCCGGACCCGCGTGATGGCTGCCACAGTAAAAACTCCTCCAGTTTATCCCTTACCCACCCTAATGGTATTTATCCTAGAGGACACCGCACATCCCTTCACAAAACCCTACCCTGTATTTCTTTTGTCCCATAGGCAACGCCCACTCCCACTTAGGAGCTGACTCTATTGCTTTCGGTTGTTCTGGAAGACAGCGAGCAGTTCATACCTTAAATATAAAAATAACGCACCATAATTATCATTTTATTTTGTTCTTTATTTTTATATCCCTTTTATTTTTATTTAATTTTCGGGGATTTTTTAAGGCTTCTTTGTTCATCCACTCATCATCAAACATTGTACATAGACTTTTGTAAATAAAAATCATGAAACCACCTGAGGATATTTTAAGTAGATTAGTCCATAGAGTAAATATGGTATTGTGGTGATTGGAACTAGTTTTAGGGCATAGACCAGTGGACGACACCCGACAAACATTACCCCCCCCCATACCCATTTTGGCCTTGTGCTACTTTTTTTTTTATATTTCATGTAATGTAAAAAGAAAAAAAAGATAAAAATAAAGTCAGTCAATTTCTGGTCAGCAGAGAGTGAGCAGTGAACAGTAAGCAGTGAACAGTGAGCAGTTGACAGTGAACAGTGGAGATTGAGATTTTTCGTGGCGGTGACACCGACGAAAAGTGAATTTAATACCATTATCGGATTACACTTATTTATATGTTTTTTAACGTGTGTATGCTGCTAATAGCCTGCTAAACGTAGACTTCTCTGTCCGTTGTCTGCTGTTACAAGCGAACTACGTTTTTTCTGATGTGTTTCTGTCCGTCTGTCTGCCTGTCTACACATCTATGTCGCTTATGTCAATAACATTCTGCGCATTTTCTTTTTATTCCACCCAAGAGTATTTTACGTCCTCTGCTACATCGTGTTACACTACGGCGTTGCAAGGACATCATCCCTCAATAGTGTTACGAGACATTGGACAGGAGTTGACCTCGGACATACAGACGCTGGTTTCTCAATACACAAACACGAGCGAACCATCTCTTGCACTTTCATGTCCTATACAGTTGGAGGGCTATATTTCCGACAAAACTTAAACATGTAATTAATAAAATTAAAAATAAACAATTTCCGTAATATATTCGTTTTCTTTTGACAATTCTTTGTTGTAAAATGTCAACCGTCAGAATACTATCGCTCATCCAGCCGGCGGACGAAAAACCAGTCTGAAGGTGGAACTTCCGCAAGGCCAACTGGTCGGAATTCAGATGCAGCACCAACACTGCAGCTGAATTATTGACAGTGCCAACCACGTCCAATATAGACGAGGCCTACAAGGCATATTGCACGATGCTGACAGCCGCCGCCAAGAAACACATCTCATGGGGAGTCCGAAAGAACTATGTACCCTGCTGGGACGAAGAGTGCGAGAAACTCCTGCACGCCCATAACGAGGCCAACACACAGGGCGAGAGGGCCTGAGCTGCCACAGACCTCATGACCCGCCTCAACAACAAACGGAGAGAGAGGTGGACCGAGACCATTGAATCAATCGACTTCACCCACTCCAGCCGTCAAGCATGGCAGACCATCAACAAGCTGACAGACCAGGCAACAAAACCAAAACCGTGCCCCATCACTGCCGACGCCATTGCAGCCCAGCTGATCACCAACGGGAGGTTCTCCAATCCTGACAAGGAGTTCACCAGGAAGACTATCAGCGAAGTGAACGACCTATGCAGGGCCCACAGTGCTGATGCCAACCTCTCTGGAGACTTCACCAAGGACGAAATCAAATCGGCTATCAAGCACCTGAAGCCACACAAAGCAGCTGGGATCGACACAATCCATCCTGAGTTCATCCTTCACCAGGGTAGCAAGGTCACAGAGTGGCTTCGATCCTTTTGCTCCCTCTGCTTCCACACGTCCAAGCTCCCGAAAGTATGGCGACGAGCCAAGGTCATCGCTCTCCCGAAGCCCAACAAGCTGCTGGATGACCCAAAGGGATATCGCCCCATCGCCCTCCTCTGCGTGCCATACAAGATCATGGAGCGTCTCCTCCATGCGCGCCTCGATCCAGTGATCAACCCAATACTGCCAAAAGAGCAAGCTGGCTTCCACCACGGAAGGTCCACCGTGGACCAGGTAACCCTTCTCACCCAAGATATCGAGGATTCTTTTCAACGAGGTTAGAATGCAGGCGTCGTTCTCCTCGATCTTACAGCAGCGTACGATACTGTCTGGCTCTGTGGACTCCACCTAAAGCTCCTACAGACAATCCCGAACCGACACATGGCGGACTTCATCATGGAAATGCTGACCAACCGCAGCTTCACCCTTCACACCAGCAACGGCCAACACAGCAGGCTCCGACGGCTCAGAAATGGTGTCCCACAAGGCTCTGTACTTGCCCCAATGCTGTTTAACATTTACATCTACGACCTCACAGACACGCTGTCCAAGAAATATGGATACGCTGACGACCTAGCCATCCTTCTGTCTAACAAGAACTGGGAGACAATCGAACTAGGGCTTCGACTGATATGAACACCTTGTCAAGCTACCTGACAAACTGGCGCCTTAAGCTCTCCGTGGCCAAGACCACGTCCACTGCATACCATCTAAACAACTGAGAGTCAAACCACGAACTTAACATCATAGTTGACAACAAAAGACTTCAGTTCCAGGCTGCCCCGACGTACCTCGGGGTCAAGCTTGATCGCACGCTGATGTTCCGGCAACACCTGGAAAACCTGTCTGCCAAGACATCGGCCCGTGTCGCTCTAATACGCCGCCTAGCTGGTACCACCTGGGGTGCCTCAACCAAGACATTGAGCATATCTACCCAGGCATTGGTCTTCTCTGCCGCTGAGTACTGCTCCCCAGCCTGGTGCAGGAGCTCCCACACCAAGAAGCTGGACGTAAGGCTCAACACCGCCTTACGCACAGTCTCTGGCTGCTTGCGCGCCACACCAATCAACAAACTACTGATTCTCGCCGGCATCGCACAACCAACCCTGCATCGTGAGGCGGCTGTCCTTGCACTGTCAAGAAAGGCCACTATCGATGAGGGCCACCTTTTCCACAAGCTCGCCACAGAGACCCCTCCACGAGCTCACCTGAAGTCACGACGGCTATTCTCGGAGTATTCCCACCAGCTCCTGCTTTCAACACCCGGTGACGTCACAAAACGAATCTGGCTGAAACGTTGCTGGACAGAGGAATGGCAGGCAGCAGATAAATCAAGGTTGCACAGATTTGTGGAGGACCCGGATAACTTACCAGGCATGGACCTTCCTCGCCGGCAGTGGACAATGCTCAACCGCCTCAGGACAGGTGTTGGTCGTTTCGCCGCGACCATGAAAGGATGGGGACTCAGGGACTCGGCTGTCTGCGACTGTGGTCACTCTGAACACACAGTAGACCACATCATCGAGTCATGCCTTAAATATCGACCACCCAACGGTGAAGCCGACATAGCTGCACTAGACAACAAAACATTAGCATGGCTTTTCTCAACCGAGCTGGTGATCTAACAGTGAGATGCTGTGAAGCAAACGAAAGAAGAAGATGAACCGTCAAAATTGTTTTTATAAAGAAAGATTTATGAGGAAATATTTATAACTTAAGAATAAAAATAAACAAGTTCGTGTCTCTCAAAGATTACGCGTCTTCAATGGTGAAGTTACGGGAGTCACTGAAAATTTAAATGTTTGGTATTCTTCACAAGAACTGATGAAAATCAAAAGACAAGCGATCAGCTCGCAAGTCAAGAACGATGCCAACGCACAGATCGTGTAAAAATATACAATTTATTTACAGGGAATTTCTATATAACAAAGCAAGAACACCAACGTTAAGAAATATTAACTTGGTTGGGTTTGAACTTCTTTAAGTTATATTTTTATATTTATGCCAAAGCACAATTAACCAGAATATACGAGTATGGAATAAGGTATGCACTTATCTTTTGGGTGAGAATCAAAACCCCCAAAATATATGTTAGAAAGAAATATAGTTCAGTCAAATCAGTGAAAAAAGTCAAACTAATTGCAACACAAGGATTCTTTGCACAATGCATTTCTATGAGGTGTCTATATGAACATATTAAAAGTCTAGAAAAATGGACCAATGCAAAATATGAACATTTTATAATCATCGATAATAGCGTGTGTTTATAACAAAGAAATGTAAACAACCTCGTTTTCATTTTGACTCTTTTTTCTAAAATTCTCGATAAAATTGATTGCTGGTCTTAAATGTATTTTTTGTCCTGAAATAAAATTCTAATTTACTTTGTAAAGTTTTGAGAATCGAACTTTAATTCAATATTTTAATCGCTGGCGGCTATATTATTTTTCATGCACCAAAATATTTTTACGACGTAAAAGTTTTATTACATAAAAAAAAACCAACATAAAATTTGAACATTTTTTTTACACAAAAGAAACAACTTGTTTAGAACAATATGAAGAGGTTAAAACTAAAAAATATTGGTCGATGTTTAAAGAATTCTTTAGAATATATATCATAGGTCAGACGTTCAGAATAACTTACTGAAATACATTTGTAGTCTATTATATACTGCTGGCTTTTACTGTCAATTTCTTTTTTGTTACAAATTGAATAATGTATAATGCAAGTACTAGAAACATATGCATACTTTGTAAAGAAGGTATTATGGGTGACAATCTAAGGGATACAGTGACAATTACCCAAAAAGAAAGTGATAGCATCAACACAGCATGTGGGGAATATACAAGTAGTTTTTTTTTGTATATGTGCAGGGCAACGTGTTCATAAGAGCTGTAGAAAACGCTAGTGCAACCCTAACATTATAAAAGCAGATGAAAAACATGGAATGGGTCGATATATCAGCATTTAATTGTAGGTTACAATCCCGAACAAGAAGTTTTGATTTCAAGAATTACTGCCTTTTTTGTGGTACATCAATCAAATACCAAGGAAGGCAAATATGTCAGGGTTATCATCTTGTGAAAACATTAACATTTGATAACACTATAGACAAAATATGTAAATCTCGGAATGATGAGTGGAGTGATACAGTATTAGAAAGATTATCTTCTGCAAATGATTTGCATCCCAAGGATGCAGTATATCGCCAACGGTACAGTAACAACTTTAGGACAGGCAAACAATGAAATAAATACATGACTCCAAACTCAAATTATCCATCCACAGATGAACTAATTTTAGAGAAAACCTTGGCATTTCTCCCTGATAGTCTTGCTTACTTTATGCAGATTATTGCAACAGGAAAAAACAGAGAAGAAGAAGCGAACATGCTATCATTTAAGCTATTCAACCAAGTATGGTGATTACTTTTACAATTATGGTTAGTCATAAAAATGCATCACCATTTTGGTTCTAGGTTGTTGATAGAGTAATTAGAGCAACATTGGTTTTGTAGCTGATATGACGACGTCCAAACATTTGAACAAAATGCTTCTGTAACTGTTATGTCACTTTTACAGAAGGTCGATTTATGCGATATGCAGCAGACGCTATTGATTACAATATACAAACCCTTTATGGATATGACGCCTTTCATCAGATGGGTATGGTTGTCATGGCAACCGTAATCATACAATGAAAGGTGCCATATCCATCAAGGGTTTGTAACACCAGGTAAATTTGTCACACATGTGATTTCCCAGCGGGAAGTAACGACTAATGAGATCCTTAGGCCTGTACAAGTAACAATTCATTACCATTATCAAAAAGATAATCTATATCATTTTGGTGAACTTACCCATATTTACTTGATATTCTGTGGACAGTTTCCCCGTTTCTGCAATGTCCATGCCCTGGATTGTCAGAATTCATGCAAACGACATACAAAGGAAATCACCCAGAAAGGACAACTGTTGTGGTTTTGTCTTTCATTGATTTAGATCCATCAAATATGTCATGTATCTATTCTACATTGATATTCCTGGTTGAACAAGTAAAATTATAACACAACTTGTGTTACCTCATTTGACCATCCACTGTATTGGAATGCTCAAACTATTATAGTTAATAAACCATCTAGTAGCCGTCTGAAATCTATAATGCTGAGAATCGCAGGATTACACATGGGGATGAATTTTCTTGGGTGTATAAGCAATCTAATGGAAAAAGAAGGATTTTCAGAAGTTCTGGAAGAGATATATGGCCACAACTCAGTGTCAAATATGCTTAGTGGAAATACCCTTGCTAAAGTATGAAGAGGTCATTTCTTAATAGATAATGCACTAAATATATTACTTCTTGCAGACACATTGGAACTCACTGCATCACATAATTCTGTACCTGAAACTGAAACTCCAAGTGAAGAAAAGACTCACACATTAACAGAGAAATCTAATATAATTCAAGTGAGAGGTACTAAATTAGCAGAAAGTTGAATAATGTCAGCTAAAAACTATTTGAAAAACTCATTGCTAATCCAGATACGATGGTAGATGAAGAATCTATGATAGCAGCTATGATTATCCATGAAAAGTTGGAACAGAAAAAAGGAAAATTTGACTAATCATACTTGCTGCTTGTGGTTGCAATATATGAAAATGCTAGACATTTCGAAGCATTTTCTCTGGGCTGAAAGAACAAGAAATTGGAGTCTCCATTCTTGGTTACTGCATGTCACAATTTGGATACTAAGACAATATATTCATATCCTCAACAAATGGGTTCTCTTATAAAGAGACGATCCTGATTTGTATTCTGTTTTAAAAATAGTTTACATGTTGTTTGTGATACTGGGCAGGATTTTCCACTGATCTGATATTTTATGCAAAGTATCAAATCCACTGGTAGACTCACAATGGATAGAAAAGCAGCGAATCATGTGGATTAAATCTGTCTGGTTTGTTCTAAAGTAAATCAAGTTATGCAGCAGTTTACTGGTGTCAATTATAAAATTAGTAACTGACAACTGACAAAAAAGAGACTGCACGGATACAAAAAAGGGTATCAGCTTTTTGAAAGCCATAAATTTCTTCAGTAAATCTGACAAGTCACTGCACAGCATTATCTCACGTATTGTTGTATAAATTTCTTCAGCATTATCTCACGTATTGTTGTATAAATTTCTTCAGCATTATCTCACGTATTGTTGTATAAATTTCTTCAGCATTATCTCACGTATTGTTATATAAATTTCTTCAGCATTATCTCACGTATTGTTGTATAAATTTCTTCAGCATTATCTCACGTATTGTTGTATAAATTTCTTCAGCATTATCTCACGTATTGTTGTATAAATTTCTTCAGCATTATCTCACGTATTGTTGTATAAATTTCTTCAGCATTATCTCACGTATTGTTGTATAAATTTCTTCAGCATTATCTCACGTATTGTTGTATAAATTTCTTCAGCATTATCTCACGTATTGTTGTATAAATTTCTTCAGCATTATCTCACGTATTGTTGTATAAATTTCTTCAGCATTATCTCACGTATTGTTGTATAAATTTCTTCAGCATTATCTCACGTATTGTTGTATAAATTTCTTCAGCATTATCTCACGTATTGTTGTATAAATTTCTTCAGCATTATCTCACGTATTGTTGTTGTATTGGATTCAGTAAATTTAGATCAAACAGAAAATGTTGGCTATGAGATTCTTTAATCCATGGAAGGCAATGAAGTATCTAACAATTCATTCAAGTGAAAAGAAAACAAGTACTTCCCCTTGAATTAAAAACAGATGTAATTATAGAAAAAAAGTAGTGCATATTAATCTACACGCACTGTTTCAACGCCTAACAAAAAATATTTTAACATAAATGGCTTCTTTAAATATGAAGTGTGTCGTTAAACAACATCTATGTTTGATTCCATTGCTTCTCCCAGATCTGCAAGCAAAACAATTTTAGGAAGTTCCCTATGGAACCAGCTTCGATGCCAAGAATGCAAACTTCCCACTGGTAAATACTTTGTTTTGGATAGAGGGGCATTACTACATAGGATCATTTTGCATCATGGTCTTACATCTATATAAATATATTATGTATATATTAAATACGTACTGTGCAAATATGACAAATGCGTTATTATGTTTGATGGTTACAGTGAACAATCTTCAGTAAAAGACAATTTATTTGGGAAGAAGAGTAAATGCTGGATCTGTAAACTATTAATTAACTATGGTTCCAGCAACGAAAAAGGGCATTTTCTTGGCAAATAATTCTAATAAACATAGACTTATCGAGATGTTTTCTGAATGTTTGAAACGAGCAGAGTGTCGGTGTATCACCGCCAATGGTGTTGCTGTCTTATTATTGAAACTGCTGTATAAATATACACTGTTCAAAATCTGACCTTGGCCTAAGTATATGCTTACATTTAACATTTCTTTATGCCTTACTTAGATGTGACACAACTTCATACTTATCCAATGCAGGCAAAGCAGTTGTTAAAAGTTTTTAAAAAGATCGGGGTGTCGGTGTATCAACGCCAATGGTGATGCTCTTATTATTGAAACTGCTGTTAAAATATACACTGTTCGAAATCTGAACTTGGCCCCAGAATATTCTTACTGTGATCTGACACAAATTCATGTGTATCCAATGCAGGCAAAGCAGTTGCCATTAAAATAAGAAAAGACTTAGTGTGAGGCATCAAAAGAAACCATTATTGCATCTGAAAAACGCCATGGGGAACATCAACAAATTGCGCTATCATCGGTTTTCCCAAAAGATACATAAAAACAATCAGTGGCTTAAATATCTTGCCTCCAACAACAACAGCTGCTGCTGCAAAATGTTATTCTATGCATTATACTAATAAGTACAGATATGGTTAGTAACTTGTTTTTTAAATCTCATCAATTGGGGATGGCAAGTGATCAATGGTGTCATATCAGAAATGACTGATATGCTACCAGCACCAGAAAGTCTTCTTAACTTGATCCGGTGCAACTGCAAAAATATTGCAATACAGCACGGTGTACATGTAAAAAGTATGGACTTAATTGTTCAACACACAGTTGGAGAGTGTTGCGGTACAGTTTGTGTTAATTCGTCACTGCCTGAATATAACGTTGAGTTAGATGATTACAAAATAATTGAATAACTAAAGCACTCTGAGAGCACACCCCTCCACCAAGGGTTGTGTTACCCTACTATGCAGGTGAAACTTGGTAATGTTTTTGAAAATGAGACATTATATAAACATAGGAAAGTTTATACAGATTGATGGAGATTCATATGACGTTTGTTAAATGGGATGTTCTATATTAAAATAAAAAATGTTGCCAAATCTTGAATCTGCTTTAGATCTAGGTGAAATTTGATCTGGTAATATGTAATACTATCTGGTACCCATTTTTCCAATTTCAAAAGAACAGACAAGAAATTGATGTGTTTTTTTTAGAATTTTGACAATGATATAGAGATTTTCCGAATTTCAAAATATCTTGCATTCAGATATTGAACTGGATCAGATTCAGAATTTATTATGGACCAAGATACAACTTTGGTAAAATAGGCATTGAAATCTGGTGATTATGTTTTACATGAAGTTGCTACCAAACGGACAAATAAACTAACAAACAAATAAATAAACAAATGGGGGGTAATTAATAATATATATTTTTAATTAAAACATAATGATGTAAAAGTATATCTAATAAAATAATTCCATAAAATATCCCAATAATTTTATAATGGGGGATTAACGGTGTATTTTAACGAAATAAATTGTCTCCAAACTTATAATTTACCCTAAAATACATTTTATATAGGTTAATTTTTGCTGTGAGATTTAAAAAGCATTCTATATACATCATTTCATATTCTAATTTTTACCTATAAATTTCAAATGATACCTTAGTGCAATTGGTAGCATACATAATGTTCACTGAAAAATATAGGGCACCTGTTGATAAAAAATGCCATATTTGCCTATTTCGCATCGGTAGATTTTTCTAGACTTTTAGTATGTTAAAATAGAGATCTTATAAAAATGCATTCTGCAAAAGACCTTGTGTTGCAATTAGTTTGACCTCTTGCCAAAATTGAGGCTTATTTAACTGGACTAATATATTGTTCATATCTTTAAAGTCCCAATGAGCGATGTCTAATCATATTTTGGCGCAATATTTTCCTTAGATAAAATAAATCGAAGAAATTGTTATTTCAGTTGATTTAGACAACAGTTCTGGATTCCTATGATGTAGAATTTATAGTTGGTAGAAAGTCCTTGGTACATTCGCTGAGATGTCATTATTTCTTGACGTAAGAATGAAATATCTTTACAATCCAATACTAGCAGGTGACTGAAATAATAACTTGATGAAGTTGTAAATGAGTCAGAGATTGTGCATTCTGGATTCCAAGTATATGAAGGTTTATTCCGTTGAAAGGAATAACTGATTATTCAATAAGGGAACACTTTTTCTATTTAGAGGATTTTTTATTCTTCCTGCAAAAGATAAATATCTATCCAAACGGTAGAAAGTATAATGCGATGTGTCTCGCTCTACTTTAGGCTAGGAACTAAACTTAACTCTCGTTTGGGCGGAAGTAGTCATCTTTGCTCATGCGCAGACTATGTATGCTCCTCACTTCCGGCACGAATATGACATTCCATCAGTACATAGGTGATTTGATTGATAACTCACTATCTGAAACGGCGTTCTCACATTGGATTTACATAGGTGACTTTAATGCCGAACGGCGAGAGTTGTGCTTTCGTTATTTTCCCTTTCCTCATATGGAAGTGGGAGATAAGTGTACACACGTAATTGGTATGAACGTCTAATTGCTTCCGCCGGAACTTGGAAAAGGAGTGTTTCTCTTCTTAATCTTTATTTAAATGCACATCCTAATACATGGTTGTTTTTACTATCTTTCATAATGGATCTTTTCTATCCAATAACAATGAAGGATTTTTGTAGTATACGTATATATTATGCTACATTCGTAACACACACATATAAATATATTATACACTCAGCTTAACGTGGAACATTCGTAGCAATATATAAATACAATTCTTACAAGATATGAATGGGGGGGGGGCAAGAGTTATAAATTATTTGTTATTTTTTCCTTTAGTCCTCACATTCCACAAGCGATGTTTTTGCCTATGGGGGAAAATGTTGGTTTCTCTCACAGTATTCATCACCATTCATCTGTCAATCTACCATCTTGTTGACCCTAATCTTCGAGTGGGTTTTAGCCCTGATAAGTGTTGACTCATTAGTAAAAAAAAAAATTCCTTGTGAAATTAGTTGATGTGGCTTCCAGGCAGCTTTAGAAGCTGGTGACGATTGCTGGGACCCATATCGAATTTTAAATAAAACTCCATGCTAAACCCATGCCATTTCACGTAAAAATTATATTTCCGTAATAAATTACAAGCACTTAATGATAGGGAGTTACTTTCCAATCACCCTATATATATATATATATATATATATATATATATATATATATATATATATATATATATATATATATATATGATTATTTTTATTTACACAGACATGTACAAAATCTGCGACACTGGCATGTCGATGTTATCGATCAACAGCTATTATAAACTGAGATCTCATCAGGTAGAGTTAGAATACGATCTTAACCTTACATCATATTTGGAAAGAATGAAATGGAGAAAAAAGAAAAGACATTTAAAATTTAAATTTGGAAAGTCACGTGGTTGGGACCGTTAAGAATCAAAATAAAAAATAAAAAAGTTAAAAATAATAATGTCAATTTTGAGCACTTTTTATAAACCCGGTTGAAATTCTTTGGATTACTACCCTGTGTATGTTTTACCTGGATTATATATATATATATATATATATATATATATATATATATATATATATATATATATATATACTATAAATATTTATGCACTTTATAAACACAGTTCACAGTGAAATAGAAACTAAACATATAAAAATTTAGGATTTTGTATGAATGTATTTATTACAAAATAAAATGTATTTATTACAAAATAAAATGTATTTATTACAAAATACTGAAATAAAGAAAAAAACAATATGAAATCAGTTTTCAGGTGTGTGAGGTAAAAAAAATTGTGTGTTTTTATTTTTTATGATCGTTTTTGGTTGGAATTTGAAGCTTGGATAGCTCTAAGTCCAATCATTAATATTGGAATGTATTTAACGTCTGCATTAACTTTACAAGCGTTCATTCATGAAAATCAGTACTTTACACCGACCGATTGTTCACCATCTCCCCTGACCATTAGTTCGGGTTCATTATACTAAACTAGCAGTGACACTGATAGTTTAGGAGTTTTCTTTTTTAAATATTTATTTAGGTACATATCCGAATATATGGACACTTTTAATATCTTATCAAAATAAAGCTTTCCTATCTAATAAAAAACGAAGGATTTTAGAAGTATACAGATGTATTATGCTCATTCGTAACAATATATATATATATATATATATATATATATATATTGTTACGAATGAAGCATAATATATATATATTGTTACGAATGAACCATTATATATATATATATATTGTTACGAATGAAGCATAATACATACATATATATATATATATATATATATATATATATGTGTGTGTGTGTGTGTATTATGCTTCATTCGTAACAATATATATATATATTGTTACGAATGAAGCATAATACATATATATATATATGTATTATGCTTCATTCGTAACAATATATATATATATATATATATATATATATATATATATATATATATATGTAAAGAGAGAGAGAAAGGGAGAGAGGGAGAATATTAGGCTATATTCCAATGACCAAGGTTTTATTAATTATATTGCTCGTTTTTTTTCAATTTAAAACTCCGATATATTTTTTACAAACCGTTTCGTCTATAGCCAGCCAAACGAAATAAAAAATAAAAACGAACAACATAATAAATAAAACTTTGGCCATTGTAATGTAGCCTAGCATTGCCTATTTATAAATGCTCTGTTGTTATATATTAGCAACGTTTACATTGAAAAGGTTGGTCTATGAAACGCACGAACATATTTTCCCACATTATCTCTCTCTATCCCCCCCTCTCTCTCCATCTCTCTCTCTCTCTCTCTCTCTCTCTCTCTCTCTATATATATATATATATATATATATATATATACATTGTGTGTATTAAGGCAGAGTTCATTCATTTAAGCAAACATTGTAGAAAATAACAGAATTCTCTGCTTGATGTTACCTTTTTTATTTTTCCAATTTTCTAATGATCTTTTCTGTGTTAAAATAATAAAAAAAATAATGTATGTTCCATATGTATCACGAACGTTTTCGATTCTTCGTGGAATCATCTTCAGGTGACAAAAACAAATAACCAAAAAAGCTAGAGAAAAGAAGAGAACTTCAAAAGGCAGCCGAGAACGCGCACGTGAAGTCAGTCAGATGTTAAACGACAGGACTCGCATAATTCCAGGAAGATGTTACCAATTTAAATTACGGGACGCCAGAACACGAAAAAAATACATTTCGAAACCAATTAAAAAAAAAATACATTTCGAAATCAATTTAAAGAAAATACATTTCGAAACCAATTAAAAAAAAAATACATTTCGAAACCAATTTAAAAAAAATACATTTCGAAACCAATTAAAAAATATACATTTCGAAACCAATTAAAAAAAATACATTTCGAAACCAATTAAAAAAAATACATTTCGAAACCAATTTTAAAAAAATACATTTCCAAACCAATTTTTAAAAATACATTCCCAAACCAATTCGAAACCAATTAAAAAATAATACATTTCGAAAAAAAAAATAATACCCGAATCTATCTTTTTTCTAAAACTCAGCAACCCACAATATATGAAACCAGTAATAATATTTTAAAGTGCTTAACGTAATACAATTTTATCCTGTGACGCCAATTCTGGAGTGCCGCAATTTGAATTGTTAACGTCTTTCCTGGAATTATGTGAGTCGATTCTTGTTGCGTCTAACTGACTTCGCGTGCGCGTTTTTGCTTCCTTTTGAAATTCTCTTCTTTTCTCCAGCTTTTCGACAAAGAATAGCGAAACGTTCGTGATACATATGGAACATGCATTATTTTTTTATTTTATCACCAAAAAAATCATTAGAAAAATTGAAACAATGAGAAATGGTACAATTAAGCTGGATAATTCAGTTTTTTTTTATTTTGTAATCCTATATGTGTTTGTACTTGCATGACATTTTCTTTATATTATCATCCTGATGAAGTCTTATAAATAAAGACGAAACGTTGATGTACACATAAAAAACATCCCTTTTTGGTTTTCCTTTTTCATTTTCCCATTACGTCGGATACCTTCATCCTTCTCTTCCCATATATATATATATATATATATATATATATATATATATTCGTAGAATTTGGTATATTCGGACTACTGTTCTCATCTTGGGTGTTTTTATCACAACGTTTCGGCCGATGTAACATCCGACCTTCTTCACTTGTACTTTGTCGCAGGTTACATCGGCCGAAACGTTGTTATAAACACACCCAAGATGAGAACAGTAGTTCGAATATACCAAATTCTACGAATTATCAACCCTCATCTAAAATATATATATATATATATATATATATATATACGTCATAAAATGAGCTCACAGTGAAATAGAAGGTGATTTATTTGCGTATAGTACTTTACAGCTTTATAGCTGTAAAGTACTGACATAGTCTCTGAGTGTCCACCATCTCCCCTGACCACGAGTTTGGTTTATTTATTCTAAACTAACAGTGATAATGGAATATGTGATAATGGAATATGTGATAATGGTATATGTGATAAAGGCTTGGAATATGAAATAGAAATTCAAATGAGTCACCATGAATGCATTCGATCGAAAAAATATAAAAACTAAAAATTAGTGACAAGGCTAAGCTATTAAAAGAATGAATTTACAGAGAAAGTACGGGCTAAAAAGACCCGGATATTATTCTGCTGGTTTATTATTATTAGACCGGGCTAGATTTAAGGAGAAATGAAGAAACGATCAAACTGATAGGTGATTAGGGCATTCCATAATAAAAATGTCTGATCTTCATAAATAAATGCGAATAGGAAAACCTTTTAAATGGAATGCTTCTGTTGCAATACAAACAGAATTGCGGAGTTCAAAATGAAACATTTGGGGTCAATTTTTAGGCCCTTTGTTTTACAGTTTTATAATTTAACGCGTTAATTGCGTTATTTGATACTTTTCGTAGATTTATTGTTTCAATCAAGCTATCAACATTGCCTTTTCAGACAAGAGATATATTAGTCGATAGAGAGAGATAGACATATTGATACAAACATATTTAATCGCTCAAGACAAGGCACGAAGCCATTTGATGTAAGGAGCTAACAAGAAGGAAATATGATTATTGCAAAGACGTGAGATTCCTATTGACCTTAGTTTTGAAAAGACCAAAGCTATAGATAGGATGAATACAGTCAGCAGGAAGAGAGTTCCACAAGCCTGCAGTTCCTGGAAAGAAGCTACTGGAATAAGAAGCTGTATTACAATGAGATATCAAAACAGCAAATTGATGAAGACCACTAGACCAACGAGTCAAACGAGCTGGAACAAAAGAAGCAGAAAATAGATCACATAATTCTGAAGAACACATGTTATAATAGTATTTATAGAAAAGACTAGGAATAGTAACATCACGTCTGTGAGAGAGAGGAGTGCAGAGAAGAAGAAATGGTGGAGGCCAATCAAACCACAGATACACCTCTGATTAATAGATAGATAGAAAGGGAGAAAGAGAGAAGGAGAGAGAGAGAGAGAGCGGGAGAGAGAGAGAGAGAGAGAGGGGGGAAATATTAGTAAAGAGGTGATTTTCGTGGTGAGTTAATTGGAAATTGTAACTAATTAGAAAAATTAAGATGAAAGTTTTTTTCACACATAACTCACTTCCAAAATTGAGTAATATTTTTAAATGTATTTCGTGTGATTAAAAAATATAGGAAAAATAGGCCTCAGAGAAACACACGTTGATTAACACATCTTTAGTCTAATAATAGATTAGTTTATTTGATACAAAGAGCGTGCGAGAAAATGAATGTTTGGGGGCACAAATAAACTGTACTACTTGACTTTTACATTTAAATCTGAATTCAAACCAGATATTACTTTCTAATTGACAGCGTAAAGGCTTAACATTGCTTTCAAATTTCAAAGGCCCTGCTATGCTTCTATTTATCTTCCTCCCACAAGGTAAGATGTGACACAAGGTCGGGAAAGTGGGAAAGAACCAGCGCTCGAGAATTTGAGCACTCTGGCTGTTTAAAAATTGCCTGGGCAGCCCCGTCGGCATTCCCCGGTAGGCGCCTCAGGCAGTAAGCAATAAACTTACTCCTCCCCAAAGAGGGGAGGCAAAGCCTGGGAGGTTAGACCTCCTAGAACTGCACAGGACAAACCCATAGACCGGCGTAAATCAAGCCCCGAAGGCCAAGACGATACCAGTTTATGGGGTGTAGTATCCATCTGAATAGATACTACACTTTCATCCCGGCTTGATTCTGGTTTTGGCATTTTTGCAGGAGGGACCACGTAATGGTTGCCAACATTTCTAAGTGACGGTGGTTAAGTGGATAACGACACGAACTGACAACATGGGTGTGCCAATTCGAATCCAGCCGGTTCCACAGTATCACTTTCACTTAGGGATGTTGGCAGCCATTACGTGGTCCCTCCTGCAAGAATGTGGAAAACAGAATCAAGCTGCTCAACAATGTTGCACCATTCTGATTCAAACAAACATTTTTTGTATTTAAAAATGACTTAAACGCATGCTAGTTTAAATGTACGATGATATATTTATTTATACACTGTTATTACTTGGCCGCCATATTTGTATATGATGTCGAAGCGATTATTCTGAACCTATTTGTTAGCAGCGTTGGTTGACAGCTTCAAAGGTATTCGGCTTCCAACTGTTTACCTTTTTAGGTCTTTTTTTCTTTTTTTACTAATTCATGTAAATAAACATACATTGTTACGCTTTGGTATCAGATCAGGTATTCAGAAGAGAAACACGAAGAGACAAAAATGACGGACCAAAGACGCTATTCAGTTTAGCGTATCATACATGAAATATCAATAATAATAACATGTATAAAAAAAGTTTAATTTAGAACCCCTCCCCGAATACAATGCAACAGTTTCAAAAATATTTTTTAATGTTATATATTATTATTACAATAAACGTGATCATTAATACCAGCTTTATTTAAATGTTCTGCTTTATACGTAGTTTTCTTCCTTCATATTCAAATGGTTTACAATTTTAAGAGTGTTTCCATCGTTTCGTAGTGAGTCTTCGTATTGAAGGTTATATTTTTCATATTGTCCACGTTATTTATTTTAATGTAGATATGACTCATGGCAGGAAAACTGTTCATGAACGTTTTTGCTGTGAAATGAATGAAGAACTGCAGACGATTCTCCCTGGTGTAAGGCACTTGATTGGTCGGAGGTAAATAAATAATAGTAATCCCCCCCCTAAAAAACAAAAGCATACACATATGTTGTGGCACTAACCTCGGCTGGTACCACACACAATGGTTGAAAGGACGATTAAAAGACTGAGGAGGAAGAGCACACAGCAGACCTCCACTGGAAGTGTGCGGAGAGTACTCTTAACGAAACTCAAATTCGATTTTATAATTTTTTATACAATTTGAAAACTGTAGGTAAGGTATGTTGGATGTCGAGAGACGCGTAAATCTCGCGTGGTTGTAAAGTCACAAGCGAGTAGTGAGAGTTTGAATGCGCTCTTTTTTTAGACAACAAGAGCGGATGTCTCGAATGCTCACATGACGGAACATCCCAGGTCAGAGAGAAGAAGTTTGGGTAGATATTAATGGCGATCTTGTGCCACGGTTTACGAAAGGTTTATTCTAGTCATAGTCAATATAAAGATCTGATTTACACTAACGATGTGTAGTGACCACGCAATGGCAGCATATGGAAAGAAACAGAGGCGATGATGCAACGCAGAGAAAGCCATCGGTTTTATCTGTGATAAATCACTAGCAACGAATAATAATAATGATAATAATAATAATAATAATAATAATAATAAATTATTATTATTATTATTTTGATTATTCGTTGCTGTTATTATTATTATTATTATTATTATTATTATTATTATTATTATTATTATTATCATTATTATCATTATTATTATTATTATTATTATTATTATTATTATTATTATTTTGATTATTCGTTGCTAGTGATTTATCACAGATAAAACCGATGGCTTTCTCTGGCTTTATTAATAATAATATTAATAATAAATAATAATAATAATAATATTAAAAATAATAATAATAATAATAATAGCAACGAATAATCAAACAAAAAATAATGATACACACTGTGATAGCATCAGCCTCGCTTGATGCTACACAAAATAATAGTGAAGGGTAAAGGGGGATGGAAAGACCGAGGAGGCAAAGCACTAATCAAACCTCCACTGGAAGACTTAAGTTTCTGGAACTTTAGGGAGGTTTATTGCCGTACAAATCTCAGAGAAGACCAATGGTCGTTGCCAGCAATGGTAAACGGATGTTGCAATAGCAAAATCATTTGCAATGGTCATCAAAAGAGGTTGAGAGTACTGGAAATCTGGGGAGACTTGTTGTCACCCAGACTCCAGGGAACACCACCGGTTATGGTCAGTGAGCAATCACTGATGATGAGGACAATTGTGAAAACTCATAGTGAGTAAATAATAATAATAATAATAATAATAATAATAATAATAATAATAATAATAATAATAATCCACGTCCGATGGGGGAAGGAACGAGACTTCCCAAGTCGTCATCCAGCGAACACCTCGAAACACTAACACTAAAACTAGAACTAATTGGACTAAATACTTAAATAGAATTGTGATAAAATGTTACTTCAAGAGACGATATAGACAGCGAATGGACCAAAACTGGAATGAGCTAGGCCTGTTTTAATTATCAGAACAAAAACTTGCAGGACAAGCCCGGGTGATTAGAACTAATGAATGGCTATCTGCTATTGAAATTGAAGAACTAAAAAGAGAAATTGAGAAAGAAGACTTAGACGAGCTTGTGGAGATAAATGAACTTGTTGAAGAAAAATCTAGGTTAGAAACAACAACAAACTCTGAGAGCGAAAATATTGTAACTAATTGTAATCAGGATGTTTCCACAAATGCAATTGTAACACATATGATAGAACGTGAGATGACAGAAGAACATGTTGATATTTTCAGATTGTTAGAGGAGAAGCTAAAAGCTGGCAGTTTAGAACAGCCGCCGAACTTGCGATTTGTAAATAGAAAAAGATTTAAATCTGGCACGACCAAAGTGAATGATGTCTTGCCATTTTATTAATAAATAACCTTGATCAGTGTAATAAAGTTATTAAAGCTGCTGCTAATAGTGTATCAAATCTACTCGGAGATGAAAAACGGAAACAATTAAAGAAAGAGCCCTGGTGGAGGAAACGTTTAAATAGTCAGATAAAACAACTTAGAAAGGATTTAAGTGCAAGTTGTCGGAAATGGCGAACTAAAAAGTCAGAGCGCTTGTGAAAGACTAATTCGTAAGTTTTACATCCACCGAAAACGTTTCAAGTGTGAAATGGAAGAACTGAAACATCAGGTCGTAGCTAAGACTGCCTGAGCGACAGGATTGGGCAGTATCGACAAAACAGACTGTTTGAGAACAACCAGAAACTCCTTTTTGAACAACTAGAAGGAATTAAAAGAGGGAATGACGTTATACCTGATATTCTGGAAAGGCATTTGGGAAAACGAAATAAAGCATCAAGCTGAAGCAGAATGGATCAACAATATTAAAAGGGGGTGTCCTGTAGAGTAGAAGGACAAACGAATATAACAGTCACCGTTGAGATGCTGAAAAAGAGAGTTAAAAAGCTTTCAAATTGGAAAGCATCTGGACCTGACGGAGTCCAGAAATACTGGTTTAAAAACCTTCCGGCTCTTCACCCACGTCTTGCAGAAATGATAAATGACTGTTTGATAACAGGTAGCTTCCCTGAATGGCTGACAAAGGGCACCACAGTCGTGATCACAAAAGGGGTGAAGTGACAAACTTTAGATCGATCACTTGTCTCTCAGTTATGTGGAAACTTTTCTACTAGCAGTTTGTCTGAAAGTATTTATGGTCATTTGGACGAAGACAATTTGCTGCCTGAAGAACAGAAAGGCTGCCTAAACAGATTACATGACACCAAAGATCAGCTTCTGATCGATAAAATGATCTTGAGAATCTGCAAACGAAGAACTAACCTTTGCCCTGGGGTGGGTGGATTATAAGAAAGTATTTGACATGGTCCCTCATTCATGGATACACAAATGCAGCTTTAAAATTCTACAAAAGGCTTGCCTGTTGGGAACAGCGAAAATGTTAAGGTATAGCTTGAATGTCTAAGGTCAAGGGAATTGACTTGATGTTCAAAAAAGAAAACTCCAACTAAAACATCCAAAAGTTGAGACTACTATGGAATAATAATAATAATAATAATAATAATAATAATAATAATAATAATAATAATCTGAAAGCGACAAAAGGGACAAATGATGTCCTGTACATCGACCATACTAATAGAACATTTTACAAAAATGCAGAAAAAAGAATAGAAAAGCATGCGACACAGTTCTCCAAGCATTGATAATTGAACGTTTGAAATTTACAAAATATCAAGGAAAATCACCAACTTTATGGAGAAAGCAATGAAAACTTAAACTGGAACTGACTGTCGGTGAACAGCACTTGACAGATGTAAAAAAATGAGGAACTAATTTCCAGGGAAACTCTCTATCACTTTTTATGATAGTCATGATACGATTGAGCAACATACTAAAGTGATGCAATGCCAGATGAATATTTACAAACCCAAAGGAATAAATAAACCATTTACGTATATGGATTGAATGAAACGATCTGCAAAAAGACAAAAAGGAACTATAAAAACAAATGAGCACAACCAGAATCTGTCGGCATGACATACACATGAAATTCGAATGAAAAGTGTTGACTTCCGGAGATGGAGAAGGGAAAACCAGAAAGAACAAAAGGCAGAAAAATACTAAATCGGTAGGTGTTGAAGGTAGTTTTTAAACTCGATAATATTTTGGTGTTTTGGAAGCGGACGTCATCAGATCAACAGAGATGGCTGATTAACATTGCCAATATAAACATCGGCAAAATGAACAATAGAAAAAGCAGCAAAACGGGGGGAAAAAAACACGAGAAAAGAAAAATGGGAAGAGAAACAACTAAATGGAAGATTTATAAGGCTGCTGAAAGAAATGGCGCACGAAAATACCTGGGAATGGTTACGAAAAGGATACTTGAACCGAACAGCTACACAAAATAACGTGATCAGCATGAACTACATAAAAACTAAGATAAGCAAAATCAAAAAAAAATCAATAAATGTAAACTCTATGGACAAATAGACGAAACAGTAAACATCATCGTAAGTGAATGCAGAAACCTAGATGAAAAGGAATAAAAAGACAGGATTGAGAAGATGGTCCACATAGTTATTCAAACGAACGCAAATTAATTTGCTACGGTTACAGACAAAAATGGAAATCTAAGGAAACTTATTGCCACTCAGACTCCAGGGACACCTGTTTGTTGCCAATGCGCGACCACTTAGAGTTACTCGTACGAGAACTAGTGAGAATAATAAAAGCAGAAGAAGACTGTAACATGAACCCTAACCCTAACCCTAACCCTAACCCTAACCACCAACAAAAACGAGAAAGAAAGAAAAACCGCAGTAGCACGTGTACAGGTTGGTAACACAGAATGTGGCTGTGAAGAGTGGAAAGATAGAGAATGCTAGTACCTCAATTGGAATTTTGAAATAGTTTTACACATCCAAATTACAAAAGAAAAGAAATGGGGTTTGTTGAAACAGTTTAAAAATGTCAATTACAAAAAAATAGTTTCGCTGTAGAAACAGTTTGACAAATGTCAATTACAAAAGAAGGCACATTTTTCATGTAGACACATTTTTTCAACTATCAATACAAAAGAAAGGTTCGCTGAAGAAACAGTTTTAAAAATATCAATTACAATAAAAATACATTTTTGGTGTGCAAACATTAAAAAAATGTCAATAGCAAAAAAAGTTCTTTATATCTTTGAATATTTATCATGGTGTTTGGTTTGGTTGTTTTGTTTTACGGCATATCAACCCTTTTTGGGTTATTTAATGCCGAATCCAGTCATTTTGGTAAAAGTTTTTATGCTTCAAGTTCTTTATATCTTTGAATATTTATTGATGGTGTTTGGTTTTATTGTTTTGTTTTACGGCATATCAACCCTTTTTGGGTTATTTAATGCTGAATCCAGTCATTTTAATAAAAGTTTCCATGCTTCAAGTTCTTTATATCTTTAAATATTTATTGATGGTGTTTGGTTTGGTTGTTTTGTTTTTGGGTTATTTAATGCTGAATCCGGTCATTTTGATAATAGCTCTTATGCTTTACATATTCAAATATTCATTCATGGTGTTTTGATTGGTTGTTTTGTAGAGGACAAATGTTGTTTTTGTTTTTGGCTTGCGGCACATGATTTAGCTTGGCAAAAGTAAAGGAAAATAAACAATCACATCAATGTTTGGGTTCATTATAGGTCAGGAAGTCGGTATCTTTAGACAGTCTGATATGGTAGCTCTTAAATCGAGTATATTATGTCATATTCTATCAGGAGAGAGAATGGGCGCCTCGATATTGAAGTCATCAGCAAGGGGGTACACAATATAGCGCTCTGATGAAACAAAAGAACGTATGGTTTCCGAACGGAAGACATTATCTGACCCTCGGGCTCGGATCAAGGTGCAGTTTCTGTTATGTCCTCGGTCAGTGGAGAAGTCCTTCTAGACTGAGGCAATTTTCATTTTGTGCCTCTTTTTGGTGGAGCTGGGTTTTCCTCAGTTGGATTCTCCTCACATTAAATATTGATCTTGTGCCTTACTCTGCCCTTGTGGGGAGGCAAGTAAATAGGGGCATTTAAAAAAAAACGACAACAACAGCATTATTATTTGTACTCACTAGGAGTTCTCGCACAGATCATCGTCAGTGATTGCTTACTGACAACAACCAGTGGTATCTCCTGGAGTCTGAGTGACAACAAGCCTCTCCAGATTTCCAGTTATTATTATTATTATTATTATTATTATTATTATTATTATTATTATTATTATTATTATTATTATTATTATTTATTCCAATAATAAAATGCAATTGCAATTCTGATTTATGTTGATAGTATTCATAAAGACTCATCCATTTGGCAGTTGATCCGAATTTCAATGTTGTTATGTGATGTTATGGAAAAGACTGTTCATTCGTTTACTTCATTCTTTTTACGGCATATCAACCCTTTTTGAGGAAGGTGTATTTAATGCTTACAGACAGTATCTACGGTTCTTTAAGGACGAAATACTATTTTACGGTTAAACGAAAAGTGAGGTTTACAAATTGACCAGCGGAAGTCGTGTCTGCGGCTGTCGCTAAATGGCAGCGCGGTAATTTGCTGCTTTCATAATTCATGTCAGTAAACAATAGAACATGTGTCACCCCCCCCCCCTAAGAACATCGCATTTTGTAAGTACATTTATCACAGATATACCACCGATTTTCCGGACAATTATGGCACTTTAATCCGGAATATCTTTTGAATGAGAACTCATTTATTTTTATTTATTTTTTTTAACATAGTTCACCCAAAACAAAGCAGGCCGCCACTGTAGACGTAAGGGGCTACTGAGAAAAAGAAAAGGGGAGAAGGTTGGGAGGGCAGCCTAAATTGGTATATGCGCAGCGAGATGTTTGTTTACATTAGTTTTAAATTTCTGCATGTCAGTACTGTCGGGGAAACAGGGAGCAGGGAGGGAGTTCCAGAGGCCAGCAGCACGAGGAAAGAAGCTATTGGAGTAGAAGGCTCTCCGGCATTTGGGGACCTCCACAGTGAATGAATGAGATTTAGTAGAATGTCGAGTTAGTCTAGTGAATTTACGTCGAGAGGGCACCAGAGTAGCCAATTCATCGGAGCACAATCCATTGAAGTATTTGTAAAACAAGCACAACGATGCTACATTGCGGCGATGGGACAGGGACTGGAGCTTGGTTGACAGTGAGGGACCTATTAGGTTGGCGACTCTTTTTTGGACCTCGAGAACTTGAAACAAACCTATCTACAGCCTCTTTCAATCCGTGACATCTTTTCAAATCGAATTTTGAAACACAGCAAAAACACACGCGGATAAAGGATAATGGATTGCCAGTTGGCGATGAACTAAACCTCAAGAGGGTTGAAAACGATGGGTGAGATGGTCAGAGTGTAATTCTTTAGGCAATAATTTGTTAATATTCGACTTAAAGACAATCATGTCGTAGTCAGCTGGGAAGCACCCCCGTGGTATTGTATCCCACAGATTGGACGTTCTTGAAAAGAAACTTTGTTCATGGAAGTTTCGTTTAGTTTTAGGGTACACAAAAAAAGAAAGAAAAATTGGCCTTTAATACGCGTACGATTACAAACCAATCGTACATTTACAGGCCAATCGTACATTTACAAACCAATCGTACATTTACAGGCCAATCGTACATTTACAAACCAATCGTACATTTACAGGCCAATCGGAAGAGAGAAAAAATCGATATTTGTTTACTATTATAACCCCCCTCCCCTAAAAAAACGCCTTATTATTTTCTAAAAAGATTTCTTTCTTATGTGAATGCGGCGATAGTTATAGAATATCGATCTTTATATCGATCCATTTCGATGACAAAGAAGTCATTTTTATTTGATTGTAGTTTTTACTTACTTCATAATGACGCCAGCTTTCTCTGTGCGTGTGTCTTTTCACGCCACCACTGCTAAAAACTAGTGACTACTTTGCTATTGTCTACTTCACCAATTTATTTTCGCTGTTTTTCTAGTTTGTCAAACTTTGGAAATTACCTAATTTTTTTATTTTATTAAGTGTGGAAAACTTTCAAAAATAGAAGTTGATCATAAAAATAAACGAGAAAATTTAATCCCAAATTATTAATTTTTCTCATCTTCTTATAAATAGAAATTTTCTCTGTCTGTCTGTCTGTCTGTCTGTCGGTCTGTCTGTCTGTCACACTTTTTTTTAAAACCCTAATAAAATCATAGCGGAATTTGTCTCATTTGTAAACTACTTTTAGAAATAGAATTGCATTGATAGTAAATAATAAATCTCCAACAAATAAAGCGGATGCCATGACCGGAAATCGGAACTGAAACCTCGAGATCTTTAGTCTACGCTTATAAATAGAGCTTAAAACATTACCATAACAAAATAATTATAGCTTTGGCGTGACGTCATATATTTATGATTTACGTCATGTTTCAAAACATGAATTCAAACATAAGCGATAATGAAAAACTAAATGAATGGGTAAACATTATGAATAGCGTTGGAAATCATTTGAATAGCCCCAAACAATTTATTTTGCTTTAACTACGTATTGTATGTCGTTCGTTCACAATTATATAATCGGCATAGCTTTGCAAAAATATGCGACCGTAGGGAGCATATTTTTGATAGTTTATTTTTAAAAGAATTATTTTAAACATTTTGATCACATTTTAATTTCTAGGGAGACATATGCAGCATTCCTCATATAAATTTCGATTCGATATTTTTGCGAATATCAATTGTTTATATCGTATCTGAAAATATAATTTGTGTTCATTTGTCGAGAGAAACAGCTGTTCGTCTTTCTGACGTGTAAGTAGTTAGTTCTTTGGGTAGTGACGTCTCCTAAAAGTAGTCGTAATAGTGATGTAGCAGTCAAAGTTTATGTGTGTCGCTCTCTATTGTAGCCGTAATAATGTAAGAAAACGCCAGGAACATTAGTGCTCAATGACTCATGGTCGTTGTTTAGAAGCTCACGTAATGCTGTAAAAGAACGTGAGCCAACTAAGATAGTCTTTGAAAAAAAAAAAAAAATAACGTGTCTGAATACAGTCAGCTAACCGGCCAAAGAGGAAGATCTTTCTCCCTTCTTCGCCACGTTACATTTCGGACTTACGTAACGTAGCTCTAACTCTAATTTCTAACTTTTCATAGAAGTTTCCATTCCGCTGCTTAATTTCAATCTTATGTGGAAAATATCGTTCTAAAGCTATTTTTACACATCGCGTCCAATATCGCTAAACGTGGCTGACACCAACAACGTTATTATGTAGTACGTAAAAAACCAAATAAAATCACATCTGACATTATCCTATATCTCTACAAAGCCACCATCCGCCCATGCATGGAGTATTGCTGCCACATCTGGGCTGGCGCATCATCCGCTAGTCTCTCCCTCTTAGAAAAGGCCCAAAAAAGAGTCACCAACTTGATAGGTCGTTCACTACCCACCAAGCTCCAGCCCCAGTCCCATCGCTGCAATGTTGCTTCCTTGTGCCTGTTTTACAAGTACTTCAATTGATTGTGATCTGATGAGCTTGCTGCTCTAGTACCCCCACGATGTAAATTCACTAGACCAACCCGACAATATGCCAAATTCCATCCATACACCGTGGAGGTCCCCAGATGCCGAAGAGCTTTCTACTCAAAAAGCTTTTATTCCTCGTGCTGCTGGACTCTGGAACTCCCTCCCTGCTCCCTGTTTCCCCGACAGTACTGACATGCAGAAATTAAAAATTACTGTAAACAGAAATCTCGCTGCGCAGCTCCTAATTTAGGTTGACCCAACTTTTACCCTTTTTTCTCAGTAGCCCCCTACGTCTACAGTGGCGGCCTGCCTTGTTTGGGGTTAACTATGATAAAATAAAAAATAATAATTCGTTTGTTATCGAAATGAACCGATATTGCCAGAGTTTATAATTATTGGAATACCCTCGCCAGAAATGAGACATTTCTTTAGAACAGAGAAGGCGTTTTTGTCATCACAGAATCATAATAAGAAAGCACTCAACATTCTTACGCTACGCAAAAATTCGCTTTTATTTTGGAGCTAAATTTGATCAAAAACTTGATTAACAGCTTATCAAACCTACAAGTAAAAAACCAAATCCCTATTTTATAGTTATGGATGGCACAAGTAACCCATTTCTCCCGAACATTGTCCCAGTCTAACAATACGAAACAAGCAGTGACAATAGGAGCATCGAAGTAGAAAATAAAATAGGAATTTAAATAAGTGACGTTAAAATTGCGCTCGTAAATGCGTTAGATAAAACAACAGAAGAAAAAATCAGTGAGTGTCGTGAAAAGGCTAACAGAAGAAGGAACAAAGATCAAAAGAGTACGAAAAAGAACGAGTGAAAACAATAATAGGGCATTTAGCGTGTCTACCCTCAATACCCTATTATTTGTCACGCGAAAGACCATTCTTCTTTGTTGTGCCCTTCTTTGCAGAGTTCTGCGTTCTGTTGGTTGCGGGCGTTGCCTGTCCGTCATCACTGCTGCTTTTGTATTTTAGATTTAGCTAGTGTCTAAGAGATTCTATTTTAATACGAACAAAGTCATAAGCCATCTTTTCTCGGGCCGCTTGCTTTGGGAATTCCATGGCTGCTCCCTGTTTTACCGACCGTATCAACATGCAGAAATTTGAATGTAATGTGAACAAAATATTGCTGCCTAACTTCCAACTTAGGATGACTTCCCCTATAAATCTGGCCCCTACCACAGTAGCCCCTTATGTTTCAGTGGTAATATGCCTTGTTTAGGGTGAACACATTTTTTTAAAAAGCCACTGTGACATTTGCAGGTCAGCTGGAAAATAGCAAAATTGGAATGCTTCGGAAATGTCGGTTTTATTCTTAGAGCTTAATGTGAAGAATAATAATGATGCTGTTTTACAGTTTACGAAAACAAAGTGAAAATCACTCCCTTAAATATTGCGCTTTATGAAGGTCATCTCGTACCCATGGACGCAAGTAAAATAAAATGGCCGACCAGAGTCGAAAGCCGCCCGAAGGCTCCCATTTTCATTGCACATTAAGATGTAGGGGAGGGCGCCACTCATTTCCTTAGATTACTCCACTTACCCGTGATCATCATATTATAATGCTGAGTGTTTTTAAGCAAGTACTATTTTGTGAGTCTTTGGTATGACTCTATCGAGGATTGAACCCCGGTCTGAACCCTAACCTCTTGATCGATTAGCGAATACTCTAAGTGTTGTATTAAATGGGCCGGTTTAACCCATGGACGTAACATATCCGAATTTATGTGAACTCAGCTTACCAATTCCATAGTCCACGTCGGTAATGAGTAATTAGCATCCATGCAGTCCCCAATCATTTCTTGTGTGTATGTTTGTTACAAATGACATATTTTGTTACAAATGACATATTTTTGTTACAAATGACATATTTTTGTTGCAAATGACATATTTTTGTTACAAATTACATATTTTAGTTACAAATGACATATTTTTGTTACAAATTACATATTTTTGTTACAAATGACATATTTTGGCAATGTTCTGTTGTGGTCTTTTACTTAGAATTAAGCAATTTTGCATCGAGTCAAGTTCTTAATTTGTGAAGTTTTTGTTACGTTAACTTCTAATCATTGGAGATATCTTTTTAATCCCTTTAAGAACCAACCGTAAACAACTGGAATCTATATAATAATACGCTATGGAAATTTTATGTTCGTACGTACGTTATCATCTGCACATCTTTTTTTTTAAGATTGGACGTTATCATCTGCACATCTTTTTTTTAAGATTGGACGTTATCATCTGCACATCTTTTTTTTAAGATTGGACGTTATCATCTGCACATCTTTTTTTTAAAGATTGGACGTTATCATCTGCACATCTTTTTTTTTCAGATTGGACGTTATCATCTGCACATCTTTTTTTAAGATTGGACGTTATCATCTGCACATCTTTTTTTAAGATTGGACGTTATCATCTGCACATCTCTTTTTAAGATTGGACGTTATCATCTGCACATCTTTTTTTAAGATTGGACGTTATCATCTGCACATCTTTTTTTTAAGATTGGACGTTATCATCTGCACATCTTTTTTTTAAGATTGGACGTTATCATCTGCACATCTTTTTTTTTAAGATTGGACGTTATCATCTGCACATCTTTTTTTTAAGATTGGACGTTATCATCTGCACATCTTTTTTTTAAGATTGGACGTTATCATCTGCACATCTTTTTTTAAGATTGGACGTTATCATCTGCACATCTCTTTTTAAGATTGGACGTTATCATCTGCACATCTTTTTTTTTAAGATTGGACGTTATCATCTGCACATCTTTTTTTTTAAGATTAGACGTTATCATCTGCACATCTTTTTTTAAAGATTAGACGTTATCATCTGCACATCTTTTTTTCAGATTGGACGTTATCATCTGCACATCTTTTTTTTTTAGATTGGACGTTATCATCTGCACATCTTTTTTTAAAGATTGGACGGCCCGATCGCCCAATGAGCAACCCCCCCCCCAAATAATGTTAAATGATTTTAAATTCCATCTGATGTGTCTGTTATGTCGAATGTGAAACTAAAACATATTTTCTTGGCCTTCGGGCTAGGATCAAAGTGTAATGTCTGTTCTGTCCAAAGATGGTACAATAATATCGCAGAGGTCTGCTTTCGCCACGGACGTCCATAAACTGGGAATATTTTTAATCACGGCAAAAATATATAATAGATGAATGATGAAACTGTGGACTTTCCACGGATCATGTTATTAATAAAGTAAGTAATTCTCAAATTGTTTCTTTCATGCAAAAAAAAAATGGCCTTCAAAGAATTGTCGGTTTTGAGTTCAAGTTGTTAAGACAAGCGGGAACTTTTATTATTGGTTTGGTTCGTCCTTTTTACGGCAAAGCAATCTTTTTAGGTTACTTAATGTCAGAACATGATATTTATTGTACACAATACTGATTCTAAACAATACAATATATACAATTAATTGAACACACGTTGCTATTATATCCATAGCTGGAGGGGGAACATTGTGGGTTCATACCTTTCCCAAAGGTGTTAGTGCGCAAATGATCACACTAGATACAAACGGATTCGAACTCGGTTGCAATGCTATCCACCAGGTCAAATCGTGTAGTTCCCGTAGGACTATTATTAAAACGGTATGTTTTTTTAAAAATTTGAATGAAGCATAAAAAGCACAAAAGTTAATAGGGCCTTTTTTTTTAAATAAAAATGTATATGTAAAAACTAATTGGTTTTAAATTCGAAAAGTTAAAAATATGAAGACTACTATCATTTCTAAAATTGGAAGCTTAAAATCTATTTTTGTCACGTAAAAGACCATTCTTCTTTGCAGTGTCCTTCTTTGCAAGCCTGGCAGAGTTCTGCGTTGTGTTGGTTGCGGGGTTTTCCTGCCCGACGATCGATCCGGAGTGGAGGTCGCACAAAACCGTAGTGAAGCTGTCCGACTCGATTGTAAACGTTGCCGATGACCTGTGAAAAAGCAAAAGAAAGCAACATATTTAGTGCATATGTACAATAATGGGGGCGACGGGGCTTAAAACAGTCGTTCTTCGGAAGTGGCGTAAATAAAAAAAGTAGTAGTCTCTTAGATTCTTTCTGTGGGACGGAACATACGTATTTTCGGAAGTATCCTTTCCTCTCCTTTACGGAGAAAGGTGGGGGAAGACTTTAAAAAAGTATATACAAATATTTAGTCAATCCGTAAAATGGCTTAGTAAAAAATCGCACTCCGAGAGTGACGTAGCGAACAAGAAGTGACGATAGAAAGCAAGTACGTAGAAACACAACATAAGAGAGTAAAGTCTCTTGGGTCTGCGGAACGGAGCAGGCGTATTTTCGGGGGGCTCATATCCTCTCCCTTACGAGGAACGGGTAGAGGGAATACTAATATTGTGTATTAATGCTGTGTAATACAAATAGTGTGTAATAAAACTACACTATATTAAAAAATTAACACCCAAAGTGAACATGTGTGTTGTTATTCTAAAAAAAACAACGATTAGAACTGTTGATATGAAAGAAAGAGAAAAAGAGACAGATCACATCTACACACAACTCCTACTACGAGAAAGAGAAAGAGAGACAGATCACCTCTACACACAGCTACTTCTAAAAGAATAAGAAAAAGAGACAGATCACCACTACACACAACTACTACAAGAAAGAGAAAAAGAGACAGATCACATCTACACACAACTACTACAAGAAAGAGAATAAGAGACAGATAACCACTACACACAACTACTACTACAAGAAAAAGAAAAATAGACAGATCACCTCTACACACACAGCTACTACAAGAAAGAGAAAAAGAGACATATTACCTCTACATACAGCTACTACTACACGAAAGAGAAAAAGAGACAGATCACCTCTACACACAGCTACTACTACACGAAAGAGAAAAAGAGACAGATCACCTCTACACACAGCTATTACTACAATTAAAAGAAGACAGACCACCTCTACACACAGCTACTACTACAAGAAAGAGAAAGACAGACAGATCACCTCTACACACAGCTACTACTACAATTAAAAGAAGACAGACCACCTCTACACACAGCTACTACTACAAGAAAGAGAAAGACAGACAGATCACCTCTACACACAGCTACTACTACAAGAAAGAGAAAGACAGACAGATCACCTCTACACACAGCTACTACTACAAGAAAGAGAAAGACAGACAGACCACCTCTACACACAGCTACTACTACAAGAAAGAGAAAGACAGACAGATCACCTCTACACACAGCTACTACTACAAGAAAGAGAAAGAGAGACAGATAACCACTACACACAGCTACTACTACAAGAAAGAGAAAGAGAGACAGATCACCTCTACACACAGCTACTACTACTACAAGAATCAACTATGCTAACTCCTACTGCGACCCTATAATACATATCCAACATTGCATAAGAAAAGACCCGTCTTTGTATGTTTCAAATATAACTAGTAAATCCTTCAGATGTAAATCTCTTTTCACATATGTATTATTAGCAGTACATGCTTCATTAATCTGTGTTAGAAATACATAAAAAACGTGTTGTAACGTGTTGTAAACTTATGCGTTCCACGCTATATATATATATATATATATATATATATATATATATATACATATATATATACATATATATATACATATATATATATATTTATATATATACATATATACATACATATATATATATACATATATATACATATATATACATATATATATATATATATATATATATATATATATATATATACTACACATATTTATTTAATATTAAAGTGTTTTTCACCTACAGACGACGTCGTTTCGGTCTCTCTCATCAGTGTAGGAGTGGCGGTTGCAAGCGGGCGCATGGGCTCGAACACCGTTCGTAGATCTAGGCTAGAACAACGAGACAAACGCTCAGGACTACGCGGCCGCGAGAAATCGACACAGACAGTAGTTGAAATTAAGATACACTTACCTGGGAGGCGGGGAAAGTGTCATTGTTGTTTACAGTGTTCAACGCTCGAGCGGAACACTCTCTTTCTATATAGTGTATGTCTAAAAAGATGTATGCACACTTTGAACAGTTGTACAAAATATTCTTTTGTTAGAACATTGTCAAGGCCATTCATTTGATTTAAAGTTCGATTTTTCATTTTTCCTAAAGGTTGCAGGTTTCATACAAAGTTTTTTTTCACTTAAGAAGTGTTTTTTTTAATCTTTGGGGGTCTTTAAAAAGATGTCATATCGACGAAGTGCACGACTAATGGTATCCATATTCTAACGTTTTTTTCGGAAATTCTTTGAACGTAACTCGTGCTGCCTTGCTAATTTGTCTCGCTTTTAATCTTGTCCTACATTCCAGTACTTTTCTAGGACGGCATTTTGTAGTCGAATGGAATGAGATGTCTTCCAATGGCGTACTATCGTACTAACAGAACCCAATGGAGCATTTAACTGACTAGATATTCATCCTATAACAAAACACATTTTTATGAAGGTCAACACTGCGTCTATCATGTAGAATCACGGTACGAATACTTGGTATGTAATGAGACGCGGTACAACTGAGTTGTGGTTAGCATGAAATACAAACACTGTCTGCTGATGTATTGCTACGCTATTGTCATTTCTTGTCTGCTACCGGTGTTGCTTTTGTTGTGAATGTTTGTTGTTTTCTTGGCTAATTGATCTTTTGATGGGTTGGTAATCTCTGGTTAGCCGTTAGTCGATGTTAGTACACACAAGACAATATGCGAAAGAAACCCACGTAAAATTATCTTTAAAAAGGTTTTCTTCCACTTTATTGATACAAGTCACGCGCAACACAGTGCACTGACCAATTCATTCATGCATTATGTGCGAGACTGCTCCTCGTATCAACCCGTCTCCGAGCGATGGGTTGATGCTTCTGTATACTTAGCTTCAGCATAAACTTGTTCTCGCGTCAACATGTATCTCTCTGCATGTCTATATATTTAAACATATTAATTGCGTTACGATTACGCCAAACGCATTCTGCCTATTAATTTCGCTTCGATATTTTTGCGATTATTAATTGTTTATATTTGATTTGCAGCTATACTTGGTTTTAATTGTCCATTGTTCACTGACTTACACCATACATATTCTAGATATTGTCGGTATATTTTCTTTTCTGGATTCTCCTTTGTTTACCAAACCTTAATAACTATTGCATACATTGTCTGTTTACTGACGCCATAAACAGAATCAAAATACGAAGCTGAATTGCCAAAATTGTGCCACAATCGTGTTACTAATAATTCAAACAAATATCAATATTGAGTATCAATTGTTTATATCGAAACTAAATTAATTTTACATGAAAGTTGTCCACTGACTTACATGATAATCCAAATCCAACTACAAACTTGCATTTCCACAATACCTAAGTAAATTATGCTTTACTAATTCGACTTTTTATTATTTTCATAGCTTCGAGTCTTTGTTAGTAATTTATACTATATTATTTGTCTACCTATCTATCGTGCCACCAAAAATTATTCCCGATTTTAAAACTGACGTCATCAAACTGATAAGCTACTCTACGTGAATGAATAGTTACAACTTGTATGTTGTAAGTAAAGTGGTTGTTTCATCCATGTAGAAGTATGTAACATTAAAGCTCTTACTTTGACTACTTCTTCGGGGTACCACATGGCAGGTTCGTATCGGCCATTCTTACATCGCATACACTGTTGTCCGTAGAGTTTGAACAACACATATCCAGAACTGCTTGTAAAATTCAAATGGAACCAGAAAATGACTCGGCCTTTCATTGAAGTCCATCCATGTCCACATTGCTAGAAGAAAACAAACATTTAAAACAGGAATAATTATGTCTTATTTATGTAAGTGACAAGCATTTAGTAAGGAACATGAGATTTTTTAAATTACGAATGTACCAAATAAACTATATTTCTTTCTCCATCTTTCTTGAAAATTAGTCTAATAAGATAAAAAATAGCAGTGACAATGTGATTATATGCATAGAATAAAATACAGGGGGACACTCGAAAATTCCACCCATTGAACAATTAATAAAATCCACAATCCGTTTTCCAATCCCATCATATTTGGTACAAATAAACTCCAGTCTATGCCTGACTTGTTCACAAAGTTTCAGTCATGAATATCCAACAGTCTTTGTTTTAGCGCCGTTCAATTATATGCGGGGAAACTTTGGTGATAGTCTCATCAGGTGTGATTCTGAATGGACTTTACACTCACCATTAAAATGTCTGGCAATTAGCCTACGTGATGAAGACTGCATTTACTGCGATGGTGCCCTTCTTGAGAAGAGTCTTGATTATAATATGAAGGCTCTCAATTCGTCGCTTGACCTCTGGGGTCCACATAAGCATTTTTCTTAACAAGTTCATTGTGTCGAGATATACATATCCAGTCATTGCCAAAGGTCGGCGTTTAAAAACTACGGATATGTGTGGAAGGCAACAATACAGCATTTTGTTTGTTACATGGTTTCACCACAATATTTTGTAGACGACCATAAAGCATTTTGGTGTACGAGTATGATAAATCAAGTTTCTTAGATCGAGCAGCATTTAATGTCCAAGAAAAAAACTGTAATAAAAATGTAGCTAACCCTAACTTACCTGACAGGAAAACCTCACTTTGGCGCTATCTTTGAATGTTCTCCATCGGTTACTAGGAGGATAGTTGGTCGGAATCAGATACCATTGGTCTGGAAAATACTGACCAAAAAGACAATCGAATTCACCATGCCAAACCATCTCCATACTATTAAGAAGAGACAAACGAAATAAATAGATTTACAGGATGCGTAACGTATTTGAGGACAGGTTTATACATATACAACAAAGACTATTAGAAATAAGTAATAATGTATTTTGAGTGAAAAAGTTTTTTGAAGATAATTATTAATATATTGTAATTTAATTAAATAAGTCTTCTTCAGTTTCGATAACGGCTTTCATGTAAGGCATGAATGATCGGGTGGTCCTTATCATATTAAGTCTTATGAAAGTGCTGATTAACATTTTTCTCAACTACGTTCCCTACATAGTAGACCATAAGATTAAGATCTCGGGAGCTAGGGGTATGTGACCATACAAATGTCCTTTCATCTATTTCGTGAGCCTATTAAACGGATTAAGCGATTTTTTATTAATTTTTCTAACGTAAAAAAACATTCCTCATCACATGAGGCTTGAATTGTGAAAAACATTTCAGATTATTCCTTCGGACAGACGGTGTTTATTTTGCAATCGACTTTATAGGAATACCACCAACGGTGTGCTATACTTGCCAAATAAATTCAGGTATTCTAATGCTATTAGTGTGTCCATGATGTCTGTTACGTTTTCTTAGTGGTGATACCTGTCCATCTAAAGCCTTTGCGAACTTTGTAAATGAAAGATGAAGTTGCTGTTAAAAATGGATCTATTTCTAAATTGGTAAAGCCAGTCTTTATAGTCATGATGAGTGTGTTCCTCTTAATTTGTTGCGTAATTATAGCAGCTGCAATTGATAATTCCGAAATTTAGAAAATGATGGCCATATTTGTTCATTACCTTAAAGTCATACAGTAATTATTAAGGAATCAAAGACTCTTTTATCTGCGGCGTTATAAAGTCTTAAACTAAACTCACACGAGCAAAGTTTCATTCCTAGAATTACATGTTTGTGGAACACAATACCGCGGGGCTGCTTCTCAGCTGACTACAACATAGTCGTTTTCAAGGCAAATGTAAACAAATTCTTGTTAATCCGTCCTCTTCAATAATCAAATTCTGCCCAATTTCCACCATCGTCATTAACCATCACGGTGCTATCTCACCATCTACATTAACCCTTATCCTCGAGTGGCTTTTGGGCCTTTAGTAATAAAAAATAAATGTGGGCTTTTGGACTGAAAGTATGTTTTTCAGAATATATTTCTGTAACAGGATATTACTATTCGTATAGATGTATAGTGCAGAGCGAATCTCTTCTCTTAATCCCTTTCTGTTGTATTGTGCGGGGCTTAATAACAAATGACAACACAGGTATCTTACAGAAATATAATAAGTATATTTATTTGTCGGTGACGATGAGGGTGGTGTTCGGAGAGGCTTTGGGCACAGGGAACTAGACGGTTGATTCTCTCCGAGGTTCGATCGTCAACTGACTGTCTTTTGATTTTCGGTTGTTATAATATAAAGATTTTGTCTCCACCTGGACGACCTCATTGAGATTGCACTCGGTGACAGCTTGAACTTTATTTGACATTTCCAAAATCTGTCCATCTTTTCCTGGCATGACACAACCGCACATGGCAATATGATCTTTAACCTTTCCGACATCTCTGTTTCTTCTGACATCACTGTTTAAGTGATTCTTGCAGGTGCATCCTTTTCTTTTGTCAGAAGAAACTTATCTTTTGACAATCGATCATATGTTGCCTCTTCTTGTGCAGGTGTTTGTCTGGTTGTGAGTTTTTAAAATTTTATTTTCAAATAACTTTTTGGTCATCCGACAATTATCTTATCAACTGACATTCGCCAGGTGCATCTGTTTTATCAACAATCTTTCCGTGCACCGACTCGGATATGTAACATTTCAAGAGATTGCTATATTCTTGAAGAGACGACGGCCATTTTAAGTTTAAACCAGATTTTAGTAACTGAACTAAATGGACTACAATTTCGTTTACTAGAAGATGCTTATGAACTATCTTCACAAGAGTGACAAGGGTGTCCGCGCTCCAGGACTTTCCATGACATGTGACATTGCTAACATTGTGTCAACAATTGAACTAATTGAACTTAATTCTAATCTTCAAATCTTACGGACCATGACTAACTAACTATTAAACGGTTATACGCCGTTTATCATTTCGGATAAAGAATTGAACGTGAGGAATTATCTCTGCAAGTACTGTATAGGTAGGGTACACTTCCTATCAAATGTGAAGCTTGTGGCTCTAATTGTAACAGTCTTGGATATCGGTGTGTTAAAATAGTATCAAAAACGGAATTTTCCAGATAGGTTTTACCTTTTAAACAATGTTGAGATATTTGCGTCGTCTCTGTCATAAAAAAGTGAATTATTATAGACATGCATGGAACCAGTTTTTACCGGCTCGATTCTGTGATTCGCATTGTTTTCTGTGACTTTTTCTACAATCAGGTATTAATAGGATTGATCACGTGAAGGTTGCTAACATCCGTACGTGAAAGTGGAACCGATTGGATTCGAACTTGACACACCTAGATTGTCAATTCGCGTCATTATCCACTTCATTATCGTCACCTCTCGTCGATATAATCAAACCTTTATTTTACAAAAAGACACTCAATCAAGCACCTACCATGGAAATAACGAAAGAAGAGAGAAAGACTAGCTACGTCTCTTCTTTGTGAAAAATATGAGCTGCTGGGGAGGGAAGAGATAATCTCCCACTAGATTGCTAAGTTTGTTTTGTACTTTGTCAAGGCAGGAAAAGGTACTCTTAGTGGCACCACCCCAGATGTGACAACAATACTCGATCTTAGAACGTATCTGACTCACACAAAAATAAAAATAATACTTTATGAGAAGACACACACAATCCGGGATTTCGAATCGCATGACCACTAGTGAATAGTTATATCTCTATGCTGATGAGTCCCGATTATAAAGGACAAAACGTATACGTACATATATAATAAACAAAACAAATATTATATATATATATATATATATATATATATATATATAGTAAGCAATGAAAATATATATGGCAATCAAGCTACACAGAGGCTCCCGCGTTTCATCCCCGGGGGAATCGTCAGGCTAAATGCATTTAGCCTGACGATTCCCCCGGGGGTGAAACGCGGGAGCCTCTGTGTAGCTTGATTGCCATATATATTTTCATAACTTACTACCTAGCTCTACTTACGTATCGAGCACTGTTGAAGCAAATACTGAAAACTGATACATAAAAAATTATATCTCCTTATAATATTTTATGTGGATACATGAAGTACTAATATATATATATATATATATATATATATATATATATATATATATATATATATATATATATATATATAATTAAAATTATGGAAATAATATTCCAACCTGATGGTAAATGAAAAAGGAAAAACCGAAAGTATTTATATATTCATCAATAGTATCTCCAAATCAATCATTTTGTGATGAAAACGAAACGCTGATGAAGTTTCATTTTCTATACATATACACACATAAATACGAAAATCTCTACAATTGCCCTATCTCGTATATTGAGCTAAACCTCTTCACAATAGGTTCCATCTACTAAAAGTTTTACTTTTGGCTTATATTTGATCTTATATATATATATATATATATATATATATATATATATATATATATATATATATATACATTGTATATATATAACGAGAGAAATATATATATATATATATATATATATATATATATATATATATAGAGAGAGAGAGAGAGAGAGAGAGATGTTTATTTTATTGTCATTAAGGGTATGCGAGCACAACAGGGCTATGCATTTTACTGGTAGGAATTTTTCTTCAGCGCACCTCACACACTTCATCCACTCATGCATAGAGATTTATATTGTAGTGATGTGATAATGAAATGGTTTGGTTGATATGTAGTCATACCCTTAATTACAATAAAAGTGTAAAAATTTGGGAATTTCCTTGCTTTTGTACATTTAGTGTATATGAATTTTCATCTTAACCCTATTAAGGGCATATGATTTCAGTATACTGGCATTTCTCATGGAATATATATATATATATATATATATATATATATATATATATATATATATATATATATATATATATAAGTAAACATTGATATATATAAGTAAAAATTGTGAAAGATAACAAAATTCTCCGCATTATTATACCTCATAATAATAAGTATTACGACCACTTCCGATTTAGGTGGCAAAAAGCTGGAGAAACGAAGAGAATCATTAAACATAAAAAAACATGCGTCACATACGGCGTTCTCAGCTGTTTTTTTTAAATTCTCTTCTTTTCTCGCGCTTTTTGTTTATTTGTTTTGTAACTTAAAGATGATCGATAAAGAATCGAAAGTGCCCGTGATACTTATGGAACATTCATTATTATTTTTTTTACTTTGACACAAAAATGATTATTAGGAAAAAATAAAAAATAAAAAAGGTATAATCAAGCAGAATGTTTGCTTAAATGAAAGAATGCTGCCTATATATATATATATATATATATATATATATATATATATATATAACATTTATTGAAAAATGATTAAAATTGTGTTTACCATACGCACAGTAAACCTACCAGTAAATGTGTTCTATCATGATTTTGAACGAAACATATTTGAACTAACCCGATTGTGAGGGAAATCGGGAAAAATGGCGACTATTATAAAAGCTTCAATGCTGTTGAGTTAAGTAAACAGCAACAAAATAAAGGTGACTTGTTTGCGTATTTTTAAGGGGACTTTTCGACTGATAATGTAGTGCAAGATGGTGGCCGGAAAATGAGACGAAAGCAAGGTCAACGGAAGACAACATCTATGATAATAGACAGATATGGCGAAATGTAAAAAGAGAACTATCAAACTGATAAAAGTAGGGGTGGGACGTAATGGGTGAAAATTAGGGGTGGGACGTAATGGGTAAAAATTAGGGGTGGGACGTAATGGGTGAAAATTTCAGATTCATATTAGGGGTGGGACGTAATGGGTGAAAATTTCAGATTCATATTAGGGGTGGGACGTAATGGGTGACGATTTCAGATTCATGCGAGTAGTATTTTTTTGTGTTCATTTATACATAAATAACACTAAACAATCAAACATTTTGAAAATTTTGCAAAATTCAGAAGGTGCAGGCCACTAGTTTTTGGCTATTTTACATTCATGAAAACCCTTTCACAGCCTGAAAATGGTCCTAAATTAAAGTACTATATCAGATTTAACCATCTATATCCATTCATAGCTTTTGAGGATATTTTAGGACCTGCAATGTCGCATGAAACCACTTTTTCACCGAAAAATGATGGATTTTGAGTCCTGTGGAGCCCTAACGGCTATTTTGGCCTGCACCTTCTGAATTTTGCAAAATGTTTGATTGTTTAGTGTTATTTATGTATAAATGAACACAAAAAATACTACTCGCATGAATCTGAAATGTTCACCCATTACGTCCCACCCCTAATGAAAGTTTTTATACAAAATAAGAAATATAGGGTGACACCAAAAATGCTACGTTAGTAAAATTCACAATCCTTTCTGCAATTATTTGGTACAAATAACTTTAGTATACACCTGACTTGTCCAGTAAGTTTCAATCATGAATTTCCAACAGTCTTTCTTTTATCGCCGTTGATTGTGCAAAATTTTCAATGATATCTGACACACTTCTCTCGTGGCACTGCCCCGAATTGGATTGTGTTGGCCATATATATTAAGGAATAGTCACAGTTTTTTTTGTTATATAGACTGAGCTAATTATAATGTTTGTTCAATAAAGAGCACCCTTTTTGGGAGCTGGGTTTTTCCCACATTAACAACTAGTTACTGAATGAAATGTCATGAATCGAATCGTTAAGAAAATTCATAATCCTTTCTGCAAACCAACCATATTTTTTTTTTATCGCTCCAGACAAGTCCACTCGATGTAAGGAGCTTGAAATACTACTTTAAGGTCAAAAACTAGCCAACGATAGTTAGATGGATAGATTCTGACTCAGAAAACAGCAATTCTTCCCTCTTTGTCAGAAACATTGCTCATAGAATGTGAGGACTACAGGACAAAATAAGGGACACAATTTGGTACCACATTGCTCAGAGAATGTGAGGACTAAAGGACAAAATAAAGGGACAAAATTTGGTACCACATTGCTCATAGAATGTGAGGCTAAAGGACAAAATAAAGGGACAAAATTTGGTACCACATTGCTCATAGAATGTGAGGCTAAAGGACAAAATAAATGGACAACTTTTGGTACCACATTGTTCATAGAATGTGAGGACTACAGGACAAAATAAGGGACAACATTTTGATACAAATAAACTTCCGTTTATATCTGACTCGTTCAACCAGTTTCAATCATGAATATCAATTTTTTCAATTTTATCGTTGTCCAATCCAGAACACACTTGCATATGACATGCAAAATTGTTACTAACTCTGATATCTTCTTGTTGAACATTCGTGGCTTAAAGTTGATGAACAAGTCAGTCGTAGAGTCGGGTCTATTTGTACTAAATATGATTACGGTACTTATACCAGTTGAATACAATAACGATAGCTATCTTTGAACGTAGAAATTGTAAACTTAAATCGCTGTCATAAACCTGCCAATTTTGAAAGACGCATTTTTATAGCCTTTTACGTCTTCCATACATACAGACACAAAAACAAACGTTATTCATTTTGTTAGCGTGTTCGAAATAAATACTGCCATATATATATATATATATATATATATATATATATATATATATATATATATATATATATATATATATATATATATATATATATATATTCTTTGTCGTACAAAACTTTAAAATGGCATTGAAGAGACA